>PVIA01000025.1:277458-741793 GCA_004024845.1 Tonatia bakeri | reverse complement strand
GTTAGAGAAATACTCAGAAAAAGGATGCAAATATGTGATGTTAACAGCCAATACACCTACAGTAGCCAGATCAATACAAGGCCTGTTCAAGGGAATCTGGGCAGGGCTCCAATAGCATCTGATGCATATGCCAGGTGTTTAGTCAATCCCTGCTTGGATACTTCCAGTGAGAAAGAACTCACCATTGTTTCTTTACTTAACAAGGCAGCCCATTACAATCCTTGAACAGCTTGGATAGAAAAGTCTTCCTCTGGTTGGCTATGGGGGATGAAGAGAGGTCATTCAAGGACAGAATATGCAGACGGCACACAGTGCCATCTGCATCAAAGAGCACAGACCAAGATTCATTGTAGTTAGAACTTAACATGTGGAAGTGGAAAATAAAAAAGATGAGTCTAGGAAAATGATTATAGGCCAGATAGCCAGATAATAAGAGACCTACATGCCTCACCAAGGACTTGTGATGGATGATGTTTTATAAGATACCACTAAATGTATTTTAGGAGAAAAGGAAAATGAGCATCTCTTATAGAAAGCCCATTTTGGTGGCAATGAAGAGAGCAACCCTACCTAGCTCATTACATTAAAAATACGGGCTCTTGTGTCTGTGTTTCTTCTGGACTGTCAGTTCTTCAAGAACAGGAATTTTGCCTTATTTATCCTTGTACTATGACTGCATAAAATAATAAATTTTTATGGAACTGAAAATAAACTGATCACAAGAAAGAAAAACCATTACAACTTAAACAAGAGATGTTTAAGGGAGAAATGAGGAATCAACAAACCATAGCCCACAGGCCTAATCCAGCCCACCACCTCTTTCTATAAATAAAGTTCTGTTGGAACTCAGCCACAAAAATTTGTTTACATATTGTCTATTCACATATTCATACTATAACCGCAGCATTAAGTAATTGCAACAGAGACCTATGGCCTACTAATCTAAAACATTTAGTGTCTGCCCTTTTTCAGTAAAGATTTGTCGACCTCTGGACTAAACTGAGGCAAAAGTCATATAAATGAATAGGTGGGATGGATGCAAATGATATTTAAAAGGATAAATCAATTGGAGTAGCCATAACTCATTGCTCTTAGTTCTCTTTCGTAATGTTATATACATCCTAGAGGTCCACATTATCCTTTTGTATAGAAAGCTTTCAAACATTCCAACACAGCTATTGAAAATTCCTATTTAATATGTCAAATTGAAAATGAATGATCATTTCCATAAAATCCTTATACTGTGAAGAATACACAGGAGAGTCCACTCATGACGCAGGCCTGCAGATCCAAAGCAGAAGTAGTATCCCATTTGGTTCACTTAGACTGAGATAGTTCTACAGTAATGGGACAATATCAGCCCTGGGGTCCCTCAAAGAAATTTAAAAGGCTCCCAACCTCTAAATTATTACCAAGTTCTTGTTTTTACTGCAGCCTTTGGAGATAGCCTAAATCTTTTTCACCTCATTAAGCTGGTCTGCACAAGACTCCTCTAAAAACTTTTCATCTGAAAAGTCCCCATAAGGCCTGAAATTTTTCTTCCTTTCTCTATGTGGTTGAACACAAAAGACAGTAACTCAAAGAAAAGTGAAGAACTGTCATGGTCCTTTTTGCTGGTATTAATCTCTGAACAGAGAATTTGGGGTGACTATTTTTCTTTTTAGTTCCTGCTTCTCCACTTCCTGTTTGAAAATACACTACAAAGTGTTGGTGAAATGTATTTATAGGATACAGTGAGCCAGTTCCTGGTCCTTTTGTATCAAGATTTGAAAGATAATAGCAAGCTCCTTTTAAAGAAAAAAAATTCATCTGCAGTCATAGAAACACCTAAAATTAGTCATAGCACCAACATGCCCAAATGGGCAAAAAAAGACATTTTGGATTAAAAGTTACTTATAAAAAAATGGAGTTTTAAGCATCATACTTGAATAACAAACTAGTGAGGAAAACTTTTCCTACCTTCCATGAAATAAATTTAAGAAAACAAAATAACAAATGATTTACTGGTCCTTTTTATATTTGAAGATTACTTTTCTCAAATACTTAGTTGTCATTATTTAGAAGAAAATAAAGTTTAGCTCTACCATGCATCATACATTAAAATATTTTCCAAATTATTGAAGGATCCAAGTATGAGGACAAGCACAAAAACATAGAACTAAAGGAGAATGTAAAGAAACAGTCTCCTGACTCTAGAATGGAGAAGGGTTCTTTGGAAATAGGAGGAAAAATAGAATCTGAAAGATCAAGTGACAGTTTTTTTCGATCACAGTTGATGTTCAATATTGTAATAGTTACAGGTGTACTGCATAGTGGGTAGAAATTTATATAACTTACAAAGTGATCCCCGTAATAAGTTGAGTACTGACCTGGCACCATGCATAGTTATTACAATATTATTGACTACATTCCCTACATTGGACTTCACTTCTCCATGGATATGGTGTAACTGCCAACTTGGACTATGTAATCCCTTCAGCCTTTTCTTCTAGTCTCCCAAGCCCTCTCCCAGCTGGCAACCGGCAGTTTGTTCTCTGTGTGAGAGTGTATTTCTCTTTTGTTTTTTCATTTCTTTTGTGTTTATATCCCACAAATAAATGAAATCATGTGATATTTTTTCTCTGTTTGACATATTTTACTTGGCATAATCCCCTCTCGGTCTATCCATGTTGTCATAAATGGAAACGTTTCATTCTTTTTTAGGGCGGACTAATATTCTACCACGTACACCACATCTTTATCTAGTCATCTATTGATAGACACTTAAGTTGCTTCCATGCCCTGGCTATTATAAATAATGCTGCAATGAACATAGGGATGCATATATCTTTTCAAATTAGTATTTGGATTTTTTTTTAAATAAATACCCAGAAGTGAAATTACTGGCTCATAAGGTAGTTCAGATTTTAATATGTAAAAACTTAAGATTTCTGGATATCTTTAAAAAGAACATTCAAAATTTGAACACAAGCAAGAAGAAACACACAAAAAGATAATTTTTAAATGAGCATAAAATATGAGGAGATTCATAAAAAGGAACAAAAATAACCAATAAACATGTGAAAAATTCTCAGCTTTCTATATAATCAAATAAATATAAACTAAAACAGCAGTAGACTACCTTTTCTGCCCATATATGAGCAAAGATATTTTATTTAAAAGGTAGTACACAGCATTGTGCTAAAGCTGGCTACCTACCGTCATAGAAGCAAAATGGCTACAAGTAATTTCGTGAATTGGCTTTGCATGACACCATTCAGAAAAAGAAGAGAGAAAGAGCGAGAATCTCTTCTATTAACCAACTCAGTCCTCGCATTCATTCTGATTGAATACATTTAGGTAATGTGTCCAATCATCAACCAATCATCATGACCAAAGAAACAGAAACTTCCAAATGAATTGGGGCTGTGTTAATAAATGCTGATGCCTGAAATAATCACTGTGGCAAGGGAGATAACAGTTTGATAATTGACTTAAAGCACTGAGAGCCCGTTCTTTGTGCTCACGGTGGGATAAACTCACTTAAGTAATGTAGCTAATATATAAGAGGCACGATTAGCTGTACTGGGGTTGTACAAACAAGCTCAGTTAGACACAGTGGGTGGAGCAATAAATTATTAAAAACTTCTTGAAAATTGGACTGTAAATATCAAAGCTTTAAATATTCATTGATCACATTTGTTCCAGAATAATAGATCTTAAAATTTATCCTGGGGAATAATCATGAATAAATACAAAGATGTATCTATTATGTGGTTTAGGATAGCCAAAAATTAAGGTCCAAGAATGGAAAATTAGTTAAATAAATTATGATACATAAATATAATGGTATATTATTCAGCCTTTAAATATAATAGTGCAAAAGAATAGTTACTGACATATATTGTCAAATTAACTCAAGATATATTGTCAAATTAAAACCAACAGAATAATCCACGTTGGTTGTTTTTTAAATTTTGAATGTTTTAAAATAGGAAGTCTTAAGGTTATCTTATTTTTTATAACAATATATATGTATATATTCATTGAAAAAGGCTTAAGTATATCAAAATATAAATACTTGTTATCTCTGATAGAGGGATTATAGTTTTATTTCTTTTTCATGACTCTGTATTTTGTCAGTTTTCTTCATGCCTACAAAATTATTCCAGTAATGAAAAATTCATGTTTGGTTTCTTAAAAATCATAAAAACAAGTCTACAGTGTAAAAAGATTCAAAGGGAAATGATTCTAAGAATGTGTTGGTGAAGTGCTCTAAGAGTTCTCAACTGCAGGTTTAGAGGAAGCATACATAAAAGCAGAACTCAGAGAATGAAATCCTTAAGTAACCTGTGTCTTATCCCTGGAGGAACACCAGCATACAACCACTCTTCAGTGGTACAACATTCACCCACCTGAGACCCAACGTGCTGATTTTATCACGACTCTCTCACCCTCTGGGGAAGAGTTTAGGATAAACAAAGAAATATAAAATCTCCCAAGAGTGCTTTCCAACTCCCTGAGGAATCCCCTTTTGAGAATAGGCAAAAATACTCATATCTATATTCCATGCAAGTGATAGTAATGATAAAAAAAAATGTACTATTATGTAGCTCCAACTGTACTACGTAACCTCAACTTTCATGCAATTGATTGAAAGAACAAAAGTTGGTTCAGCCTATGTGAAAATGAGTGTGCGCTGGGCTATAGACTAACCATTTCAATTGAATTTAATAATTAAAAAAGTCAATTAGAATGTAACTAAATTTATTGGTTTCATCTATTTATGGGTCATTGCATAAGCACAGACCACAAAAGCTAAATGTGAATCATCTAAAAGTGAGCTGCAGGGTTGAAAAATGTAAGACCCTACATGATATGAGAGGATTCCACACGCATATGCTATCTGCACACAGCTGAGGCTAGCTCTATTTCTATAGAATTGGTATTCTTCAGTCACCATAGGCCAAAATTACTACAGAAAATGAAGAAAAAGAGAGGAGAGAACAAAGTATTAGGAAAAAGTTTACTTTTCTGAATTCTGATTTAAGAGCAAAATTCAATGCATTCATTTATTTAATATCCAATTAATATTCATATAGGATATAGAAGTGAATTTAAAAAAAATGCCTCACTGCATGGAACATTCTAGTGTGTATATAGGCATATGTGCAACAGTCTAAATAAGCTTATTTTTCCTCTTGCCTTAATATTCAGGCAGAATGAAAAATGAAGTTGGGTATCCAAAGAGAGGCTGGAAAGGATAGAATGGCAAATATCTTTAGGGAGCCCATCATGTCCCAGATCTAGGAAAAGGAAAAGGGTAAGATAAATTTATGTCAAATCTGACCAGAAATTTGTCTTTGGTGCTTCTTTCTACATTTTTCTATGATCTTCACCTAATTACTGAGCTCTCTCTTCCCTACTCCTCATTACCAGACATTCTTTCAGATGCTTCCAGTCAATAGTGGATAAAAAATGATGAGCAAGGCTGTATATATTTTTCTCCCTAAGGATGCTGTTATGCCTATCTGTGTCTGATCCATATGGAGACTATGAAGGGAGAGATGGGTAGATAAACGAAGTGTTACATAGGTACATGGCTTAATAAATAAAATTCCATTAAAAGTAAAAAAATTAAAAGGCATTAAAAAAGACTTAGATAAAGTAGGGGGAAAGGCTTTGAGGTGGTCATAGTGAGGAAGGATAATAAGAAGCCAGGAAAATCCCTTGGCAAGTAGAATGGGTAAACTGAGACACACAGCTGATTCAAACTGGCCTCATGTAGCACACTGACTTACCTGCCTCCTTTTCCCTTCCAGGACCATTCCCTTCAGCATTAAGCCCTCATGACAGTGAGTTCTGATCACCATCAAATAATCATAGGAACAAAGCATTGGGGCCATTGACCACAGAGACAGAGCTTTGGTCAGAGTAACATCTAGGTCTCAGTTGTGTTTCAGCTCCAGGCCCAGAAAAGCAGAACTATACAAAGCAATGTCATTAGGACCAGATGCAATGATCAATGACCCCCTACTTTAGCACTGACTAATCAGTAGAGACCACAACCCTCACCTTATATGCTCATTTTAATGAATCAGCATATTAAAGGACACACCTAAAAAGCTGATGAATATTTTATCGAAATCCTCTGCTAAAATTCTTGCCTTTAGAAAACAGATAAAAACCTTTAAGACAAAGGACCCGGCCCATGCTCTCTCCCTAGAGCACATGTGCACCTTCTTTATTCAGGTGTGTATATTTGCTTTCTTTCTCCAAAGCAATAAGGGTCCCCACAAGACTTACAACCGAGGGAGCAGCAGGGAGCAGCAGCTTGTCCCAGGCTAAGCACCTGAACCTGTCTCCAAAGGCCTTCTTTTGCCTCTGTAACTTGTTTTCTGAGTCCATGCAGCCCAGCTGGCTCACTTTTTCTGTCTCTGTGTCTTTCTTACTAAAAAGCCAAAGCAGTCTCTGAGCCACTTGCTCTATTCTTCCTAGTGCATTTTTTTGCTTTGCTTGCTAAATAAACTTCCTCTTGCATTAGAGTTCTTGGCTCCGATTCTTTCTTAGCTGAACTCAGGAACTGAGAGCCAACATTGCCAGTAACAATAGGAAGCTTGTGAGGTCAGAAATGGTAAAGATGGGAGAGAAAATCAAAATCACAACCCAATGATATGACTGAGGTGACAGAATCCAGGAGAAAAATGAACAAACACAATTGTAGAACTAAACTCCCTCTGAAAGAAAATAATTACAGCACCTCTGAAAGATGATTAGAGGGGCCAGAGGGAGATTAGAGCTTCAGCCCTAACCTTGCGTCTTGATGCAGTGAGAACTCTGCTTTATATCTGAAAACAGCAGGCTCTGAGGGCTTTACTGAAAGTGGTGTTTAAGCACTCAAACACAGAGGCATGCAGAGAATTATTACAAACTCTTCTTAAGGGCTCAAACATCATATACTCCAAGCTGAGATAAATTCTAGCCATTTACAAATAGTTTTTACTGGTTTTTGATAAAAATACATATTTTGAAATTAAAAATTACAAGTAAAAAGTGTTAATTACCTGTAATATTTTAAGAATCAGAAATATTTTTGAGAATTTTCTACCAGTTTTTTGTATGTGTATACATACACACATGTTTAGTATAATACATGTAATTAAATATATCAAATAAAATTATTATATACTTTATGTATCTTGATATATATTACTTGACACATTAATATTATGTTTATATATACATACATGCATATATATGTGTATATATCTTTTTTCACTTAACTATATTATAAATATTTCCATGAGAGGAAACTGCCTTTGGAATGAAAATATTTTATCACCATCCTATTTTATTTTGTGGATGTACCATAATTTAATTTTTTCCCTCTATATTTTTTATTTAAGACAAAGTATTTTAGTTTTTTTCTTAATATTGAGTTATTTGAAACAAAGTGCTATATTCTCTGATTATATCATTATTATAAATCCTCAAGGCTTTTGACATGTATCTCAATTATGATGTCTTCAGCTACTATAAACCAAAAAAAACATTAAATTATTTAAATGGCTGAAATAATGAAGGCCTTGTAATGGGTCTCTCATAATAGGTTTCAGAGGTAACTCAGGTAGTGAAACTGGCCCGCTCCAGTAGCTCAAGGACACCACCAAAGGATCCTGCTTCCTTTCTTCTCCTGCCCTGCCCATTGTGATAAAAGCCTCATTATCTCGCACATACCAAATGGCTGCCAACAATCCTGAGAATACATTTTTCTTCCTTTATGTTCAGAGAGAAAGCACATCTTCCTAATCCTCAAACAAAAATCCCAATCTTCACTCCAGATTAATTTGGGTCATGTACCCATTCTTGAGACAACTGCTTTGGCAAGGGGTTAGATATTCTCTATCTACAGTACCACAAATATTGTGAGTTCAGGTTTCATCCAGCCTTCACCAGTATTGAGAATTAACCTTTAAAAAGCATCACAATAAAACCAAAAGCTGCCAAGATGACAAGTAAAAGGAGTAGGCCATTATTCTTTTCTACTTTCTTCCTCCCTCCCTTCCTTTTCTTATCAGCTTGGATTTACAGTGAAAGCTTGGGTTCTGAAATCAGATTGGGTCTACAATTGCATTTTATTTCCCTGACTAGGTAGAGTTCTTTCATCTTAAGGAAAATTTTCATCTTAAGGAAAATTTCTTAAATTCTTATGAACATAAAATATATTTTTGAAAACCCAACAAATGTTTTGTTTATAATTATTATATTACCTTAATTAACTAAACTGTTGTAGGGAGGGGAAAATAATTTTCCTCCTACCTTTCTAATTTGTCCTGGATGGATCAATAATCAATTTAATATAAACAGATTAAGAGGAGAAAATGACCAAATCTGTTACATATGTATATATGGGGATTTCATAGGACCATGACACCTGAGTATAGATTGGGTATTAAGGTTTACATGCCATCTTGAGCTAAGGAGACAAGGGTGGAGTGATTATGATTTGTGAAAGAAGGCAATTTTACATGGTGCTGAAAAGCAAACGTTTGATAAATAAATGTTTGCTGGGCCATCGTTAACAATGAGACACAGAGAGGACTTTGATTCAATAGGCCTTGCTAGTTTCTCCCTGTCTTTCACAATGACCTCATATTAAACTATGTTTATCTATGATGATGACTCCTTTACTGAAACAGATACTGTATCTAAATTCTTTTAGGCAGTTAAGGGGAAGATAAAAGGTTTTCCTTAAGTCTTTCAGTTCTTAAAAATAGTCATCTTAAAATATCTTTTAAAAGGCATAGTTTCAGTTAGGGTTAGGATTAGAGTTTTGGTTACAGTTAGGTTAAAGTTAGGATTAGGTTTAGGATTAGTTATGGGGTTAGGATTGAAGGTTAGTTTAGTATTTGGGTTAGGATTAGGGTTAGGATTAGGTTAAGGTTAAGGATATGGTTAGGATTAGAAGTTAGGATTAGGTTTAGGATTAGTTTTAGCATTAGGGTTTTAGTGACAATATTTAGAATTCATTTTAGTGTCAGTGTTTCAGTGTGGTTAAGCTTAGGGGTAGAGTTTTCCTTAGGATTAGGGTTGGGGTTTAGAATTAGTGTTGGTATTAAGTTTTTTTGTACAAAATTCCTATACAAACAGAATTTATTAAAATGATTATTTCATATACCATGTACTATATGTTATATACTATATACTAGCATGGTGAAATTGACATTTACACTCTACTGACACATTGGAAGACACAGTATTTTATATCACCATGTTTATAGAATACCTAAGGAAAAAATTTTAAATCCCCAAAATATTGTTGAGATATTTAAGTCTTGCAAAGTTTTATAAAATGTTATCCTCACCCCTCTGAAGTTAGAAATCATCATGAAAAGGGATTAAATGTTTATTTAGGGTCATGTTTAGAATTAATTTAGTATTAGGCATAGGTTTAGGGCTAAGGTTAGAGTTAGTAATTAGTGTTAGGATTACAGTTAAAGTTAGGAATAAATTTAGTGTTCAAGTGAGGGTTAGGAATAGGGCTGAGGTTAGATACAGGATTATTTTTAGGGTTAGTTTTAGAAGTAACATTAGGGTTTAGGTTAGGATTAGGGTTGGATTAGAGTTAGGGTTATTGTTAGATTGTAGGTTAACAGTTAGTCCAGGATTTGGGATACAACTAGTTTATAGTTAGATCTAAGGCTAAGGTTAGAAAGTTAATGTTAGGTTAAGTTTTTGTTAGATTTGGGATTAGATTTATGATTAGGGTTAAAGTTACAATTATAGGTTAGGCTTAGTATTAGGGTAAGAATTGGGTTACTGTTAGTTTAGTGTTAAGTTTAGGGTTAGGGTTAGGGTTGAGTCTAAAATTAGGGTATCTGGTTAGAGTTAAAGTTTAATATAGGATTTGTTAGGAATAGGGTTAGGGTAAAGATTAGGGTTAGGATTATGATTAGGGTTTGAATGTTAAGGTAAGGATTATTTTTAGGGTTAAGATTAGGTTTAGGATTAGGACTAGTGCTAGCGTTAAGGCTAAAAATAGGATAATAGGTTAGTGTTACAGTTATTGTAAGAGATAGGTTTAGAGTTACTGTCAAGGTTACTTTTGAAGTTATGTGTAGAATTAATGTTTGAAACAGTGTTAGAAGTTAGGGTAGAGTTTGGAAAAATAAAGGCATGTTTGGGGATGGCAAACTGTGCTTCCCCTCACTGTAGTGATTACCTATCCATTCCTTGTGTTCATTCTTCTATTAGGAGTAGTGATTTTTAATCACGAAAAAGAAGACTTTAGTTTATTGTTTGAAATGTATGTTTTCTCATTTAAGACATATATTCATGTACCCATATTTTTTCACTAGTTAAATGGCAACATCTATAGACACCGACCATGAATATCTGAAAAATTGAAAAAGCAGTAATTTTAGAAAGAATGGAAAACCAATCACTGATGAGAGGGTGAGAAAATTTTGGCTCGTTCTCCTTGACCTCCAAGATACTTTGCATATAAGGCATTTGTTTTAATACAGCTCCCTGGAATCCATAGAACACTACACTTACTCCACTACAGCATTTCCCAGCAATGATAGTTAATGGCATGACTAATGCCAAAATGAGTCACCTTAAAGATACAACTGGATTCATGTATGACAAATGATACTTGTTAGGGTTAGAGTTAAAGGGCGGCCCCTTATTACCATAAAATCTTTAAAAATGAAGATAATTTGGGGGGATGAACATAGTAAATGAATTTTTTCTCATTCACAATTATGAATATTTCTAACCTAATACAAGAAGAGTTTAGTTTACAAAAACCATATATGAAGCCTTTCCTCTAACTGGGAACAGAAATGGCATTTTTGGTTTGTTCAAGGGGCAGCATGATTCCTGCCTGAGTGGCGTTCTTTCTGGCACCCCATGAGCCACTGTTAGGGTTGCTTGAAGTGGATCCAGGCTCCCTTCTTCACTTTTGGGTGTATTCTTCCTCTGAAATATGTTAGGCTTTTTATTCTATCTCAAAATTTGGCACTTCTCTGACTTCTGAACAGAGGAGTTTTAAGGAAACCATGCTTATTTCAGTTGTGCTCCTCAAAGCTCCCATCCTGCCCCAACATGCAGCATATCCTGGCTGCATCAGTAATGGGTGTTCAACACTCACTGTTCTTCATCTCCCTGTCATATATATATGTATATATATATATATGTGTGTGTGTGTGTGTGTGTGTGTATGTATAATGTATATAAACACCCATATATTTATATACATAAACTCTCTATCATGCAAATGGTCCTTATTATCTTAAGATTAGAAATGTCTTTTAAGAAAGTAGGAACTTGTGCCCTGTTCTGCAATATTTGGCAGTGCTCATTTTAACTGAGTCACTTGTTAGGGCAAAGTTACTGCAACCTGTAATAGAAGTTAAATTTGTTGGATGCATACTTGTACCGAATTAATATTTTATAGCTTCTCAGCCTTGTGTGGGCTGACTGTTCTGCTGGAATGCTCTAGCACCATAGAAACACTGGGAGATATTTTCTTTTAATTGTAAGAATGTTTGACAGATAACAGTACAGTACCATAGAATTAAACTCCATTGCTAATGATTTCTGATCAGCTTATAACCTCTTTTATTCTATTATTTGAGATTTTTGTTTTACTTTTAAGCACTGCAAGAACTGTCTTTGCCCATAATCTTTTTAAAAAATCCTTAGTATCAGAAGCATTGTCTACAAAATTATTTTTATAATTATCTATATAATTATCATCACAAAGATAACAAGGTTTAATTAAAAAGTTCTCCATTTTTAGAAATTTAACATGTGAAATGTGATTAAAATCTTTTTGAAGAAATATATCTTAAAAAAAAGAAAAAGTCTGCTAATATATTATTGTGAAACTGTTATTTTAGTCACCATTATATTAACCTGAAATTCTAATATTTGAAAAAAACTGGCATTTAGCTAGAAAAAAAATGTTTGCAACCTTATGAACAAAATATAAATCATGTATATTGTACACTTTCATGTCTAAGAGAAACATGTTATGCTTCCACCCCACCAGTTCAACGAGACTCAATAGACCGTATTGATTATTTTCTAAGCTTTAGACTTCTGAACCAGTTGACTCAAGTTTTACACTACAAGTCCCATTACCCTCGTGAATTGAGTTCATAATGGAAGCCAAGCTTCCAAATCTCTAGGCAGAGTTTCCCAGGAAAATAGAAAAAGAAATGCTAGTCAAATTCTTTCTTGCTGGTTTCTTTTCTCAAAAGCATTTAAGAGGATTCAAGTAGCTGTTTATAGCCACCTCATGAAAATGCCCTCTTTCTCCCATTACAGCACTGAGATGAACATTGGGAGGCTCTGGCTCTCCTAGCCGAGAAGAATGAAGTCTTTCATTCCAGCATTTGGCCTCGATCACATTGCCCCTCACTCAGGCTCCCCCACCAGCACTAGTCCTCACTCAGGAGCATTGCGACACATCACTACCAGGCCTAACTGCAAGCAGAACCCTGGGAAGTCCAGCTCATCATCCAACTCCACTGTCTTCTCTTGTGAACCTGCCCATGTAGCTCTTACCCTTTTTCTCTTTATAGGGTTGAAGAGTGAGGAGTATCTAATAAGGCAAAACTCTAAATATTCAGTTGAGGATTGATGGAGAAAAGCTGTGAACACAGTAAAAATATTTCTCCAATCACAGGGAGTTTACTAGGCAAGGGATTATTTCTGGTTGGGAGTAACTGGGGAAAGTTTTATGGCAGAAAGGTTACTTAAATATAATGGGTGCATGTGTTAGAGTCAGTAACAACTCAAGGTGGAAAGAGAGACAAAGCAAAGCATGCTAGATAGAATATGGTCCCACAAAGGTGTCCACATCTTAATCCCCAGAATTTATAACTACATTCCCTTGTTGTGGCAAGAGAGATTTTGCAGAGTGGATGAAGCTGAGTTTTGAGATGGGGACTTATCCTGGATTATTCAAGTTGCCCCTAGGTGTAACCATGTTCATATGAAAGGGTGGCAAGAATGTGGGAGATGTGAGGGCAGAGTGGAGGTCAGAGTGATGCAGTCTCTAGAAGATGGAAAAGGCAAACAAACAGACCCCCCAGTACTTCCGGAAGAAATACTGCTCTGCAACACCTTCATTATAGCTTACTGAGACCCATTTCAGGTTTCTGACCCCTAGAATAATAAAAAAATAGTAAATTTGTGTTGTTTTAAGGTACCCATCTGTGATTTGTTACAGGAGCAATAAGAAACTAACACACAAAGGTAAGTGGAGAAATGGGTGCTGTTTGTAAAGACTATTAAACTTCAGAGTGCACAGTGTGTAGGGATATTCAATGGAGGAAAAGATGAAAAGAATAATAAACAAAAAAAAAACATTTTGCTTTCTGCTTAAAGTGCTTTTATACTCATTGTTTTAAAAAATATGATTCTCATAGCAATAATTTAATCCAGGCATGCCAATACTCTGCAATTTAAAGATGAAGTAGCTAAGGCTCAGAGAAGTTAACTGCCTTGCCCAAGTCTGTGTTAGAGCTGGGCCTGAGCCAAGGTCCACCAGCTCCTCACGTCCTTCCACTGCACCACATCCCTTGTTCATACCGGGCCACCTAATTTCAGAGAGATTTGAATGTCAGGCGTAGGGATATTAAATTTATTCTCCCGCAATATATGTTTTTAAGCAAGGAATGGCATAATCAGTTAATATAACAGTGTGACATAATGTAGATTCAGAGGAAAGAAAAAAATCTAGAGACTGATTAGGCCTAAAGAGCATTCCAGGAAACCAGAACTAAAGGTCTGAACTGAGGCCAGCAGTGGGAGCAGCCACAAGGTGGGGAGGGAATAGAGGCAGGCGAAAATAAGAGCAGAAAATTCATCTTTCTATTTTATTACCAAAGGAAATCTTATGATTTGTAATATGTATATATCTCTTGGACAATAAATTAGTGTATGTTTCAGTAGGCTTTATCGGTATAAATCATAGTTTCCAAAATAAAATTTAAGTTCTTAACTCATCAGATTATTTAACTTTCTAAATTCTCATTTCAAAAGATAAAGAAACATATGTGTAAAAAAAAATAGAATGAATCCCAATACCATATTCCTTACAATGATACCTGAGTTCTTTTTGTCTCCCTAAGGTCAAATATCTGGCCACCAGTGAAAATTGAGAATAGAAACGTGCTGTTCTGTGTCTCGCAGTAATGGCAATACATTCTCCAAATCGTCACCTTTCTGACAGGCTTTTCTTGACCCCATCCATCTCTTGCTCTATTACCTATTTACTATTCCCTTTGTATAGCTGCTGGTAAGCTACAAAAATATCTTTGGGTGGTCATCCTTGTTACAGATCTGAAAAAATTGCTGCTGCGTTATGACATGTTATTTATTGCTATTATCCAGCTGTCAGTTCTCATCATGCCCATTTTTCAGTCTTTGATTGCCTTTGTGCCCTTGATTCTTAGAAGCTTTCATAGTTTGTTTTTCTCTTTTTCCACAAAGAGTTCAGAATTCAGATATTGGCCTTAGTAGGCTGAATAATGACCCACCAAAGATGTCTAAGATGTCCTAATCCCCAGAATCTGGGAATGTGTTACTTTACATGGTAAAATGAACTTGGCAAATTTGATTAAGGATCTTGAGATGGGAAGATTAGCCTGGTTTATCCAGGCAGGTCTGATATAATCACAAGGGTCCCTACAAGGGACAGAGAAGCAGGACAGAAAGAGAGATGAAGACGAAACAGCAGACATCAGTGAGGAGAGGTGATGCTGTGCTGCTGGGTTTGAAGACGGAGGAAGATGATCAAGCCAGAGAATCCAGTCTGGCTCTCGAAGCTGGAAAAAGCAAGGGAACAGTTAGTTTCCCAGCAGAGCCTCCAGCAGGAACACAGCAGTGCAGACCCATTTCAGACTTCTAACCTCTAGAACTGTAACATAATACGTTCATATTGTTTTAAGCCAATATGTTTATGATCATTTGTTAAAGTATCAATAGATAGTAAACACATGGTTGCAACAGAAAAAGAAATCCAAAAGTTTCATCTGTTTATATTTTTAAATTGAGATAAGAAATTACCGTACCTCAATTAAATTGGTCTCTCATCATCTTAATTAGAATCCTTTGGTGCCTTTCCTCAAGTACTGTTAGAAAATGTTCCAGTTAATTTTTCACCTTGCAATGTCAGTGTAAAAAATCAAAGATTGTAATCTAGCCCATAATCATTTGAGAAATAAGTCATTTAAAACCTATTCAGAACTTCATACACGCAGTCACTTTTGTTGTGTGACTAAAATCTATTTATGTCTCATAACCTATAAGAGCCATAATAGAAAACTTGTTTAAAAATCTGTGGTGACAACAGTGTGGTGATTGCTGGAGGGAATGGAGTATGGGGAAGGTGCAGGAGGCTGCGGGGGGATAAACAGTAATGGAAGAAGACTGACTTGGGGTGGTGAACATGCAACACAGTGTAAAGATGATCTGCCATAGAAATGTGCACCTGAAACCTGTGCAGTTTTAGTAAGCTGTGTCACCACAATAAATTCAATAAAAAGAAAAAATTAATTAAAAATTTTAATTTAAAAAAACTGTGATAAAGCTAACTTTTCTTTCAGTCAAATAATGCTAAATTGAAAAATCAGCAAAACATTTAATACTGTAATTAGGCAAACCACACTTCCTTGAAGATTATTCAAACTGGAATCTTGTATTCTCTCAATCCCAACATAATAGGATAATTCTAAAATTTGCATGGCATCCTCTCTCATAAAATTGCTGAGAAAAGGAAAGAAAAGGGAGACTGTTAGAAAGAAAGATTACAGATGGGTGGGGGTGGATATACAAAGAGAGACATTAATGATCACATTCAGATTCTCAGGCATAACCCAACCTTACTACTCCCATACCCAACCAATGGGAGAGATGAGATGGAGTAATGTCCTCACACAGACCAATGTTATTATAGGAAAGATGAGTCAGATCTCCTGACACCCAGCCCTTATACACGTCATGTCTTACTTGAACACCTGGGGAGTGGCGGGTGGCAGGGGCGGGGGGAGGTTACTTAACAGTTTTCAGAAACTAAAAAAAAGTTTTTTAGTAAAACATCCCTAATGTCACTTTCGCCCCACACTCTGGCAACCTCACACCTAGCTCTCCTACTATAAGGGCAAAGAGAAAAAAAGGAAGAGATTGTTTTTCTTTTTTTGAACACCTATTAATGTCAAAAAATCCAAGATGTTTTTAACTTATTACATCTCATCTTCATAAAAGAGCTAAAATTTCTGAGTCTTTAATGTGGGCTAAGCACAGTGCATTATACATTATTATGTAATTCATCTCATTTCACACTAACAATGACTCTCTAAGATGAGTAGTATTGGTATGCCCATTTAAATGAGAAACTAAGACCTACAGAGGTTAATTTTCCCCAAGTCAAGCAGCTGGCAAATTACAAGACAAATTCAAACACAGATCTGTTTCATGTTAGAGCCTGAGTGCTTAACCATTGCTGTAAGAGGTAAACACTAATTTTCTTTCTTTATGGAAGAAAACATTTGAGTCAAAGGAATATCAAGGAACTTACATTACTATCTCCAAATCAAAATCACCTAATTCTGAATTCAGAATATTAATTATAGACATAATAATAAGCTTTAGATATGGAAGGCAGATAGTTTAGTTTTTCTATAGCTTTATAAATTGTGATTTTCTAAAAATCACTCCTCATTCCCTTACTGGACAATCATCCCTTTATTCATACTCACTGGTATCCACAAATCAATTTAGAATAAATCCAAGCATTTGGAGCTACAAAGGAGGACCTGCTGATTCACCTGAGGGCAGAATCAGGGTTTCAAACAATGATGCCAAAGTCTGAATTTGGAATAATTAAGTTTCCCAAGCATAGATGAACTTTTAATTTTCAAACATGCTCTTAAGGGAAATCTCATTTTAGATAATTCCAAGACTGTATTTCTTTCTTAGATCCAACGATTCACAGTGGAGAGAACACACTGATGGAACCTCACAAGGACCTTCCCTAACCATGGTCTCAACGCGATGTTTCATGGGTGCCCCTCCAACCACTGTGGTTACATGCAACCCAGATGACTCACAAAGGAAACCTGACACATACCGCTTCCTTTTAGGCCAATTTGCTTTATACAATCAAGCCCAAATAACAAAATCAAGGGTTCTTTTGTACTTCTTTCTTTTAGTTCAGACATATGTTCATGTGCAAAATACACAAAAGCCTATTATGTTTTTGATTAAAGCTTCTAATTTGGGCAAGGCATTAGCTAAACTTGGATGTGGCGGAACTCATCCATTTTGTTCCTACCCCTCTTTTAAAATGTGTGTTAATTTACCCAGAGCTTGTGCCACAGTAAAAATAACTTCATATGTACCTGTAATATCTCACAGGTACATATGAATAGAGAATATGAAACAAAAAAGTTCATGAGAGTCACATGTGTTCTGGTGAGAACACAAAAGAAGCTACTAATTAGGAAAAACAGAACCCCCATCGAAGTAGCAGCTGCAGTCATTTTCTGTGCCTTCCTGGCACTATGGAAACTGCATGCATTATCACAGTCACTTTTCACAGCATAGAGAGACTTCATTAGCTTATTTTTCCCCATAAATTCATCCACTTCAGACTACAGACAAGCAGTTCACATACCTAAGTTTGAAATGCTGAATTTCAGAAAATAATGTTTTAAAAGTAGCCTGCCTTTAACAGATTTTGGAAACAACTTTTTTGAATAAATTTCAATTAGAATCTCAAAGTGTTTAGTTGCCATATTCCCTTTCCCTTGATGAAAATTCAGGAAAACCACTGTTCTACTTGCTGAAACGTGGTAGGAATATAGTTTAGGTTGGCAGCAAATAAAACAAGAAACAGAGGACCTGGACAGGACAAAAAAGAAGAGAAGTAAAGTTGTTAGCCAACCAGAACTAAAGTGTTTATAACACCATTCTGAGAGAAGTAAGGAAACCTCGTCAAAATCCAGCAGGACTTAGAACCACATTCCCTTGAGATGGGGGTTAGATGGGGTGGGGAGCTGAGGGCTCTAGATCCAGCATGCTCTGCAATGAAGGACAGCATGACCTGAGCCAAAAATGGACAACTCTGGATTCAGAGGACATATTTGGACAATCCCTACCCAAATCTGGACATACAGAGTTTCCCTGTTCAAACACACCAAACTCTGGGTGCTTGTAAGCATAGAAGTTATTTTGGTTTTGAGAGTCATTACTATATCAAGAGGAAAAACAATTCATTATTATATCTACTATATGTAAAGTAAGATCTTTGCTAAATAGGATGCTGCATACATATTTTAAATAGTAATATACTATGCAAGAGTAAATGCAAACACAAAATTAAGTTCAGCATGGCCCCTTTCTCCCACGACTGGGAGGCCATGTGGGAAGCAGGCCTGGCCAGCCCATCTTGCACAGTAGGCATGTACAAAGAAAAGCACGCCTTTCAGCAACTGCTTTCAACAAATAGTAACTGAGCATCTGCTCTGGCCCAACTCAAATATAATGAACCTCGAGGCTGTGTATGGAACATGGTGTGTGAAGCTGATTTCCAAGGCTGACCCAAATAAGCATATCAAAAATAGAGCCCCAACAAGAGCAGCCTAAGGAGAGTACTTGGAACTGAGATGCAAGGGAAGCAGCAGATAAGAGCCCATGAACAAAAGCTGATCCAAACAAATTTGACAGACAGTTATTAATACCCATGAAAGAATTTTTACCTGCTCTTGGCACATTCACCTGAGTGTATCCATACCATTTGAAGGAGTTGGGTATAAAAATAAATCATACTATTTTTAAAAGGCAATGGGCTCAGCTAAGCAGCTTTGGTATAGGGTTCGAATTTGGTATTTGAACCAAGGTATTTAACACCAGTCTTCCTGCATTCTCTTTAAAAGGATAGAAGAAATAAAAATGAGGAAAATATTGTACCAATATTGGAATAAGGAGCAGTGCCAAGAAATAAACCTTTTTTGTTGTAAGCCACTGAAATTTGGGGGCTTTGTTTGTTCTAGCAGTATATCAATATGCTCAATTTCCAACCATAAAATAAATACACTAAAAATGTATACAAATGATTAGGGGTAAAAATGATTTGGCAGTTTATGCATTAATTAATCCCAGTGGAAAAATAGAAGAATGATGCTGAGGAGGATATAGAAAAGGGGCTATTTCTTCCAATAAAAAAGACTTGAAGCAAATATAACATGATAACAATTATTAAGTTTGGTTATGAGTACATGAGCATTTTTAATACCACTCTTTAAAGTGTACTGTATTTTAATACCTCTAACTTAAAATAAAAAACAAATACAATTATACGTACTCACTAAAGGTAATTGGGGTATATATAAAAGAATGAAGAAAATTAAAACTAACCATAATCCTACCATCAAGAAACAAAATTACACCAACACTTTAAAAATATATACACATATATACAATTCTTATAAAATAATTTTTATAAAAATGAGGGCATGCTGCACAGTCATTGTCCTGCTTTCTTTCATAAAACAATTAAAATTTTTTTAATTATAATAAATATTTCATAATGATTATTTCTTGAGAAAATACATGTAAAAGAGAATATCAAAGAGTTCTTATTTCCCTACATTGCCTAGTGTCATTGTTCCTCTATTATCTGTCAATTGATGAGCAAAAAAAAAAAATTCCTTCTTTATTTTGTATTTCTTTTGATTGCCAGTTAGGTTGTGTATTTTTTCATGTATATATGACATTGTAATCCTGTACACCTGTAGAAGCCACCTGCTCTATTTACCTGGCCTGTATCTCCCTTTCTGTGGAGAAACTGCCTCTTCTCTTTCCCATGTGGTTGATGGAATTGACATGCAAAGTGCATTTGTCATTTCCTAATGGCATAGATCAGCATGCAACCCAGTCATTTTCCAGGTGAGATCCTAACCCTTCCCTTGACTTGGACCTGGTTCCATCAGCCTAGTGTAACATCAGCCCCCTGGTTCTTGGGCCTTCAGACTCAGACTGAATTATACCACCAACTTTCCTGGTTCTCTACCTTGCAAACAGAAGATTGTGGAACTTCTCCGCCTCTGTAAGAGCGTAAGCCAATTCCTATAATACATTTTCTCATATATATAATTTTCTCATGTATGTACACATATAATTTTAATATATATGAATATAAATTTATATGTACATATATATGAATATGTATTTATCTGGGGAACCCTGACTAGCACAAAGCCCTTGAGATTATGCCTGGGTTTCTGGTCCAAAGGATGTAAATATGTAGGACTCATGTCATTCTGAGTAATTCACTCAATCTGAGGTCAGTTCTGTATCCATCTTCAGGGCTGCATCTAAACATTTTGTTTATTCTCACACTACAGCCTTAGCCATCAAAGCTAAGAAACACCTTCATCATTAATGTCATTTAGGTAATATTTTCCATAGATTAGGACTCTGCTATTTTGCACTTAGACAGTGCTGCTTCTAATTTCAAAATGCTGCTGCTGCTGCTATTAGTGGTAGGAGGTGTGTGTGTATAAATATGCATACTTGACAGTCTTTATTTAAATACAAAATTAAATATATAAATACTAAGATGCTTCTGCCTCATGTCTCATAAACTTTAACCTCACAGGTATGATTCTGGGGAACTCTGCTTTTGTCAACCAATCAGCAAACTGTCCTGCCCTGCGCTAGACATTCAGGGGACGTATATGAAGAAAAAGTGAAGATTACCATCCTGGAAGAACCCACAGTAGAATGGAATAATCAGAACCAAGAAAAAAAAAAAACAGAAAAAATCAAACCTAAGTGACAGAAACTTTAAAATAAATATAAAAATATCGGCTATAAATTAACAAGATAAAGACACCAGAATGGTTTTAACAGTTCATTTCAACTCTAAAAGTCCAAGAATTGGGAACCCATGACTTAAGTAAAACTTGAGTCCTTTAGCCCTGGCTGGCGTAGCTCAGTGGATTGAGTGCGGGTTGTGAACCAAAGCATCACAGGTTCAATCCCCAGTCAGGGTGCATGCCTGGGTTGCAGGCCAGGACCTCCAGCAACCGCACATTGATGTCTCTCTCTCTCTCTCTCTCTCTCTTTCTCCCTCCCTTCCTTCTCTAAAAATAAATAAATAAAATCTTAAAAAAAAAAAAACTTGAGTCCTTTGAGTCTATACATAGGAGTCATGATCCTCAGCTGGTCCTATTGCTTATCTAGAGCAATAGGCCACCCAATATCCTAAGGCTCTGTGTTAACATCAAGTTAGGTGCCAGTTCTCAAAACTTGATAAATTAGAATGTCTCTGTCTCTTCCTCCTTCTATCTCATCTCTCTTCTTTTTACTAACATTAATTTACAAAAACTATTTTTATATTTTTATAAAATATAAAATTCATTTACAATATCTACAATAAAATAGGATCCTTTAGACACCAGAAATACAGACATGAAAAATTAAGAGCTGCATCTTTCAACCACCAACATCCACCCAATCACATACTTAAATACCATTGGCATCAGGCATTGTGCTAGACACTGAGAGTACAAAGAACCAGATAAAATGTCTCCTGCTCTCAAGGAAATTGGCATATAATCATGTTTAACCTCTTCTGTATGAATTTTAGATGCTGACTGGTTCCAAGTGGAGCATCCTGGATGGGTACACAGAGAATAAGGTCAGAAGTTGGTGTAATGAAACAGCCTGTTTGTTGCAGACCCAGTATGACACAACCCAAATTCAAAGTCTTAAGTAAAGCTGTGGTAAAAGAGGGAACAGTCTGAAATATCAAGTGCACAAGGACAGGTAGAGAAAAAGAAATAGTTCCAACAGGAAGGCACAACACCAAGACCAAGTTGGCACACAACCAAGCAAAGATTTCAGAGGCAGACACTGAAGAGATCTCGTATGGTGATTGTTTACTAGGGAGGGTTAATAATTCAAGGGGCATGACTACTTAAGAGTTGGGTAGGAGGAAGCAGTAAATGGCTCAGAGCTAGTCTGAAGAAGAAGGATGTTAGGAAAACATAGTTAATAAATATAGTAATATGAAAAATTTTAGAAATATGAGTATAATACATGGTTCAGTAAGGCACCACATCCTGGTTGAAAAACTGATGATTTACAATGCAGAGAAGAGGGAGCTGCATAAGAAAAATTATTCAGATAGAATTTCACACTAGGAATGTGGGAACAACTGGGCTTATTTAGACTAGAGAAGAGATGGCCATGACAAGGGTGCCATGATAGATGATGTCTGGTATCTAAGTGACTATGGAACACAAAGGACATTGTGAGCAGCTCTAGAATAGCCATTCTAAGGGCTTTCACCATGATCCCTCCTGATATCACAACAAATAAATCTAACTATATGTAGTTAATCTAGGCTGTCCACTTGAACTTTAAACACAGTTGTCTAAAATTGATTGTGTTAAATTTCCCTCCAAAACTCCTTCTCATCTTATAATTCACAACTTTTTATTAGCATCTCTATCTTAGCTACCAAGAAAAAAACACCTAGAGGGAACTTCTGGACAAGAAGGAAGCATAGGTAGATACACTTTCCCTCCTTGCTCACCAAAAGAAGGACAACAACAAATTTAAAAACAAAACACAACCAGAACTGACAGAAAATCAAACTGTATGGAAATCTGTCACCCAAGGAGTTAAAGAAGAAACATTCATTCAGACCATTCATGTAGAAGGGACAGAGATGGGCAGCCAAGTAGAGAGGACTCACAACAAGGTGGCAGCTGAGGGATAGGGTGGTCCCATATTTGCATGTGGATAAACTGGTGGGAGCAACTGGGGAGCAAGACAGACCACACAACCCAGGTTTCCAACACAGGAAAATAAAACCTCAAAACCTCTGACTGAAAAAACCTGTGAGGGTTGAGGCAGCGGGATAAACTCCCAGCCTCAAAGGAGAGTTTGTTGGAAGGACCCACAGATCCTAGAATGTACGTAAACCCACCCATTCCTGGGAATCAGCACCAGAAGGGCCCTATTTGCTTGTGAATAGAGGGAGAAGTGACTGAAAGCCTGCTGAGAGCTGAACAAGAGCATTGTTCCTTCCTGGACCTCTCCCTCACATACAGCACCATAACTCAGCAATGTGGGTAGCCCTACTCTGATGAATACCTGAGGCTCTGCCCCTTACTACATAACAGGCCCACCAACACACACAAAAAAAAATGGCCCAAATGAAAGAACAGATCAAAGCTCCAGAAAAAATACAACTAAGAGATGAAGAGATAGCCAGCCTATCAGGTGCACAGTTCAAAACACTGGTAATCAGGATGCTTACATAAATGGTTGAGTATAGTCACAAAAATAGAGAAAAAAGTGAAAGCTATAAAAAGTGAAATAAAGCAAAATGTATGGAGAACCAACAGTCAAGTGAAGGAAATGGATTCAAAGCAATGGTTTGGATGAGAACAAAGGCAGAAATATTCAACTAGAACAAAATGAAGAAACAAGATTTCAAAAAAATGAGGAGATGGTTAGGAACCTCTGGGACTTTAAACATTCCAACATCTGAATCATAGGGGTGCCAGGAGAAAAGGAAGAACAAGAAATTAAAACTTATTTGAACAAATAATGAAAGAAAATCTCCCCAATCTAGCAAAGGAAATAGACTTCCAGGAAATCCTGGAAGCTCAGAGAGTCCCAAAGAAGTTGGACCCAAGGAAGCGCACACCAACACACATCATAATTATATTGCCCCAGATTGAAGGTGAGAAAATCTTCAAAAGCACCAAGAGAAAAGGAGAGAGTCACCTACAAAAGAGTTCCCATAAGACTATCAGCTGATTTCTCAGAAGAAATCTTGCAACAAAAAAGGGGCTGGAAAGAAGTATTTCAAGTCATGAAAGACAAGGACGTACATCCAAGATGACTCTATCCAGCAAAACTATCACTTAGAATGGAAGGGCAGATAAAGTGCTTCCCAGATAAGGTCAAGTTAAAGGAGTTCAGCATTACTAAGCCCTTATTATATGAAATATTAAAGGGACTTACCTAAGAAAAGGAGATCAAAACTATGAAGAGTGAAATGACAACAAACTCACAACTATCAACAACCAAACCAAAAAAAGAAAAACAAAAACGAACTAAGCAAACAACTAGAACAGGAACAGAATCACAAAAATGGAGATCACATAGAGGGTTATCAACAGGGAGGGGAAGGGGGGAGTATTGAGGGAAAAGTAGAGGGAATAAGTAGGATAAATGGTAGGTAGAAAATAGACAGGGGCAGGTTAAGAATAGTATAAGAAATACAGAAGCCAAAGAACTTATATGTACAACCCATAGACATGAACTAAGGAGGAGGGGAATGCAGGTGAGAGGGGATGTGTAGGGCAGAGGGGTATGGGGGGGGAATGGGACAACTATAATAGCATAATCAATAAAATATATTTTTAAAAAATAGGAGAAAAAGAAAAATCCTAGAAATCATTCAAGGTACTAACTTTCTCTAGTACCATCACATCAACTTAATTACAAGATTCTCTTCATTCTACTCCCTTAACATGTAAAGGAAGTTTTCTTATATATATAGTTTTCTTATATATATATATCCATATATAAATATATATATCTCCATATATAAATAAGTATATATATATATATATATATCTCCATATATAAATACATATATATAACCAGAGTGCAGTTTTCTACCAAAAGCTCTTGAATGGATCTCTGTTCCCAGAGTAGACTTTCCCCAGGCACATGGTTTTGAGCATAGTCCCATGTACAGGGTTTGAGTGGGCAAGTAGGAGTGTCTTAGGTACAGAAGTTTGGAAAACAGAGTTTAATCAAAACCTCTCTTAGTGATCACAATCAGCATTAGCATACTAAAGTCTGAGAAGTCTTTCACTAAAGAAAATTGTTTAAATGTGTGGAATTAGTGTTTCTTAGTTGTCTTATCCTTGACCACTAAATATCTCTTAATTTTCAATAGAGTATTTAATAAAATATATTTCATTGATTGTTTGACTAGAAAATGGAATGGTCTGTAAAGCCATCATAAGAAATTTTCAACTTTGTCAGCTATTGTACTTATCAATTGATCAATTTAATTCAAGAAACATTATTGAAGAGCTACAATGTCATGTGCTAAGTACACAGTGGTGAGCAACTAAACATGGTTGTTGTCCTCAAGTATTTACTTAGAGTTTCCAAAATTTATGACCTTTTTTATTTCTCCAAGCATTTGAACATGCCATGCCTGCTACCTGGAAATACCTTCTCCCATTTTGACAAACTCGGACAATCTCTTCCTTGTTCTTCAGCTGCTTACATCCTAAATTATGAGTTCCTTGGCCATAGAAAGTATCTTATTCATTTTTATTTTCCTATGCTTAGCACTTTACTTGACATATAGTTCTACTCAATAAATGCATATTGTTAATAAACAGAAAAATGACAATATTAAAATTGCTTATTTTAACATTTTAATAAATCAGCTTAAAATTCTAATTACAACATGTATTTTTGCAATAGTGATTTCAAGTATAAAATATTAATAATTTATTACTTTAAAGAGACGCTTATAAGTGTCTGTTTCTAAATTTCATCTACCAACTGCTTGTCATGCAGTTGTTTTGCATAAATTACAGGTACACCTGTCATGTTCTTAATTGTACATAAAGTACTAATTTGAAAGAATTTCAAAAATTGTGTTACATGGAAATTGAAGTAAAATAGCAATTAAAAACTTCACTTAAATTTTAAATGATCCGATCTTAGTAAAACACAAATATACAGTAAAATTCCTTATTAACATAAACTCCAAGTGTCACAAATGTTCACCTTTTGATATTTTGTATGCTGGCTAAAACTAAATGTAACCAACATGATTTGTCAATAGGTTGAGAAGTAGGAAAGTCAAGTTCATCTTTTACACTAACAGTAGAAAATATGCTAGTTTTTTATAGATCATACATGGTTGAATGTTACCTGAATCAATTTTAGTCAAATGTCAACAAGTGGGTCATTCCAGTGAATGAGACCAAAAGAATAGAGGATGTTTACAGAGAAATATTTATATGTCAATGAAGGTAAAGAAAAAAAAAAAAAAACATGGTATAAATGGGGAAAAATAAACTTGAAGGTAAGGGAAGAGGCTAAAGATTGGCAAAAAGACTGGTGACTACAGAAGTAGGTGACAAATACAGTAGGTGACCATACTATCTACATTCATGTATAAATTTTTCCATAATAAAGTTTAAAAAGAGAAAGAAAGGGAGAAGGGAAAGAAGGAAGGAAGGTAGGTAAGTAGATATGAAGGAAAGAAAGGAAGACAGAAAGGCAAATAGGGAAGGAAGAAGAAATTAAGAGGCAAAAAAAGAGAAATAGTATAATGAAAAGGGATAAAATGAAACAGGCATAAGAGAAGAAAAATATCTTATAAACAAGCTGGACTACCTCATGGAAATATTTTTGTTAGCTTATGATTCAGTACATTTGATCATTTGGGTCCCTTTGGAATATGATAATGGCTAGTATGTATAGAACACTTACTTGTATGCTATAGGCTTTATGCATTATCACAAAAGTCTTCACAAAAACCCCATGATATTAGTACTATTACTATCCATATTGATAGATGAGAAATGAAACTTAGAGAAATGTGCATTGCCCAAGTTCTCACCATCAGTAAATGGCAGTGCCAAATTTCAAGCCAAAAATGCCTGCGTGCAAAAGCAGAGTTTTCACATGCCGTTGTATGTTGAACATACAGCTCATTTTCACATCTTGCTTGTATTTTGATTTAGGTTGATCCAAGGCAGTCATAGTAAAGTATTTGGAATAATTGAAGTGTCTGGCGCCAGACTGTGAGCTATAACCTACTTCAGAAAAGAAGTCATTTTTACTTTCAAATTAAAACCCATTTATTTATATATTAATGAACCCAAGAGAATAGTTTCAAATGGTGTTATATTTAAAAATGAATAGGTATCACCTTGGCTGGTGTGGCTCAGTGGATCGAATGCCAGCCTGTGAACCAAAGGGTCGCCAGTTCGATTCCCAGTCAGGGCAACAGCCTGAGTTGTGGGCCAGGTCCCCAGTTGGGGGAGCAGTGTGGTGTGAGAGTCATACATACAGTGATGCCATTCTCCTTCTCTTTCTCTCTCCCTTCCCCTCTCTCTAAAAATAAATAAATAAATAGACAAATAAATAAATATTTTAAAGAGTATAGGTACCTGTTGCAGATATTCTATTTTAAGAAACAACATCTTTTTTAATGTACACCAAGTATAGATTTCACTTCAAAATTGAAATGTGTATTACTTCTACATAACTAACCTTCAATTATACTTTGAGCTCCCATTCTTCCATGGGTGGACACCAATTTTTTCAGATAAATTGGGTGTCTCCCACTCCTGTCTTCTGGCTGCATCTACTACATTCAGGGTAGCACAGCAGTTCTTAAAGGGACCAGTGAAAGGATATATCTGATCCTTGAAAGCCATTAAAAATGCACAATGACGCCCCATGAGACAATGCTGCCTGATATTCAGTGTCTGGCACATATGGACCTCTGCAACCTTCCTTCATGGTCA
The DNA here is from genome assembly GCA_004024845.1 of Tonatia bakeri. Taxonomy (NCBI): domain Eukaryota; kingdom Metazoa; phylum Chordata; class Mammalia; order Chiroptera; family Phyllostomidae; genus Tonatia; species Tonatia bakeri. Next base: position 714,200 of record PVIA01000025.1, on the reverse strand, counting down.
GATTACAAAGCTCCTCCAAATCCTGACAACCCTCAGTGGCATCCCTGCCCTTCTCCAAAGTTTCTTCACTACTCTGGAGAAATAAGAAACTCAAAGGGACTGTCTAAAGTTCTCCCATAAAACTTTCAAGCAACTATTTCAACTGTATAGCACCCCATATCTGCTAAATAATGGAAATTATGCGATTTCATTAGCTCCTTGCACCATACCCAGAGACGAGAGCTCTCTTTTCTGCCTGTTATATCAGCACAATCTCCAGATCTCAGTCCAGGGTTGAACTGAGAAGGGCACAAGGGCATTTCACAGAGATCCCTAGCAACCCAAGAAAACTCCTCTAGACTGCAGTCAGGCGAACTTTTGGTTCTCATTGAAAACATATTCTACAAGTGCTTGTTTATGAAGAGCCTGAATTTTAGACAAGTGTTTGATTCTGTGTTGTATTTTCCCTTTCCAAAGTAAAAAAAGTAGGATTCTTTAGCTGTCTGGGTTGGGTAAAAGCCTGCAGAATTATTTTAAAAATACACAGCAGAAAAAATCTTAATATTTCAAAATATTCATGCCATACAGGAAAAAAAGCTTTGCTCTGTATATAAACTATATCACTGTTCATTTATCACCAAACTTAAAAGCACATACTATTCTTAAATTTAATCCAAGCTCTTCCTGTGTAAATGACAGAAAAGAACTGTAGAGCATAAAAAGTATAATTCAGTAACACACTCTCAATGATGGAGGTGATCTACAGTGTCATGATGTACTAGCTCATTCTGCTGCTGTTCTTGTTGCTTTAGTTAATAGTGTGGAAAGGTACATATGCATATATGTATATTACATGTATTAAATATTTTAATTATTAAATATCTGATATGTGCCAAGTACTTTGCAAGGCACTAGCAATATAAAAATAAATTCAGAGACTTCTACCTTCTGTTTTGTGATATATACAAGCTGAGAGAATGTATCTCCCACCATAATAATAAAAAAGAATTGAATTACCTTCAAATTTATCACTTTTTTTCCAATCCAATATAGATAACATTTCAGGACAACGAACGGATCCAACATCTGTGGAGAGAGGGAATATAAGCAGTCATTTACCTGTGGTAAATACAACCAGATACCAAAAAAGAACAGTTTACCTAGAATAATTGAGAGGTAAGTAAAAACTATGCACAAAACTGGTGAACAGTGTGAGGCCCATACAGACTATAGAAATGGAAGGAGTCTTTGCTCTCTTGCAATCTTTTTCTCCATGAAGCCCATGGAGCACTCACACAGCAGATCAGAAATATTCCTAAGAGAATGTCTACTGTGTTTCAGACCTAGGAAAGGAGGACAGCAGCCATGAAGAGGCAAGAAACTCAACATGGAAACTTCTCCCCTATCTCCCTTACAGAACAAAACCCTTGGTGTGTGAGAAGGGCAGCAACCATTGTTACCCTCAAGACAGCGGTAAAAACCCATTGCATCTGGAGGAAGGGACAGAAGAAAAAATATATATGCTATTAATGAATGAGCAGTTGAACTGAGAAGTCCATACCTGCAAGAACAAGGGACAAAGTGATCCATATAGCTAAGCTGACAAGCTGAGTAACCACAGAAGAATACTGCCAAGAGAAGGACAGGAGAGACACAAGGGCAACCAAAGAAATCCTCTCCAAGGCATGAGATAAAGGAATAATAACAGCTTAAGATCTAACAGACTTGCTCAAATAAATCCACGCTACCCAAAAGTATCATTAGAGGATTTGAAACCTGTGGTAGCCTGTGGGCCAGGATAGAAACAGCTAACCTCAAACCAAGCTAACTCCCTGATTACATTAACTCAAATTTGCAAATTAAAGGCCTGAAAAAAATAGTATGTTAACTTCCAAACATAAAAATCTATTAATCTCTATTATCCTACCTATGATATTTGACTTTTAATTTATTTTTTTAATTTGTTTATTGTTGATCAATTACAGTTGTCCCCATTTTTCCCTCATTGCTCTCCCCTACCCTGCCCATGCCCCTCTCCCACATTCAATTCTCCCTGCACCCGTCTTTGTCCTTGTCCATGGGTCCTTTATACATGTTCCTTAACTAGACCCTTCCCTTTCTTTCCCAATATCTCCCTCCACACTCGCCTCTGGTCACTGTCAATTTGTTCTTTATTTCCACATCTCCAGTTCCATTTTGCTTGCTTGTTTGTTTTGTTGACTAGGTTCCACTTATAGGTGAGATCATATGGTATTCGTCTTTTACTGCCTGGCTTATTTCATTTAGCATAATATTCTCTAGTTCCATCCTTGCTGACACAAGGATAGGAGTTCCTTCTTTCTTTCTGCTGCATGGTATTCCATTGCGTAAATGTACCATAGTTTTTTCATTCACTCATTTGCTGATGGGTACTTAGGCTGTTTCCAGCACTTGGCTATTGAACACGGGGGTGCATAGGTTCTTTTGGATTGGTGTTTCAAGGTTCTTAGGGTATAATCCCAGCAGTGGAATCACTGGGTCATAAAGCAGTTCTATTTTTAGTTATCTGAGGAAATTCCATATTGCTTTCCACAGTGGGTGCACCGGTCTGCATTCCCACCAAGAGTGGACTAGGGTTCCCTTTTCTTCACATCATCACCAGCACTTGTTTGTTGATTTGTTAACGATGGCCATTCTGACCAGTGTGAAGTGGTATTTCATCATGGTTTTATTTTGCATCTGTCTCTTGGGTAGTGATGTTGGGCATCCTTTCATATGTCTATGGGCCCTCTGTATGTCTTCCTTGAAGTGTCTGTTCAGGTCCTTTGCCCATTTTTTAACTGGTTTGTCTTCCCGGAGTGGAGTCCTGTGAATTCTTTATATATTTTGGAGATCAAACCCTTGTCCAAGGTATCACTGGCAAAAATATTTTCCCATATGGTTGGTTCTCTTTTCATTTTGATGATGGCTTCTTTAGCCATGCAGAAGCTTTTTAATTTGATGTGCCATTTGTTTTCTTCTTTCCCCTATATCCCTTGCTCTAGGGGGATATATTGGTGAAATTAGTGCTGTGTGAGATATCTGAAATTCTCCTGCCTATGTTCTCTTCTAGGACTTTTATGGTGTTGCAACTTATATTTAAGCATTCATCCATCTTGAGTTTATTTTGTGTATGGTGTAAGTTGGTGGTCTAGTTTCCCTCTCTCTCTCTCTCTCTCTCTCTTTCTTTCTTTGCATGTACTTGTCCAAATCTCCCAAACCGTTTGTTGAAGAAGCTGTTTTTACTCCATTTTATGCTCCTGCTCCCTTTGTCAAATGTTAATTGAAAGACATTTCTGGGCTCTCTATTCCATTCCATTGATCTATATGTCTATTCTTATGTCAGTACTAGACTGTTTTGATTACAGTAGCCTTGTAATAGTTTGATATCAAGCATTGTGATCCCTTCTACTTTGTTCTTTTTTCTCAAGAATGCTGAAGCTATTCAGGGTCATTTATGGTTCCATATAAATTTTTGAAATATTTGTTCTATATCTGTGAAAATAAGTCATTGGCATTTTAATAGGGGTTGCACTGAATCTGTAAAATGCTTTGGATAGTATGGACATATTAATTATGTAAATTCTTCTAATCTTTGAACACGGGTTATGCTTCCATTTGTGTCTTCCTTAATTTCTTTCTTCACTATTGTATAGTTTTCTGAGTATAGGTCTTTTACCTCCTTGGTTAGGTTTATTCCTAGGTACTTTATTTTTCTTGTTGCTATAGTAAATGAGATTTTTTTCCTAATTTATGTTTATGATATTTCATTATTGGTATACAAAAATACATTTGATTCTGAATGTTAACTTTGTATCTTGCTATTTTGACAAATTCATTTATTAAGTAGAGTAGGGAGTCAATAGAGTTTTCTATGTACACTATCATTTCATCTGTAAACAATGACAGTTTTACTTTCTCCTTTCCAATTTTGATGCCTTTTATTTCTGTTTCCTGTCTTATTGCTGTGTCTAGAACTTCCAATATGTGTTGAACAGAAGTGGTGAGAGCAGGTGCACTTGTCTTTTTTCTGTTCTTAGTGGGAAAACTTTTAGGTTTTGCCCATTGAGTATGATGTTGGCTGTAGATTCCTTGTATGTGGTCTTTATTATGTTGAGACACACTCCCTCTATTCCTACTTTGCTGAGTATTTTTATCATAAATGAGTGCTGTACTTTATCAAATGTTTTTTCAGCATCTATTGATATGGTCATGTGATTTTTATCTTTCCTTTTGTTTTATGTTATGTATTACATTTATTGATTTGGGAATATTGTAGCATCCATACATCCCTGGAATGAATCCCACTTGATCATGATGTATTATCTTCTTAATGTATTGCTGGATGTGGTTTGCCAATATTTTTGTTGAGTATTTTAGCATCTATGTTCATCAGCAATATTGGCCTGTAGTTTTCTTTCTTTGTTGTGTCTTTACCTGGTTTGGAATTGGAATGATAAAAAGGACTCATAAAAAAGAGTTTGGGAGTCTTCCATCTTCTTGAATTTTTTGAGATAGTTTGAGAAGGATAGGGCTTAGCTCTTCCTTAAATGTTTCATAAAACTCTCCTGTGAAACCACCTGATCCATGGCTTTTGTGTGGCAGAAGTTTTTGATTACTGCTTCAATTTCACTAGCTGTTATCAGATCTGTTCAGGCTCTGCTTCTTGATTGAGTTTTGAAAGATGATATGTTTTTAAAAATTTGTCCACTTCACCCAGGTTTTCAAATTTCAGTGCCACAATATCCTTGTTGATTCTTTGGGAGGTCTATCCATTTTTAACAGTGAGATGTTAGAATCCCCTACCATAGGTGTGTTGTTATCTATATTTTTCTTGAAGTCCTCCAAGATTTTCCTTATATATTTGGGTGTTCCTATGCTGGATGCATATATGTTTACAATCTTTATGACTTCTTGATGGATTCTCCCCTTGAGTATTTTGAAGTGACTTTCTGGTTCTCTTTTTATGGCCCGTGTTTTTAAATCTATTTTTTCTGATATAATTATTGCAACATTTGCTCTTTTTTTCCTGTCTATTTGCTTGGAATATCTTTTTCCAACCCTTTACTTTCAGTCTGTGTAAGTCTTTTGTTCTCAGGTTGATCTCTTGTAGGCAGCCTTTGCGCGGGTCATGTTTTCTTAACAGACCTATTTCTTAAAAGACCTGTGTCTCTTAATCGAAGCATTTAATCCATTTACATTTGAGGTTATTATTGATAGGTACTTATTAATTGCCATTTTCCCCCTTTGTACCTATGTTCCTCTTTCTCTCACTCCTTTCCTTCATCTTCTTAAAGAAGTCCCATTAGCATGTCTTGCAATGTGGGTGTGGTGGAGGTATATTCTTTTAGCCTCTTTTTGTCTGGGCAACTCCTTATTGCCTCCCATTTTAAACAAGAGCCTTGCTAGGTAGAATAGTCTTGGTTTCAGGCCTTTCCTTTTAATTACTTGGAACATTTCTTGCTATTCCCTTCTGGCTTGTAGTGTTTCTGTTGAGAAATCAACTGCTAGCTTTATTGGGGCTCCCTTGTATATTACTTCCTATTTCTCCCTTCCTGCCTTTAAGATTCTCTCTTTGTCTTGAATTTTGCATTTTCAATTATGATATATGTCTTGAAGTAGGCCTCTTTGGGTTGATCTTGATTGGAACCCTCTGTGCTTCTTAAACTTGTGTGATTTTTTCTCTCATCAAATTAGGGAAATTTTCCATCATTACTTCTTCAAACAGGTTTTCTATCCCTTGCTCCTCTTCTTCCTTCTGTCATCCCTATTATATGGATATTATTACATTTCAATGTTGTCCTGCAGCTCCCTTAACCCCTCTTCATTCTTTTTTGAGTCTTTTTTCCTTTTTTTGCTCTTTCTGGGAATTCTTTCTACCTTGTCCTCTAGCTCACTGATTCAATCCTCTGATTCACCTAGCCTGCTTTTGATTTCTTCTACTGTGTTCTTCAATTTAGAAATTGTATTCTTAATTTCCTCCTTGTTTTTGATAGTTTCTATGTCCTTTTTCATGATGATGTAGTTTGCAGTAAGTTCCTTGTAGCTTCCCACTAGTTCTTCATAATTCTCACTGAGCTCATTGAGCTTCCTTATGACCATTGTTTTGAACTCAGTATCTGATAGTTGACTTACCTTTATTTCATTTAGCATTCTTTCTGAGGGTTTCTCCTTTCCTTTCTTTTGGAGGTTGTTTATTTGTCTCCCCATTTTAGAGGAGACTCTTCTTGTTTGTGTCTGCTTCTCAAATTGATCTGCATTGACTCCCTGACTTTGTGGTATGAACTTCTATGGTAGGAGGCCTGTGGGATTAGTGGTGCAGTCTCCTTGATCTCCTGAACTTAATGCTCTTGAGATGCCCTTTATGCTGTTTATGTTGGCTCTCTGGATGTAATTGGGTTTTAATTATTATTGGGTCATTCTTTGGTGGGTCCCTCCCTCCAGCTGGCGGACTGAGGGTCTCTCCACTGACCATGTCCTATATGCTGTTGTGCAGGTGCTGCCAGAACAAAAACACAGCCCAGGAAACAAACCCATGCCTGTAAAAATAACTCCCACCCACAATCCCACTATAAACAGCAAATGGACCAGTATTAATAAAGGTGTGAAGAGATTAAGACTATTATAAGAAAGGAAAAGTGAATATGAAATGATTAACTGAAAGGAAAATGATTTTGAAAGGGTTGAAGAAGGAGCACTAGTAAAACTAGAGAATTAGAGCAATGTGAAGGATGTAAAATTTACATCATAAATAAAAAAGAGAATGAAGAATGTGAAATGGAGTATGAGAAGGGTAACATACAGTATTATGTTTAAATGGACAATAAAAAACTAAAGTGACAAAGAGAAATAAAAATAAAAAGATAGGAAATAAATAATAAAAAAGGAAACAAACTGAAGAAAAAGATCTACCACAGCCCTATCAAAAACAAATAAGCTAAGATTAACACAGGTGGGATGGGAATAAGAGGGGAAAAAAGAAAGAAAAGTTTCAGAAATGTGTAGAGGAAAGGGAGATGATTTTGAGACAATAGAGAGAGAGGGAATACTAAGAGTGAGGAACAAAAACCAGGCTAAGAAAGGGAAAAATTAAAATTTGAGATAAAAAAAGAAAGGGCTGGGTGAAAGAAAAAAATAGAAAAAAAAAACAGACTAAGACAGGGAAAAGTTAAATTTTGAGACAAAAAAAGAACAGACAGGATGAAGGCAGAAAGGAGTAGGAGAGGAGAACAGTAGAAATTGAGATCTGAAATACAAGAAAAATGAAGACATAGAGACAAAATTGAAAAAATGAAATAACAACTACCTATCCACAACCAATGGGAAAAGGTTGCTAAAGGTGAAGAGAGAGCATAGGTATTTTAAGAGAGCAAAAAAGAATGTGAGATGACCATTGACAGGAAAATCAGTTTTGAAAGTCTGGATGGGGGAGAAATAGTTAGAGTGCAAAATGAAACAGGTTGTAGCAAGAGACAAAACAAAATTTAAAATGAAAATATAAGAAGAAAGAAGAAGGTAAAATGGGGTAAGAGAAGGGACGAGAAAAATATGAGAATTGAAATAAACTATAATATAAAATCTAGTGGCTTAATATGCACAAACCTGAAGGACAAGAAGTCAATGTTAAAAAACTATGCAAAAAAGAAAATATCATGAATCATGGAGAAGACCATAGTGGATTTCACCTCAGTAGTATCTAGTATTTACTACTGTTTATTCTTTCTGGATCCACCTCTGGTGATAAGAGGTGATGTCTGAGCCTGGCCTTAGGCAGCCTGCTTGAGACTACCAGAGATCTACCGTATATGGCTGACTCCTTCAGTTGTTAATTTACTCACTCTGCAATCAGCAGTCAGGCTTAAGCTCCACAGTGCAGGGTAGAGTATCTCCTGGGGGCAGAGTTATTGCTTCCACTCAGGCTGATGCCACTCAGAGGGGAGTGGTCTACCTGAGCAAGATGATTCTTGCAGCATGGGGGATGACTCAGCACCAGGATCCTGGTGGCTGCTCTCTCAGTTCTCCTCCCAAAGCCACCATCCCCAATCTCTCCTCAAGCGTCTCTTGCCCACTCTGCCCTCACCCTTTACTAGAGCCCAGGGTAAGTGGCAGCAAAGGAAAATTTATGCCTTAGCCCTTTAAACAGCTCTTTGCATCTCCAGCCATCCGTCTCTGGCAGAGAGCAACCCTGCAGCTTTTGTTTGTTGGTTGTTATCTATGTACTTTGTGGGCTCTGATGCTATAGGGTGGGAAGCCCACCTTGGGGTTTAGACCTCATACTTCTCAAGGGGAACCACCCCAGCTGCTGAGATATCCCTTCAGCATTTCAGCTGCCTCCAGTGGGGTCCTAGCCAGCCCTTTTGTGTCTCTTCCAAACTCCTTACTAGTCATATTGTATTGAAGCTGTTTCTTCTGTCTCTCCATGTTTATAAAACGTGTCTCATGTTGTTGTTCAGTTGTTTATTCCAGAAAATTTCTCCACAATTTAGTAGCAATTCCAGGTTGGTCCTGGGAGGAGGTTAGTGTAACTTCCACTCACTCCTCCACCACATTGGATCCACAATCGATGCTTGGCTTTTAATTAAAAAAAAAAAAAAAAAGGAGAGACACACAAAAAGGCAAGGAAAACTACTTCCAAGAAATAAAGCAATCATTGGTATTAAATTCAGATATGATACAGGCATTTGAGATTATCTAAGATTAATATGTTAACGGTTGTATGGGAAAGGGTTGAAAACATAAAAGATCAAATGGAAAACTTTAGCAGAGACAAGAAAACTATAAGAAAGAATCAAAGGAAATATTTAAAGTGGAAAAAAAACAATAACAGATGAAGAATACCTTTAATTAGTTGAACACTAGATTTGACACACTGAAGAAAAAAAATCAATGAATATGAAGTTTGGCCAACAAAAGTTATCCATACTGAAACAAAAGAGAAAGAAGAGTTGTGGGGTGTGCAATAGGAGAGGGATTCCGAACTGAATATCCAAGAGATTTGGAACAATATCAAATGGCCTAATATACATGTAATTAATTTCTTAGGAAGAAAAAGAGAGACAGGAGAGATAGACTAAGGCAGAAAAGTTATTTAATGATATAGTGTCCAAGAATTTTCTAAAACTAATGACATATCACCAAAACACATTCAAGAAGTTCAGGGACTACCAAGCAGGATAAAAACCACAACAAAATAAAATAAGTATATCATATCCAAATTGCTGAAAATTAAGACAAAGAAAAATCTTTCCCTTCTAGAGAAAAAAAATTTTAAATGTATTTTATTTATTAGGAATATATATTTTTGTTTGTTTAATTTAAGAAAATTTCAACAGAGATTACATACAGAAGGATGAGGCTAAGTATTATATAAAATTTCTCATCAGAAGCTGAGCAAGTTAAAACACACACATCCAAAATGACACCATTAAAGCCCTGAAAGGAAAAAAGGATCTGTCGATCTAGAATTCTATTCTTTTAAAAATTAAAGAAAAAGAAAACTTTCTTCAATAAATCAAAACTGGGAGAACTTGTCCACAGAAGACTACAAGAAATGTTAAAAGAAATTCTCTAGGCAGAATGATTATGTCACATTTAATATGGGATCTACACACACATGCACACAGAGAATAGAACACTGGTAACAAATTAAAGATAAAATATTTTTCTTAATTTAATCACTCTAAAAATGTGATTGTCCAAAGCAAAAATACTTATAATGTATTTTGTGTTTGTACCATATGTAAAAGAAAAATATATAAAAACAAAGCACAAAAAATAGAAGACGTACATCAAGTGATATTATTTGAAAGCAGGATGTCAAGAAAATGATGAAAGGCAGACTGTGACAAATGAATTTAATTTTATTACAGATGAATCTAATTTTATTACAGATGAATCTTGTAGTTACAAAAATACTAGGAAAAAGGTGCTGAACTAAATAATTTAGAAAACAGGGTTTTGACAGAATACTCTATGGCTAAAAGCAAAAGAAACTAACACTACCCTAGAGTGGTAAATTTGTTTTTCACAAGAGTATGTGTTACCAGTTCTCAAAGCTCTTTAGTTGCACACTAGGGCCGAACAAATCCAACACAGGATCTGGTAGCAATATGCTTGCTTGAGTGTGGTTGGTAGGGTAATAACATGGATGTATAATTTATAGCTTTAATTTGAACATTTTACCTAAAATGTCATGTGTGTGCTTGAGTGTGATATTGTTATGCTACAGAATTACATCTTATGATTTTGTAGTAGAAGATTTTAAAATAAAAACGGGACATTATTTGTGCTGGACCCTGTATATTATATAAAATGAAAGCCATGTTGAACTAAAAACATTAAAAATAAGAAATAATAGAAGGCTAAAATGAGCACTGTGGGGCAAGACTGAAGTCAGAACTATCAACATGGGGAGGCAGTTTTTAAGAAGTGCACACACACACAGAAAGATGTACAAATGTATAACTACATGTATATGTGCATCACATATTAACTAATATAAAGGAGCCAACTGGAGGAGCTCTCGGTGGCCAAATTCAGAACCTTTTGAAAAACAAAATACATAATAATTATACTGGATTATAAACCAATAATATTTAATCCTAAATCCAGCATGCTGTAACTGAATAACTGAATAAAGATTAAAATAAGCACTTCATATATAATAATTCCAATAAAGAAATGTAGAAAGAATGAAAGGAATAAAAAATGTCATCATTATAATACCACAATATTTTGTTTTCAGGAAAATTCACTAATAGTTAAATTAGTGGGCAAAGTTTAAGAGAAACAGAATATCCAAATAGTTTCAAAGTATCTCCTCCATGACACTTAGAAATTACAAAGGGAGAAATCGATGTAGACACTAGCCTGCAGTGTCCACATCATTATGGATGAAAAGAGACATTCACACGGACTACCGAGTCTGGTGGAGGAAAGGGACAGCATGGCTTTTCTCTCAAGGGGAGCAAAAGCCTTGGCCTCTGCCACGACAGGCCTTTATTTCTCTTTCTCTGACCATTACATGATGGTCCTCATTTACTATGCACAGGTTCACTTTAGGTGGTTACCTTTTACAGGAAACCAAGGAGCCAATGTTGGTAATCACATCACAGAAGAGGCATATTTGCAAATGAAAAGGCGAAAGTAGTTGAACTGGTTACACTCATCCTTGGAAGGTTTAGCATGGTTTTTAGGAAGTTGCTTTGCAATAAATGTCCTCAATTCAGGGTGAGGGAGTTTTAGCAAAAAGCAAGACTCATAGCAGCCTAGGTATATTGAAGGCCTGATTCCCCATGGGAGAACTTACCCATTGGTGTGGGTCCTGTGCATCTCCCAGTGGGAGCTGGGCTCACGCCACACAGAATGGTCTCCTACAATAAACAATAGTGTTTGGAGAATCTTGGCAGAGAGCCTTGGCAGAATCTTCAAGGTTAACATCACAAAGGTATTTCCACACTGTGACACCCCTGTCACAATGTCATGCACTAAGAAGAGTATATTAGCTCTGTGATACCCTTCCCAATAATGAATAATCACAAGTTAATGAAGAGAAAACATCAGAAAAACCCAAACTGAGAGATATTCTACAACCTGACTGGCCACTACTCTTCAAACACGCCAAAGTCATGAAAGACAAGGACTGAGGAACCCTCAAGGTTGAAGGGATAAAAAAACATGAAAAGTAAACACTGGAATGGGCCCTGGAATAGAAAAGAAACATCAGAGAAACAATTGGCAAAAATCAAATGAATTATATATTTAATAATATTTTACCAAGATTAATTTCTTAGTTTTAGTAAGTTTTTTTTTTATTATATAAGATGTTAATATAGCCCTGGCTGGTGCAGCTCAGTGAATTGAGCACAGATTGTGAATATAAGGGTCACCAGTTCAATTCCCGGTCAGGGCACATGCCTAGGTTGCAGGCCAGGTCCCCAGTGGGGGCCACGTGAAAGGCAACCATACATTGACGCTTCTCTCCATTTCTTTCTCCCTCCCTTCCCCTCTCTCTAAAAATAAATAAAGTCTTTTAAAAGCTTCTTTTAAAAAGATGTTAATATAAAGGGAAGCTTGGTGCAGTTGTAAGTCTGTTGTTAATCTAAATATATCTAAAAATTTAAAAGGTGAAAAAATTGATTATTGGTTAGTCCTGACCTCAGTGAACATAGTCTATTTGGAAAGAAAACACACAAAACAATACTATTATGTGGTAAGTGTAAAGAGAGATACAGGGTATCATGAAAGCCAAGGGCTTACTACTGAGCAGATGAAAGACTGTGTCAATGAGAAAGCATATGACATTTATGATGAACCTAATAAAATGCCGTGTATGGGAGATGAAAGCTTAATTTTCAGAATGAATTTTTTTAAAACTGTATGAAAAGCTATAAGGTGTCCCAGAAACTTCAAGTGAGTTGATACAGGTGAAACAAAGGCAAAGTGGTAAAATTAGAAATACAGGTAAACATTAGACCCTGTGGAATGTGTTCTTTTTTCTTCCATTTTGTAATTTTGAGTAACAAAAAGTCTTCATATCAGGGACATAATGGAGGCAGTTTTGTGTTTTAGAAACATTTTGATAGTGTTGTGGCAAACAAAATGAAAGCAAAAAGTGTTTATTTAGTAGTTCAATGTTTATTCTTCCAACTTAACTTTAATCTAAAGTGCTATATTAATGCAATCTATCATACAAATTTTATAGAATCTTAGTAAGGGAAATGTTTAAAGTCTTCTAGTGTCAGTATATTGATCCTCACTCCTCAAATGAACAACCCAGAAACGTCTATCACTACAGAAAATGCATTTAACACTCAAATACTGTCCCTAATTAATACATCAAAAATATTCTTTATACTTCTTTGGATAACATAATATTGTGTCTCACACTATCATTTGTGTAGGCAATGAATATTTATTGAGCATCCACTGCATGCCAAGCACTATTATAGGTGTTGAAGATTTAAGATTTAAAAAATAGAGACAAATAATAAAAAACCTTCTTCATGGAGCTCATGATCTAAGGATGAATGGTAAGATTAAAACATAACTAACTAAATTATATATTTACAGTACTGGAGAAACATAAAGTGAGATAAAGGTGATAGGAAAATGCTGGAAAGGAGGAGGCTGTGCAATTTTAAATAGTGTGGCTGGTTAGTTCTTATTTAAGAACTGATATTTGATCAACTCTTGCAAATACCCGAGGGAAGAGCTTTCTTAGTAGTATAAGCAAAAGGTAGGGCAAAAGCTCTGAAGAAGAGGCTGTGCCTGGAATATTCAAGTAAGAACAAGGAGCTTAGTGTGGCTATATCTGAGCAAAAAGGAGAGTAGTATGTCATTTTAAAGAGGAAGCATGGAAGCAAGATATAGGACTTGGCTGGCCACTGTAAGAAGTCTAGCTTTTATTTTGAATAAAAATTATCGCGAGCAGAAAATGACATGATTTGGCTTTTTTGTTTTTTAAAAAACACCCTTGCTTCCATATTGCAAATAGCCCAAATAGGGAGTGGCCACAAGGATAAAACCAGAAAAATCAAATAAGAGGTGATGATAGTAATTTAGGAAAGAGACTGACGACTTGAACCAGAATGGGAGAAGTAGTCAGATTCTGGACATATTTTGAAGTTAGAGCCATCAGGATTCCCAAATTGAATATGGAATATGAGATAAAAGTCAAAGATAATGTTAAGTTTTCCATCTAAGCAACTGGGAAGACAGGGTCGATGTTAACTGAGATGCAGACAACTGTAGATGGACCAGCTTTAAAGATAAAGGCAAGAGGTTTCATTCTGAACATTTTAAATTCAAACGTGTTTACTATTTTTACTACTAGACATCCAAGTATAGATCTCTCGTCAGCAATTGGATTTATAAGTCTGGGTTTTTGAAGCGATGTCTGGTCTGGAAATACAATGAAGAGCTATCAGTACAGAGCATCTGAACCATGGTTCTGAATGCATTCACGGAAAGAGAAGAAGTGTGGGTCAAGTATCAGCACACTTTTCCTCTCAAGAGTCAAATAGGACATATTTTAAGCTTTGAGGAGCATGTGGTTTTTGTTACAATTACTTAACTCACCTATGCAGCTCATAAGCAGCCATGGATAACATATAAACAAATCGGTTATGTTCAATAAAAAAACTGTATTTATTAAAAGAGCCACAGGTTGGATTTAGCACACAGGCCCCAGTTTGCTGGTATAGTTAAACAAGAAGGATCAAAGATGGAGCCCTGGGACACAACAACTTTCAGAGGGCAGGGAAGAAGAGCACAAGGATCTGGCACAGAAAGCTGAAAAGGAGTAGCCAGAGAGGTCATTGAAAAACAAGGAAAATGTGGTGTTATGAGCAAGAAATGAGGAAGTATTTGATGTTAGAAAAAAATGATCGAGACTATGAAATACAGCTGATGGTTCATGTAAAATGAGCACAGAGAATTATCAGCAATTTGAGAGTCATTGGGATCTTGGCAAGAACAGTTTTGGTAAAGTGATTAGGGGCAAAAGCCTGATGAAGTGCCTTTAAAATAGACTAGGGGTAATGAATATAAAGATATTAAACTCTAGCTAGGAATTTTGTTACAAAAGGAAGAAAAGGTGAAGTTAAGAATTCTAGTTAAAATGTGACAAAAAGAGCACATTTTTGTGTTAATAGCAATGACCCAGCAAAGAGGAGAAAATTGTTAGTACAGGAGAAAGAGGACAGAATTGCTGGGACCACGTCCTTGAGTAGAAAGAAATAGGATCTATCCCACAAATAAAGATGCTGTCCTTAGACACAGGTGGGACAGGTCATCTATAATAACAGGTACAAAGCAAAGTACAGGGTCTGGCAGAAGTAATGCCTGCTTGAGTGTGGTTGGTAGGGTAATAATACAGGTGTAATAATTTATAGTTTTAATTTGAATATTTCACCTAAAATTTCATATGGTGTGTTTGAGTATGGTATTCTTATGTTACAGATTACATGCTTACGATTTCATAATAAAAGAGTTTGTAATAAAAAAGGGATGTTATTTGTGCTGGACCTTGTATATGAGTAAAGAAAGGGAGGTAGGTAGTTAGATCTGATCGTGGGAGATTGTGAAAGCTATTTTCTGAAAATCAACAGCTAAGAGTGAAGATTGTTGAAGGTCTGGAGATTTGAAGAAAAGGAAGGTATGAGATAGTTAACTAAGGAAATGGGAAAGTGACTGGATCAGAAAGTATAGTGATTGACAGGCAGCATTAAAGGTCCCCATCATGAGTTTTGTGAAAGCAGTCAGCCATGTTCTTTGATTTTTTCCTGCCCTGTTCATCTACACAGGAGCAAAGAGCCATATGTCAGATTTTACCAGTGTTAGAGTTTCGCAACAGTGTATGTCGGAGTAAGAAAAAGGCAAGAGTATTTACTGTATGTGCAGGGGGGTGGCCATAATGAGAGAAAATAGTAGTTAAGCTGTATAAAAAAGGAGAGTGACATCACAAAGGGGTGAGGGACAGTGGAAAGGATAACAGGATCAAAGGATTATAGGTCCCAGTGGGTCTGAAAGATTATTGAATTTGGAGAATTAGATGAAAGAAACTAAAAGAAGAGGTGGTACTGATCAAAAAGTGGGATGCATGAAAGATTTCAGTGGTCTATAATTTTCAGTAATAAAGAGGTCATTGCCAAACGTGTTTTACAAGTCCCAGACCTTTTTCCAGGTACTTGATATGTATTCACCCGTATGATATACTTAATATCAATAAGCATGAGAAATCATTGCAATACTGAGTAAAGTAGTAATTGTTGACTTTTCCTCTCCATGGCCATCCATAATTTTTTTTCAGAGATAAATCACCCCATTTAACCACAGATAACATTCTCATTTAACACTGGACAGGCAGACACCTTTCTGAAAGATTTCAGGGCATCTCTAAAGAAGACACTACTCACTTTACAACTTGTATAGAACTGTCTGTTGCCCTTTAATGCTTCTTCTGATATTATCAAGAATAATATCTGTATCATTTAGAAACAATATAATTTAGAAATATAAATTATACAGCAATACTATATTGGCTATAAGATGATTTAATGAATCATCTTGCCTAAGGAGAAAAGAAATATATTTTAAAACTTAGAGGAAAGCACAAAATTCAATAAAATAACTGAAGGGGTTAATTATGTGTATATAAAATATAATTACAGAGTTTACTTTCTTAGAATGCACTATAGTTGTTCTGTAAACCTACCAAACTTCAGAACAATGTTTGCTCTCAGGAGAGTGTTGGGTATTTAGTGGCAGCTCAGGAATGACTAGCTGGGTGAGTAAACAGAAAGTGAGACTGTCCTCTCCCGGAAATCAGCGACCTCCATCCAACATTCAGTTTTGTTTTGTTTTGTTTTGTTTTCTTCATTTCCCTTATGATATAGAATCTGTGAGTCCAGGCTTGTTTTTACCTTTTCCAAGGACTACACTTACACAAGTTTCTCTCCAACTCACATTAGGTAACAGCCTTGCATCGTAAATACAGTGCTGACAGAACTGTGCTATTTATAGTCCCTTGGCTTCAAAAGACATTTCCCCCTCATTAATTCATTTCCTTTGGTCCCAATCCTCACCCTTTATGGGACAATGTGTAACAGGGACAAATCTTCCCCTGATTTGCTCATGCTCAGGAAGGAAGCTAAGAGCCTAGAAAGCTATACTTCATATACCAAGATGATGCTAGCCAAGCCCTGGCAAGAGAACAATTGAACATTCTCAGATTAATTTCATGGCTATTTGTTCCATCCCAAAATCACATCAAGCACAGGCCTCTGGGTTGAAATTGCATCACTCTGACCTTGCTATCCAGGTAAGGGCAGTGAGAAATGAGCATATTCTCCACCATCTAATGATAAATAATGACTTTTCCCTTCACAACTGAGATGTATTTTACAGCATCATCAGAGAAGTCTAATTACCAAACAAAATGATAAGATATATCAGGGCTCACAGAGCTTAGATTAAACTCACAAGAAATAGGCATTTGCATCTTCACCATCCATCAGTGTCACTACAGTAATAGAAAAGGGGCAACTGGAAGGTGCATAATGAATATTCCATTCAATATTCATTTGGATTGTGAATAACTTAAAGTTTTAAACTGCCCAGTAAAAGATTAAAAGAGAAGGGTGCAAACATGTCTGGCTGCTAAGAAGAACTGGCAAACAAAGTTGGAGAGAAAAATAATAGAGAGAACATTTAACCTTAACTGAGTAAAAAATTAAATGCTGTGGGCCCACAAAGACAGGAAGGGAAGCATTTGCTTTTAGGAAGCTGACAGGGCAAATCTGGCTTTCATAAATTTCAATCTGTAATTATCCAGGTAGACTAATACGCTTTCTGCAATAAGGTCATTCTTGTAATCACATTTTTTTACAGTAATAGTCCTTTAGCCATAAGTGATATTTTTTTTAATATTTAGAGGTCTTCCTGGTTGTGAGCTTATTTCTTGTTTTAGGCTTGCATGACTCATTGAGCTGGGTATTGAATTGAGACTTTGAGTACTCTAGATTCTTGTTTATTGAGCTTGACCTTGTCATTCCAATATCCATAAAAAGAAATAATGACTTGGGGTGGTGGCAAAGAATTAATTTTTTTTTAATTACAAAAGAAGGAGGTTGAGAGCATGGAGTACAGAGTGGGAACTAATATTCCCTGAGTCACTGAGTGCCTACCAAGAACCAGGTGCCAACTAAGTACTAAGCAGTACATACATAATCTTAATTTATCCAACAACCATGACTGGTTGAAATTATTACAACCTGATGTAGTAGGCAGTTAGGCAGACTTGAGCAGAGTAGAAACAATAAGCCAAGTACTGAAGCTCACCAGGGTAGAAGGGGTAACTTCCTCCCCTAGTATATAGCTGGTCATGTGGTTTAGACCTCCTGACCTTTCATATTACAAGTCATGAAGTTCACAACTCCCCCTGATTTTTCCTCCCCTGGAATGTCACTAGTCATGTGGAGGAATGAGGAGGCCAGAAAATAGCCTCATATAACTCTCATACAAGCCATTGCCTGACCCCTCCCTTAAGCATTAAG
The DNA here is from genome assembly GCA_004024845.1 of Tonatia bakeri. Lineage (NCBI taxonomy): Eukaryota > Metazoa > Chordata > Mammalia > Chiroptera > Phyllostomidae > Tonatia > Tonatia bakeri. Next base: position 696,147 of record PVIA01000025.1, on the reverse strand, counting down.
CCCTCAGAGCAATGAGGTTCTGGCCCACATCAAATAATCTTAGGAACAAAGCCTCATGCCTATTTACCACAGAGATAGAGTTTTGGTCAAACTAGAAATAATGATAACATCTAGGCCTCAGCTGTGTCTCAGCTCCAGTCCCAGAAAAGCTGCAAAACCAGACATAGTGACATCATGGCTGACATCAGGACCAGCTGCAATGACTAATGACTCCCCTACCCTAGCACACCAATCAGTAGAGACCACAGCCCTGAAAAGACACACCTGAAAAGCTAATTAATATTTTATTGAGATCTTGCCCTGAGACCTCTCCTAAAATCCCCTCCATTAAAAATCCTTAAGACAAAGGACCCAATGCTCTCATGTGCATGGGCGCTTGCTCTCTCTGTCTTTTTCTCCCCACACCTTTCACCCTCTCCTTTCCCCAGGTATGTTTTCTTTGCCTTTCTTTGTCCTAAGGTCCAAGGGCCCTTCTTTTGTCTCTATAACATGTTTCCTGAGTCCACATAGCTCAGCTGGCTCCCTTCTTCTACCTCTGTGACTTTCTAAATAAACTTTTGCTTGTATTTGAGTCTTGCCTTTGAATTCCTTCTTAGTCAAGTCTCAAGGAAAGAGATCTAACATCTGGTGTTGTTCACTGCTAACAAACCCATTTTTAAATGAAGAAAATGAATTTCAGGAAAGCTGAGAAACTTGCCAAAAGTCACATGGTAGGAAAGAAGTAGAACCCAAATTTAAATACAAGTCTACATAAACTCTTAGGCCTTATTATTTTTATTGTCTCATATTGTCTTGTTTGTCCCTGTGAAAGCCATTATAGATCAGACTCAGGTTGAATTTTGTGTGCCCAGTCCTGGCACATAGTATGCACCCAACTAATATTAATACTTGTTAAAGAAAAGAAGGAAGGGAGGGAAAGAGGAAGAAAAGAAGGAACAGAGAACCATCCTGCCATTCAATATTAAACTACTTTTAGTAAAACCATAAGTATAAACAGTTAAAGACAATTTTTACAAGTAAAACACATACAAATATAAAATGAACACATGTGCCCAAGATTTGATTTAATTCACCAACTGAAGGAACCAATAAGATGTTACAAATGGTACAAAAGGAAACTGAAAGAACCATGAATATGCAGAACATGAGGAATGATGAAATAAATTTGCTTAATAGATGCAACGCTGGTTAATGCCCACAGAGCAATAATCAACTGCATTTCCAGAGTACACAATTTGCATTTCTATGGACAAGAATCATTTGCATTACTATTTGTATTATGCAACTTTATAGAACTGTAAAATAGCTCAGACAGATGAAAGGCAGAGATAACTCAGAAGATAAGCAAAACAGAAGACCCAATAATCTTTCTTTGCCCATTTCAGGCTTTCACACTTTTTTGTACCATTACCTTAGAGTCTAAAATTTAGAACCACTTAATTCTAAAAGTTCATTGCCACTACCTACCAGTTGTTTTCACTTAGTTTCCTTTGTGGAAGGTGCATTAATCTTCCTGTGAATAGATATTTTCTTGTCCAACAGTAAACATTGTATCTTGTATGTAGTGCATTATATCATTCAAAACTACATAGCAACTTATTGTCTGAGAATAACTAATAAACATGAGAAAACACCTCCCCTGGGTTCAGGATGTATTTGATAATCAAGTTAAGTATGAAATGGCATTTGCCTACTTATTGTGAATGTTTCTGCTATGGTGGGTCTAATCTTGCCTCTTACTTGAGATACGAGAATTGGGTAGGCAGAAGGAAAATCTCAGAATGATGAAAGGACCTTCTGTTCATCCATAGCTTATTAAACAGTCTGGAGAGGGGCAAACCATGGCCAGCACATGTTAGCACAACACTAAAAGTTATTCATTAGTAGTAATTTAGGGGGGTTTATAGCAGCTGGTAGAGTGATGCCCATCTAGGATTTTGCTAAGCTCATTTTGAAAAGACACTACCAAACTTTATGCCAGAAATCACATTAGGCTATGGGCTACACAGGGATTATTCTGTTGTCCTAGAAAATAATAGAAACACAATAAAAAGAGGCTCTTCCCTCTATTTCACCACAGTGACCTCCTCAGCACAACAGAAGACTTCATCTTTATTTGTTGAAGTATGTCCATATTTTGAGGAGAAAGATACTTCAAGAAAGTTTTAAATATCCATAAAAACAATGGTACTTGAAATAATTAAAAACCTGGATGATAATAAATAACTACTATAATATTATTTTTATCACCATATAATTTTTATCTAGAATACGTCCAAAGATGATTTAAGATGATTCAAAGTCATTCAACCAGGATTGTGCTGAATACAAACATGACATGGTCTTCCTTTGAAGAATCTATTTGGAAAAGCGAGTCATAAACAAACTAGATGAAGCACCAAGAGAAGGCAGAGAAAAGAGATATTAATTCAGCTCAGAGGGCTTCACAAAATTAATCTGAACCTTGAAGGATAAATACAAAGACAAAAAGTAAGGAAGGCTTTTCCAGATGTCTCCTATGTTGAGGAAATACAAGTAGTTTCATCAGTTAAAAGTAGTTATGGTATCTGATAGCAGAACAAGGAGCTAACATAGTAAGGGGAACATAATGCCCAAAATACAAAGGACATTCAATGCCATGTTCAAGCTTTTATACCTACCTAATTGGTAATAGAGAGACAGCAAGATGAAAAAATAAGAAAGGTATCTAGAAGTCATATTAAAAAAAGACTTTTAAGAAGGAAGTAGATAATGGTACCAAAGGCCACAAAGTGATCATGGGGAGTAACATTTGAATTTTGCTGCTCAACATCAAAAGCATTTTTTTTTTTTACTTGGGGGGAAATTCTGCTTTAAGTGAAGGGCAGAGGGCCATGCCTCCACCAGAGAAAGTACACAATAACCAGAGTTTTAGACAAGTGACCTAGGTCAGGCAACTAGATATTCCACCCAGGATTTTTCATTCTCAAGTCAGGATGAAAATGTATAGCAACAGCTCATAATTCCTGCTTAGTGACTGTGGAAGTGTCCAGTGTTTGCCAGCATTCAACTGAAATACCACTTGACCATGGGACCTGTTACTCACCTTCCTTTTTTTTTTTTTTATCCATTGTCCAGTCCTGGTTCTCCAGCACTCCTGTTGGTTTTGTAAGCTACCCAAAGTCCTTCTCATACATTAATTTTTTGTTTATGTCAGCAAGAGTTAGTTTCTAATGTTTTTTGTCAATAAGCCCACAACAATACCCAAGATAGAAAGTAGATTTTGATTGTGGTAACTGGATGAGTATTTGTTTCCTTACTGATAGCAGTTTCAATAGGATGATGAGGCATTAGACAGACAAATTGAATTGGAATAAGAGTCCAATGTTAAATAAGGAAAATGGATGCACAAATATACACCATTTTTTTCAAGTAATTTGGCAGTGAATGAAGAAAGGTCAATAGGAAAAGCCAGAGTTGAAGAATACCTTTTTCCCCTTTTTTCCCAATAAAAAGGATTAAGAATCTTTGTAAGCTGATGACACTCTAGTAAAAATAAATAAATAATTTTAGAAGAGACAAATGAAAATAAAAAAAACTTAAAAGTTCAATGAGAGGAACTTTGACAGTTTCCATACCCAATAGGATATAGTTTATCTATGAAGAAGTGAAATAAATGAGGAAGTTCATTTATCTCAATTAAGGAAGACAGTAAAGGGTTAAAACACTTTAAGAACAAAAAAAACTACTTATGAGGTAATTTTTCAATACTACTTGTATTCAATAATCCACATATGACACCATTCAAAAATATTTTACAAATAGTGCAGCCATATTCTTTATAGAACCACTTTGTAAGAAAATCTATGACCATAATATTGAACTAATCCAGTGAAGGCATTTTTGCAAGAAGCTAAGATAATGCCATTAGGCATAGAGATTCTAGTCACCTGACTTACTAAAAATAGAATTTAAAGTGAATAGAATATACAAATAATATATAATTTGCCTCATAAAATATCATGCTAACCCCCTAGAAAATTCCTATTCACTCTTTAAGAATCGGTATGTGTGGCCTCCTTTTTAGAGCCTTTCTCTACACATGAAAGACAGTATTCATCCTTCTGCCTTAGTGTCTTTGTGGCACTAAGTAAGTCTATAGCTCATCATACATGGCAAACTCCCTGGAGATAGAGATGACATGGAACCCAGTATCTACTACAGTACTCAGTACACAATAGGAGCACAACAAATACCACTTGGGTGGGTTAATGTGCAAATAAAATTTTATTGCATACCATTTATGTTAGCCAAGCAACTGATAGGATCTGACTAGTTTAATGCTACACTCTACAATAAAGATTTAGAGCATAGATTCTCTGCAGCTCGCTAAAGAAGGATCCGTATTGTCTCAGTCGGTTTGTTGTCAGAAGTTCTAGAAGATGAAATAAAGTATATTTTCTTATACTAAGAGTATTAAAATGCTGCAATTTAAGCAAGAAATGGTATCACCATGACTTTAACATCTTGGATAATAACTTTATATATCATATAGAAATAGCACATATTCTACTTTTGCTATAGTGACGTGTGCTTTATTGTCATAAATAACTTCCTACAGCAGCAGATTCTGAATTTATGAATGAGAGGAGCTTCGCAGCAGCACTTTGGTTGGGTGAGTTCACATGTGTGTGGTGAGCAGAGACCAAGCTCTAAAGGACTTGACTGAAGCTGTGCCTGCATTTCATTCATACTATTTTTTTGTTGATTGTATGTTTAATGTTTGGTGGTTTGGGGAGATACTGAAAATTTGGGACAATGACACTGAATCCTCATCCAAATAATAATAAAAAAGGTCATCTTTTGGGGCCATTACTTCCATAATTAAGACCTTGATTATGCTGATATGTTAATACATAATAAGTGTATCTCATCTTTATGAAAAATTATCTATGTTATCTGAAATGTTTTAGGACAAAAGGAAGATTTTGGAAAAGTATAAGCACATATTGGCTAAAATATGCTTACCCAGTATTAAGGATAAATATAATACAGAGCTAGGTTAGTTACATTTTCCTGTATATCATAGCACTATGTGTTTCTTTATATCCTACTTAATTAGAACTGCCTATTTCCTTGTTAGCCTCTTCCACTATGTTCTGAGCATCTTGAGGAAGAGGCTATCTCTTAATTATCTTTGTTGCCTTCATGCCTAACCCAGTTCTTGGCATTTAGCAAGCATTAAATAATTTTTTGCGTGAACAAATACACATAAAGTATGTGCCCTTCATTAAGTTAAAAAAAAGTCAACAGTGATTTTTTAAAAAATGTACATTATGCGAATCTTTAGTTGGCCTTCTACTTAAAGACTAAATTAATTGTTATCTAACACCATTTTTCACATAACTGTTCCATTTTTACCTTTAACATCTTTTTTAATCAGAGTGTCTTCCATGTCTAATCAAAATTTAAAAATTCAAATGTTTTTTTCTTCCCTCTCTTGATTCAATTGTTCTGCAGTAACAGAGAAAAAATATTACAAATGACACGCATTTAAAAAATAAATCACTCATTTAATTTCTAGGTTTAGGCATAACAAAATTTATAATCATAAGAATCCATGCAGTTATTATCATAATTTGTTTTAGGACCCAAATAAGAATTCAAGGCCAAGGTCAGAAATGTCACCTGTGAAATTGTAACCACCAATAACATATACAAAATGGAAGTGATTAACCATTTGCAGAAGTAGCATATCCCATGAGGTACTGATTCATCTGTATATGTGGTACAGTGCCCCTCAGTGAGCTGACATTAAAATACCCACTAAGGTGAGATCAAGATGGCTGCAGCATAAGTGGAAGCCACACTAACCTCTGCCAGGACCAAACTGGAATTACAACTAAATTATGGAAAAATCATCCTGAATAACCAACTGGACACTAACTGGAGAGAACCCTTATAACCACGGACAGACAAAAGAAAACACTTCACCACAATGTGACTGGTAGGAAGTGCAGAGGAGATGTGAGAAGGCTGGCTGGGCTCCCATGGGCAGCAGCTAAAGTTCCAGAGGGATATTTCAGTGGCCAGGGGGTTCCCCCTGAGAAGGGTGGGGTCTAAAGCCCAAGATGGGCTCCCCAAGCTGGGCTCCCCAGCCTACAGCACCAGAACCAGGAAAGGAAACCACGTAACACACAGCTCTGAAAGCAGCGGGGTTTGTGTCTACCAGGGAGAGATGGCTAAAGACACAGAGAGCCTCTTAAAGGGCAACACACAAAATAGCATTTGCAGCCACTTACCCTGCCTGGGCTCTGGCAGAGGAAGGACAGAGTGGAATAGAACTATGAGAGGAGAGTCTGAGGTTGGTAGCTCTGGGGAGGGAGCTGAAGGGACAGCCAAAATGTTCCCTGTGCTGAGTCATTCCCCATACTTCAGAAGACATCTTTCTTGGACCAAACACTGCTCTCCAAGTGGTATTGGCCTGAGGGGAAGCAATAGCCCCACCTGTAGAATGTAAGTGGGGCTACTGAGTACAGCTGGAGGTGATTTCCGTGTTTAAGCTTAACAGAAAGCCTATAGACATAGGTGAGTGTCTGGGAGCTTTGGGACTTTAGCTGACTATCCCCCAGGCACAGTGATGGTAAAAGCTGGCTTTGGTGCACAGTCTGTTTCTTTCTGCACACAAACAGACCAAGCAGAAAGAGCCAGAGCTGTAGATCACTGACAGCTCCAAACAGGTTTCCCAGGACCAGTCACAGGCAGTGTCAGACGTAGGTCTAAACCAGATTCTTTGCAGATCTACTTGATACATAGAAACTAACACTTAGAGGCAGGCAAAATGGGACAATTAAAAAAAAATCCCCCAATGAAAGAACAAGAGAATTCTCCAGAAGAACTAAATGAAATGGAGGCAAGCAATTTATCAGAGAAATATTTTAGAGTAATGAATATAAAGATACTTAAAAGCATGAAAAAAGACATAAAAACCATTAAAAATGACCAATCAGAAATAAAGAGTGCAATATCTGAAATAAATAATACACTAAAAGAAATAAACAGTAGGATAGATAAAGCAGAGGATCAAATGAGTGATTTGGAAGACAGGGTAGGAAAAAAACACCCAAGCAGAACAGCAGAATGAAAAGAATTTTAAAATAAAGAGAAGAGCTTCAGAAATTTTGAGGACAGCAAGAAGAGTAACAACATCTGCATCATGGGAATACCAGAAGAAGAGAGTGAGCAAGGGATCAATAGCCCATTTGGAGAAATAATGACCAAAAACATCCCTAACATGGTGAAGGAAAAAGACAAACAAGCCCAAGAACTGTAGAATCCCAAACAAGATGGACCAAAAAGGCCCAAACTAAGACACATCATAATTAAAATGGCAAAGCTTAAAGACAAGAAGAGAATCTTAAAAGCTGCAAGAGAAAAGCAGTTGGTTACCTATAAAGGAGCACCAAATAGACTGTCATCTGATTTCTCAACAGGAACATTTCAGGAGAGAAGGGATTTGCATGAAATATTCAAGGTAATGAAAAGCAAGGACCTATACCAAGGCTACTTTATCCACCAAGGCTATCACTTAATATTGAAGGAGAAATAAAGAGCTTCCCAGGCAAGAAAGAACGAAAGGAGTTCATTAACACCAAATCAGTACTGCAACAAATATTAAAGGATATGTTTTAAAAAGAAGAAAAATGCTCTCCAGTCCCATTCATGCTGTCGAAAATGGTAGGAACTCCTTCTTTCTTTCTGCTGCATAGAATTCCACTGTGTAAATGTACCACGGTTTTTTGGCCCATTCATTTACTGATGGCACTTAGGTTATTGCTACAACTTGGCTATTGTAAATTGTGCTGCTATGAACATTGGGGTGCAAAGGTTCTTTTGTATTGGTGTTTCAGGTTTCTTAAGATATAATCCTAGCAGTGGAATTGCTGGGTCAAAAGGCAGTTCCTTTTTTAGTTTTCTGAGGAAATTCCATACTGTTTTCCATAGTGGTTGTAGCAGTCTGAAATCCCACCAACAGTGCACTAGGGTTCCCTTTTCTCCACAACCTCTCCAACACTTGTTGGTTGCTTTGTTTATGATGGACATTCTCACTGGTATGAAGTGGTATCCCACTGTGGTTTGGAACTGGAGAGCATTATGCTAAGTGAAATAAGCCAGGTGGTAAAAGACAAATACCATATGATCTCACCTTTAACTGGAACCTAATCAACAAAACAAACAAGCAAGCAAAATATAACCAAAGACACTAAAATTAAGAACAAACTGACAGTAACCAGAGGGGAGAAGGGAGGAGATAATGGGGAGAAAAGGGTGAAGGGTTTACAGGATCAACTATAAAGGACACATGGACAAAAGCAAGTGTGAGGGAAAAAGGCAAAAAACTGTACTTGAACAACAATAAAATTCAAAAGTATTTAATAAAAATAAATAAATAAAATAAAAAGAAGAAAAAGAGGGAAAAAGTTTAAAATTAAATAGCAATAAACACGTCTATCAATAATCATTTTAAATTTAAATGACTTAAATGCTCTAATCAAAAGACACAGGGTTGCTGAATGGGCAAGAAAACAAGACCCATATATATGCTGTCTCCAAGAGACTCACATCACATCAAAAGATACACACAGACTAAAAGTAAGGGGGTGGAAAAAGATATTTTATACAAATGGAAGGGGGAGAAAAAGATAGGGTAGGAGTACTTACATCTGACAAAATAAACTATAAAACCAAGGCTATTGTAAGAAACAAAGAAGGACACGACATAATAAGAACAGGAACAATCCAACAAGAAGGTATAATCCTAGGAAACATTAATGCACCCAACATAGGAGCAATTAAGTATGTACGGTAAACCTTGATGGACATAAAGGGAGAGATCCACAGAAATACAGTCATTGTGGGAAATGTTAACACCACATAAACTTCAATGAATAGAACTTCCAGACAGAAAATCAACAAGGAGACAGCAGCTTTAAATGACACAATAAGTAAAATGAATTTAATTGATAACTTCAGAGCATTTCACCCAAAAGCAACAGAATATACATACTTTTCAGGAACACATGGAACGTTTTCTAGGATATACCACTTGTTAGGACACAAAACAAGTCCCAATAAATTTAACAAGATTGAAAGTATCTTCTCTGACAACAATGCTATGAAACTACAAATCAATCACAAAAAGAAAAATGAAAAATATACAAAATCATGGAAGCTAAATAACATGCTATTAAACAATGAAAGGATCACCAATGAGATCAAGGAATAAATAAAAAGATACCTTAAAACAAATGAAAATAATGACCATAATCTGTGCAATACAAGGAAAACAATTCAAAGAGGGAAATTCACAGCATTACATGACTATCACAAGAAAAAAGAAAAAGCTCAAATAAACAAGCTAACGTCACATGAAAGAAACTTGAAATAGAACTAAAAACAAAACAAAAAGTGAGTAGAAAAAGGAAATGATAAAGATCAGGGCAGAAATAAATGAAATGGAGTCCAAAAACATTATGTAAAAGATCAATGAATTGAACAACTGGTTCTTTGAAAAGATAAATAAGATTGACAAACCTTTAGTTGGACTCATCAAGAAAAAGAGAGAGGATCCAAAAACACAAAATAGAAAATGAAAGAGGAGGAATAACTGACACCAAAGAAATACAAAGGATTGTAAGAAAATATTATGAACAACTATATGCCAACAATAGATAACCTGGATAAAATGGATAAATTCTAGAAATATACAATATTCCCAAGCTAAATCAGGAAGAATTAGTGAATCTGAATAGACAGATTATACCCAATGAAATTGAATCAGTAATTAAAAAAAAAAACACTCCCAACTAACAAAACCCTGGACCAAAGACTTCACAGGTAAATTTTATCCAACATTCTGAGAAGAACTACCACCTCTCCTTCTCAAACTATTCCAAAAAATTCAAGAAGAGGGAAGACTCCCAAGCTCATTTTATGAGGTCAGCATTATCTGAATTCCAAAACCAGATAAAGGCACTAGGAAAAAAAACAATTAGGTCAAAAAGATTTTCTGCTAAGATGGAGGTATCGGTAGATATGCTTTGCTTCCTTGCCAACCAAAAGGAGGACAAGAAAAAATTTAAAACACAAAAACAACCAGAACAGTGAGAAAATCAAACTGTATGGAAGTCTGACAACCAAGGAGTTAAAGAAGAAACATTTACCCTGACTTTTAGGAGAGGCAGAAACATGTAGCTGGGGTGGACAGGACAGATGGCGAGGCAATAGACTGGACTGGGTGAGGTGGTGTCTGGTAGAGTGGGCAGTCACATGTTAGTGTGTGGATAAGCCAGGAGGAACAACTGGGGAGCATGACAGAAAACACAACCCAGGGTCCCACCATGGAAAAGTAAAGCCTCAAACCTTTGGCTGTAAAATTCTATGGGTTTGCTGGTGGTGGGAGAAACTCCCAGCCTCACAGAGAGTTTGTTGGAGCGACCCATAGGGTTCTAGAACATACATAAATAAGCCCACCAATCTAGGAATCAGCACTACTAGGGTCCAATTTGCTTGTGAGTAGCAGTGGGAGTGACTGAAAGGGGGGCAAGAGCCGAGCAAGCATCATTTTTCCCTCTCTGACCCCTCCCCCACAGACAGTGCCATAACGCAGCAAAATGGGTTGCCACAACCTGGTAAATACCTGAGGCTCTGCCCCTTACAGTGTAACAGCTGCACTAAGACAAAGAAATATGGCCCAAATGAAAGAGCAGATCAAAACTCTAGAAAAGGAACTAAGTGATGAGGCAATAGACAGTCTATCAGATGCAGAGTTCAAAACACTGGTAATCAGGATGCTCATAGAAATTATTAAGTATGGACACAAAATAGAGGAAAAAGTGGAGGCTATGCAAAGTGAAATAAATAAAATAAACACAGAACCAACAGTGAAGGAAAGGAAACTGGGATTCAAATCAATGATTTGGAACAGAAGGAAGATCAGAAAAGAATAAAGAAACAAGAATTCAAACAAATGAGGAGAGGCTTACGAACCTCTGGGACAACTTTAAATATTCTAACATCCAAATCATAGAAGTGCCAGCAGGAGAAGAAGAAGAGCAAGAAATTGAACATTCATTTGAAAAAGTAATGGAGAACTTTCCCATTCTGGCAAAGGAAATAGACTTTCAGGAAGTTCAGGGAGCCCAGAGAGTCCCAAAGAAATGGGACCCAAACAGCAACACACCAAGACACATCATAATTAAATTACCCATGATTAAAGATAAGGAGAGAATCTTAAAAGCAGCAAGGGAAAAGGAGAGTTACCTACAAAGGAGTTCCCCTTAGAATATCAGCTGATTTCTCAAAGGAAACTGTGCAGGCAAGAAGGGGCTGTAAAGAAGTATTCAAAGTCATGAAAGGCAAGGACCTATATCCAAGATGACTCTATCCAGCAAAATTATCATTTAGAATAGAAGGGCAGATAAAATGCTTCCCAGATAAGGTCAAGTTAAAGGAGTTCAGCATTACCAAGCCCTTATTATATGAAATATTAAAGGGACTTACCTAAGAAAAGGAGATCAAAACTATGAAGAGTGAAATGACAACAAACTCACAACTATCAACAACTGAACCTGAAAAACAAAAACAAAAACAAACTAAGCAAACAACTAGAACAGGAACAGAATCACAGAAATGGAGATCACATGGAGTGTTATCAGTGGGGAAGGGAAGGGGAGAAAATGCGGGAAAAAGGTACATGGAATAAGAAGCATAAATGGCAGGTACAAAAAGACAGGGGAGAGTTAAGAATAGTATAGGAAATATGGGAGCCAAATAACTTATATGTATGACCTATGGAAATGAACTAAGGGGAAGGAATGCTGGTAGTAGGGGAGGTTCAGGTCTGAGGGGGATAAAGTAGAGAAAAAAATGGGACAACTATAATAGCATAATCAATAAAATATACTTAAATAATTATAGGCCAATATCCCTGATGAATATAGATACTGAAATCTTCAGTAAAATATTAGCAAACCAAATACAGCAATGTATCAGAAAGATAATATAACATAATCAAGCTAGATTTATTCTGGGAATGCAAGGTTGGTACAACATTCACAAATCAATAAATGTGATACACAATATAAACAAAATGAAGGATGAAAAACACATGATCATTTCAATAGATACAGAAAAAGCATTTGATAAAACCAGCACCCATCTATGATAAAATCTCCCAGAAGTGGGAATAGAGGGAACATATCTAAATACAATAAAGGCCATATATGAGAAACCCACTGCCAGCCTCATACTCATTGGGCAAGAACTGCAAGCATTTCCCTTAAGATCATGAACAAGACAGGAATGCCCTCTTTCACCTCTGTTATTCGACAGAGTACTGGAAGTCCTAGCCATAGCCATCAGACAGGAATAAAAAATAAAATATTTCTGAATTGAAAAGGAAGAAGTAAAACTGTTTTATTTGTAGATGGCATGATACTGTACATAGAGGATCCTAAAGATTCTGCCAAGAAACTACTAGAACCGATCAATGAATTTGGTAAAGTAGCATGATAAAAAATTAATATCCAGAAATTTGTTGGATTTTTATATGTCAATAATAAACTATCAGAAAGGGAAATTAAGAAAACAATCACATTAACAATTGCTTCAGAAAGAATAAAATATCTAGGAATAAATGTAACCAAGGACATAAAAGACTTGTACTTGGGAAATTAAAAGACACTGAAGAAAGAACTTGGAGAAGATACATATAAGTGGAAGCACATATCATGTTCATGGATATGAAGAATTAACAACATTAAAATTTCCATGCTACCCAAAGCAATCTATAGATTAAATGCAATGCCTATCAAGATACCAATGACATAATCACAGAACTAGAACAAATATTTCAAAAATTTATATGGAATCACATTGCCTAATATCAAACTATAGTATAAGGCCATAATAATCAAAACAGCATGATACTATCATAAGAACAGTCACATAGATCAATGGAACAGAGTAGAGAGCCCAGAAATAAACCCACACCTTTATAGTCAATTAATATTCAACAGAGGAAGCAAGTACATACAATGGGCTAAAGATAGTTTATTCAATAAATGGTGTTAGGTAAATTGGACAGAAACATGCAGAAAAATGAAACTAAACCACCTTCTTACCCACACACAAGAATAAATTCAAAATGGATTAAAGACTTAAACAACAGACCTGAAACCATAAAAATCCTAGAAGAAAATATAGGCAGTAAAATATCAGGAATTTCTCATACCAATATTTAATCTGATATATCTCCTCAAGGAAAAAAATGAAAAAATAAACAAATGGGGCTATATTAAACTAAAAAGGTTTTGTGTAGCAAAGGAAACCATCAAAAATAAAAGGACAACACACAGAATGGGGGAACATATTCACTAATGCATCTTATAAGGGGTTAATATCCAAAATTTATAAAGTACTTACAAAACTCAACACCAAACAAAACAAAACAAAAAAAAAAAACAAGCCAATTTAAAAAATGAGCAAAAGACCTGAATAGACACTTCTCCAAGGAGGACATACAGATGACCAATAGACATATGAAAAGATGCTCGACATCACTAATCATCAGTGAAATGCAAACTAAACCACAATGAGATATCATCTCACATATCATCTATCATCAAATGATGAACAAACAAGTACTGGCAAGGATGTGGACAAAGGGGAACCCTTTTGCACTGTTCGTGGGAATGCAGATTGGTACAGCCACTATGGAAAGCAGTATGGAGATACTTCAAAAAATTAAAAATGAATCTGCCTTTTGACCAAGCAATCGCTGGGAATACATCCAAAGGAATCCAAAACACTAATTTGAAAGAACATAATCACTCCTATGTTCATTGTAGCATTATTTACAATTGCCAAGATATGGAAGCAGCCCAAGTGTCCATCAGTAGATGAGCAGATAAACTCACTATGGGACATTTGCCCAAAGGAATACTACTTGACTATAAAAAAGAAGAAAATTTCATCCTTTGCAACATTTTGGAATGGACCTGGAGAACATTATGCTAAGTGAAATAAGCCTGTCAGAGAAAGACAAATACCATAGGATTTCACTCATATGTGGAATATAATAAACAAACTGACCTAACAGCAAAACAGAGACAGGCTCATAGGTCGAGAGCAAGCAGACACCTATGGTGGCTAAAGGTTAAAAAGTGTAGGGATAGAGAAAAAAGGAAAAAGTACTCATGGTCAGGGACTACAGTGTGGTGATTGTGGGTGGAGGGTGTAGAATGGGCATAAATGGCAATAAAAAAAATATAATAAAGTACCCCAAAAATGGTATGATATGGGCAATGACCACTGAAGACTATCTGCCAGGTAAATTTCTCGTGGAAAATGTAACAAAGGATGCAGGTTCATATCTCATACACTTCTGAGATCAGTTAGTGTGATGGGTTCCCCCACAGTATAATCAGCCTGTTGCTGAACTGATAAGGACATTTCTAAACCTACTGAGCATCATGGATCCATGGTGACCACACTATCATTCAGACATCTGTAAACTCAGTCTAAATTTTTCCACAAACCTCTCTCTTATCTTCTTACCTTCGATAGTGTAAAGAGTCACTGAATTATTGAGCGGTGAGAAAAGTGTCCCCTAAGAAAATACAAAACACCATGCTAAGACAGGCATGCCTTTCTCAACATAGCAGCACCCCACTTAACAACATGACAAAGGAATTTTTTCCTCCATTAAACCTGTTTATTGTAAAATTTAATATTAATGGATACTGTACTTCTGGGAATAGGACAACCAAAAATCCTAGAGGTCTCAATATTTCAGTAAATCCACGATGGTCATAAAGAAAATAAATAATTTCTGACATGTTAAACCTAGATTTCTCAGACTACAAAATGTAGCTTGTTATATTTCTTCAATATTTTTTTTATCTGTGGGACAGATTGTGACTGACTACAGTATGCATCAAACTACATTTCATAATTGTACCCTATGACTCATTCTCTCAACAAGACGGTTGCCTCCAGACAAATGAAATGGCTTTAAATTTAAGCAAACAGAAATTTCCCAGCTTCCAACCAACATCACATTGTCTTGAGCATAATAGCAAACTAGTTTCTTTTCCAGGAGTCTTACAATTAATATAGGCTGCCTTAAAGGACACCCTTAGAGACACTTGACAAACTGTACGGCTATCTGTTCTGAAAGATTCAAAAGAAACCACTGCATGGAAACCAAGGGTCACTGTAGACAACTTCCAAGTTGGCTTCTAGTTCTAAAACCACTGTAAAAGATTATGTGGAATACAATCAACACAAGTGCCATTTAAAATTTCTCATTTTCAAGATAAATATCTACATCAGTTTACAAAAAAAATACAAATTATACTGGCCAACCCAATTAAAAGAAGCAGTAATTTGAAAGACAATGCCTAAAACAAAAGTCCCTTAAGGAGATTATGAGAATGTTCCTGACGTGCAAAGCTCTGTTTCCTGAAGAAGAAATGGCAATTCTCCTCAGGAAAACACTGGCATTGATGTTTCCTGCTCTTTAAAAATAACATAAATGTGTAGGAGTCTTTTTTTCTTTGTGAAACTAATGTTTTATTGCTAGGTCTCCTTGGAGAAATATAATTTTTGTGATTTTAACTAGCATCTGAAATCTATTTTTGTGGCTTAACAAGAGAAGCAACACTACCATCATGTGGTAAAAGAGATTAAATTTATTTTTTTTAAAGAAAGATTTCCTTTCAGAGATGAAATTTAAATCCACAAATAAAAGTTCCACACAAATGTATCTTCATTCTTGTATCATTTGTATAAATTCCTGTCTCTCATTAAGTAATTTACAACTATAATAAAGATAAAACTTATATGAATTAGAAAACTGTAATTAATTTTTCTCATTTAACTTTGACTGTTAATACTGGCTTCCTATTTCCTTGTGTATTATCAGTAAAATAAAAGAAAAAACTGAAAGCCCAAAAAGAATTGCTGATTTTACTGCAACACAGATGCTTAAACAAACAAGCAAACAAAGGGATCTCCAAAGATAATCAAGTAAACAACAAAAACTAGATTTTTATTACAAGGTACTTTCACATGAATAAATTTCTTTTAATTTTTCTTTTATTGATTCTAGACAGAAAAGGAGGGAGGGGGAAAGAGAGGGAAAGAAACACTGGTATGAAAGAGATACATCAATCAGTTGCCTCTTCCATGTGCCCTGACTAGGGAACGAACCCGCAACCCAGGCACGTGCCCTGACCAGAAATCCAATCCACGACCTTTCGATTTGCAGGATGACTCTCAACCAACATTGCCACACCAGCCAGGGGCACAAGAGTTATCTGAATTGATCCTGACAATAACCCTCTAACATCATTAATATCTGCATTTTACTCAGAGGAAACTAAGATGCAAAGATAATATTTTACTCCTCTGGAACAACACCTGCAACATGGTGATGGTGTCGCAACAGAGGCCTTGGCACATCTCACAAGGGGCTCTGAGCTTGCTGTCCCCAGGGAGGGGCATAATCTTGTGCAAGACAGTTCCCTTCCACAAAGCGTATTCCAAGAAAAGGACTAACCCTGACCCATCATCAGGCAAGCAGCAGCTAGAAAAAGGAGAGTTTTGTTCCAGTAGACTGGATGTGTGCGTTCTTTAGAGACGCACTAAAGAACTACTGCTCAGTTCTTTAGTCGTGAGAACTAATTCTACATGTGGAAAGCCATTCACTGTTATTTGTACTTTGCTTAATGCTTGATGTACTGAACTCCTATCTCTATTAACCAAATTGTGAAAACCAATTTGTCTCAAGATTTTAAACAATAACTACATATTTTACTCAATAAATTACTTTAAACAATTTCAACTGCTATTAAGGCTGATTCACCAAATACCTTACTTTAAATATTAGACAAACAAGCACAAATTTAAAGATTACAAACTCATCTTTGTACAGAATGCCTAATGACCTAAAGCATCAACACCACATATATAAATTATTTCTTTACTGTCCCCATACTTCCAGAGTTGCTTTATTTATATTGGTAGTTTTCTAGGATTTCAGAATCATTTTTATTCCTTCATAGGAATCCAAGTGCAGAATCGGATTGGGATATCGGGCCTGGTGGTTTATTTATAAATGAGCTAAAGACATCTCTGGTCATAAGATTGAGGCCATTTTTAATTGAATTTATTGGGGTAACACTGGTTGACAAAATTATACAGGTTCCAGGTGCACCATTCTATAACACATCATCTGTGTACGATGTTGTGTGTTCACTGCCCTAAATCAAGTTTCCATCCACCACCATTTATCCCTCTATACCCTCTTCCACCTCCCCACATCCTCTCCTCCTTCCAGCAATCACCACACTGTTGTCTGGGTCCATGAGTTTTTTCTCTTTTCATTTTATTTTTTGCTCAATCCCTCCACTTCCCTCACTCAGCGCCCCCCGCCCCCACAGCTGTCAGTTGGTTCTCTGTCTATGAGTCTGTCTCCATCTTGCTTATTAGTTGATTTTGTTCATTAGTTTCCACATGGGTGAAATCATATGGTATTTTTCTTTCTCTGACTGGCTTATTTCATTTAGCACAATGTTCTCCAGGTCAATCCAAGGTGGAGGCCATTTCTAATCTGAAGATTTACCCTTTACAACATATATTTTTTAAGTTTTTGTCATTTGGTTTTAATTTATGAAAGTTGGTGTTTTTTCCAAAATGATTATGCTTCTAATTTCACATAAGTGACAGTTCCTAATTCACTGTTCTTTTAATAGAATTATCAACACAAAATACTTTTTAATTTTAATACATGTACTTACTGTGAAAGTTTTACTAATTACCAGAGACATTAGAGGTTCCATCTTACAGGATGTAACAAATTAAGTCTCCATAATTAGTCATCCTAGTCAGGACACCTGGCTAATTTGTCATTTGGAAATATCATATTGAACTTTCTTTATAATTTTGAGTTTTCACATGTGGTATGTCTTTTTATATATTTAGGTCTTATTCAATAATGTCTTTCAATAAGGTGTTGTATTTTCTCCATAATAGTCTGTTATATTAAAAAACATTGGGTTGTTATTACAAATATCTTCTTAAATTGCAGTTTCTAATTAGTTTTGATAGTATACAAAATAACACTGATTTAAATATCAATATTACATATTACAGCCTTGAAAAACTCTCATTACTTTCAGTAATTTTCTGTAGACAGTTTTGGTTTTTCAGGCAGACAATTATATTGGCTGAAAATAATAACACAGTTTTCTGTGTATTCCAAAGGTTACTTTAATTCACTTATTGAAAAGGCTAGTAGCTAGGAAAACATTGAATTAAAGTCCTGATACTAGGAATCCAAATCTTGTTTCTGAATTTAAGGAAATTCTCTTGGGAGCAAAGTGTGGTGTGAAGTTTTGTGGATATCTTTATCAGGCTAAGGAAGTTGTTTACTATAAATTACTTTCTAATAGTTTTTATTTTAAATTAGTGTTACATTTTTTCATTATATTTTATACCTTTCAAAAATTTTTATTTTATTTTATTGTTTATGCTATTAGAGTGGCCAACATTTTCCCCCTTTGCCCCCTTAAACCAAGCTCACCCCCACTTCCATATTCAGTTACCTCACCATTGTCCATGTTCATAGGTCCTTCATATATGTCATATATGTTCTTTGATCCCTTCACCTTCTCTCAATCATAGAAAATTTTAAATTATATTTTATTGATTACACTATTACATTTGTCCTGAATTTTTTCCCCTTTGCCCCACTCCACTCAGCAGCCCCACTCCCTCAGGCAATCCTCATATCTTGTTCATGTCCATGGGTCATGCTTATAAGTTCTTTGCCTTCTCCATCTCCTATACTGTACTTTACGTCCCCATGGCTATTCTGTAACTACCTATCTGTACTTCTTAATCTCCTCACCTCTTCACCCATTCCCCTACAACCCCTATTTGACAACCATCGAAACGATATCTGTTCCATTATTCTGTCTCCATTCTTCTTCTTTGCTTAGTTGTTTTTTAGATTCAATTCTTGATCAATATGTATTTTTGCCATTTTATTATTCATAGTTTTGATCTTCTTTTTCTTAAATAAGTCCCTTTAACATTTCATATAACAACAACTTGGTGGTGATGAACTCATTTAACCTGACCTTGTCTGGAAAACTCTTTATCTGCTCTTTGATTCTGAATGATATCTTTACTGAATAGAGCAATCTTGACTATAGGTCCCAACTTTTCATGAGTTTTAATATTTCTTGCCAATCACTTCTGGCCTACAAAGTTTCTTTAGAGAAATCAGATGACAGTCTTATGGGAACTCCCCTGTATGTAGCTAACTTCTTTCCTCTTGCTGCTTTTAAGATCTCTATCTTTAACCTTTGACATTTTTTTAAATTTATTTTTTATTGTTGTTCAGTTACAGTTGTCCACATTCCCCCCCACATTACTCTTTCTTGCCTTACCCACCACCCCACCTCCCATATTCTATACTCCCCCCCCAATTGTCTTTGTCCATGGTCCCTTATACATGTTCCTTGATTTGACCTTCCCCATCCTTTCCCTCATTATCCACCCACTCCTCCTCATAAATCACTGTCAGTTTGTTCTTTATGTGCATGTCTCTAGTGCTATGTTGCTCACTTGTTTCTTTTGTTGATTGAGTTCCACTTATAGGTTAGATCATATGGTATTTGTCTTTGACTGCCTGGCTTATTTCATTTAGCGTAATGGTCTCCAGTTCCATCCATGCTGTTGCAAAGGGTAAGAGTTCCTTCTTTTTTTCTGCTACGTGATATTCCACTGTGTAAATGTACCACAGTTTTTTGATCCACTTATTTACTTAGGGTACTTAGGCTGTTTCTAGCACTTGGCTATTGTAAATTGTGCTGCTAGGAACATAGGGGTGCATAGGTTCTTTTGGATTGGCGTTTCAAAGTTCTTAGGGTATAATCCCAGCAGTGGAATCACTGGGTCATAAAGCAGTTCCATTTTTAGTTTTTTGAGGAAATTCCATACTGTTTTCCACAGTGGCTGCATCAATCTGCATTCCCACCAACAGTGTACTAGGGTTCCCTTTTCTTCACATCATCATCAGCACTTGCTGTTTGTTGATTTGTTAATGATGGCCATTCTGACCAGTGTGAAGCGGTATCTCATTGTGGTTTTAATATGCATCTCTCTGTTGGGTAGTGATGCTGAGAATCCTTTCATATGTCTATGGGCCCTCTGTATGTCCTCCTTTGAGAAGTGTCTGTTCATGTTCTTTGCTGATTTTTTATCTGGATTGTTTGTCTTCCTAGTATGGAGTTGTACGAGTTCTTTATATATTTTGAAGATCAAACCCTTATCCAAGGTATCACTGGCAAATATGTTTTCCCATATGGTTGGTTCCCTCTTCTTTTTGCTGATGTTTTCTTTAGCCATGCAAAAACTTTGCAATTTGATGTAGTCCAATTTGTTTATTCTTTCCTTTATATCCCTTGCCCTAGAGGACATATTGATGAAGATACTGCCATGTGAAATTTGAAACTTTCCTGCCTATATTCTCCTCTAGGACTTTTATGGTATCATGACTTATATTTAAGTCTTTTATCCATCTTTAGTTTACTTTGGTGTGTGGTGTAAATTGGTGGTCTAGATTCACTTTTTGCATGTAGCTGTCCACATCTTCCAACACCATTTGCTGAAGAAGCTATTTTTACTCCCTTTTATGCTCCTGCCCCCATTGTCAAATATTAATTAACCATTAAGACATGAGTGATGAGGACTCCAGCCAGCCATATCCAGGGTGTTGTGGATGCAAAGAACAAAATCACACCAACTGCAGAAGTCCTGGGGAGAAAAGGGACAGCATGGCCATTCTCTGAGTGAGAGAGTGCCCCAACCCTTGCCTGGACAAGCTTTTATTGCTTTCTGGGAGCATTATATCAAGGAAGGTCCTCATTCACCATTGTCAAGTAGTAATGATCAAACAATAGATAACATTCAAAGAACTATAAGGGCTTATTCTGAGTCAGGGTCAGTTAGCTAAAGGGCCATAAAACTTTGAGAAACAAACTCATTTCATGCTTGGACCCTCATCATTTAAATTGAGGGCATTCTTAGCAAAGCAGGTTTCACAGGATTTTATTCTTTCTTTCTTAGGCCTGATCACCCTGGGGAGGGCTGGACCACCCTTGGGCTTTGTTTCAGGCTTAAGGCAGTTGGGAGGAAGTAAGGCAGCAAGAGATTAAGACTTCTTGCATACAAATGAGGACTCAAGCTATGTCAAAGCCCAAGGGTGAGGGTCCACCACACCCCTTTTCTATAGACCCCCAATTCCTTCACTGAGGGCCCCATTATGACTGTGCCTGTCGTAGGTCATCCCTCCCTTGAGGAATCTTACCCGTCATTGGCTAACCAGTTATCCACCCTCAGCCAAGCAGAGTGAAGAAAAAGGGAGCAGAGGGGGTGCCTCCGCCAGAAAGACAAGCTTTGTCTCCTTACTGGCTTACGGTCTCAAGGTCCCTTACTCAGCCTTAGTCATGGGGGGTTATAGCTTCTGAAACCAGGCAGGGTGGTTCTCAACACATGAGTTTATTTCTGGGCTCTCTATTCTGTTCCATTGATCTATGTGTCTGTTCTTATGCCAGATTGTTTTTGATACAGTGGCCTTGTAATATGGTTTGATATCAGGTATTGTAATCCTTCCTACTTTGTTCTTCTTTTTGAAGATTTCTGAGGCTATTAGGGGTTATCTATGGTCCATATACATTTTTGAAATATTTGTTCTCTATCTATGCAATATGTCTTTGGTATTTTAATAGGGATTGCATTGAGTCTATAAATTGCTTTGGGTAGTATGGACATTTTGATGATATTAATTCGTCCAATCCATGAACATGTTATATGTTGCCATTTATTTGTGTCTTACTTAATTTCTTTCTTCAGTGTTCTATAGTTTTCTGAGTACAGGTCTATTACCTCCTTGGTTAGGTTTATTCCTGGGTAGTTTATTTTTCTTGTTGCTAGAGCAAATGGGATTTTTCCCCTAATTTCTGTTCCTGATATTTCATTGTTGGTGTACAAAAATACTTTTGATTTCTAAGCATTAATTTCATATCCCACTATTTTGCCAAATTCACTTATTAGCTCAAGTAGTTCTTTAGTGGAGTTTATAGGGCTTTCTATGTACACTATCATGTCATCTGCAAACAATGACAGTTTTATATCCTGCTTTCCAATTCAACCTTTGGCATTTTAGTTATAACTTGTCTTCGAGTGGGCCTCTTTGCATCCATCTCATTTGGGACTCTCTGTGCTTCCTGGACTTGCATATCTGTTTCCTTCACCAAATTAGGGGAGTTTCCTTTCATTATTTTTTCAAATAATTTCCAATTTCTTGCTCTTTCTCTTCTGGCACCCCTATTATGTGAATGTTGGATCTCCTGAAGTTGCCCAAGAAGCCACTTATACTATCCTCATTTTTTAAATTATTTCTTCTTGTTGTTGTTCTAATTGGTTGTTTCTTTTTTTCCTGTGTTTGAAATCATTGATTTGATTATTGGCTTCATCCACCGTACTGTTGTTTCCCTGTAAATTGTCCCTTATTTCAATTACTATATGCTTCATTTCTAACTGGATCTTTTTTATTCTATTGGGGTCCTCACTAAGTTCTTTTAACATTCTTATAAACAGTGTGTTCAATTCTGCATCTGATAGATAGCTTATCTCCATTTTGTTTAGTTCTTTTTTTGGAGATCTGATCTGTTCTTTCATTTGGGCCATGTTTCTTTACCTACTTGTTTTGGCAACCTCCCTGTGTTTGTGTCTCTGTATTAGGCAAAGCTGCTTCAACTCCACATCTTGGTAGTGTGGTCTAATGTATTAGGTATCCTATAGGGCCCTGTGACACAGCCTCCCCTATAACCCAAGCTGGATACTCAAGGTATGCCCTTTGTGTGGGCTGAGTACACCCTCCTCTTGTAGTTGAGATTGGTTACTGTTGGCAGATCAATGGAAGGGATTTATCCAGGCCAGTCAGCTGGAAGGACTGGTTGTGACCACGTATTACCAACTTCTGGCATCCAAGGATGATTAGCTGCGCAGGGGTAGGTTGGTAGTGCTCCAATGTGGTCTGTAGCTATCTACTCAATGTGCTGGCCCTGGGGTTTCCTGGGTAGTTCAGGCCAAGGTCAGACACCACTGTGTTTTTCCCAGGGTCATCCTGCCTGAGCTATAGAGCAAAATGAAATGGCTGCTGCTTGTGCTGGGTTTAGATATGCCTAGGCAAAGCCAAGCTGTGAATCTAGATTGGCTGCTGCTAGTGCTGGGCCTAGGGCTTACAGAGGTCAGCTATTGTTTGTTTGAGAGGGTTTAGAAAGTTGTGCAGTATGAGCCAATACCAGCCATTCATGTGGACAAACAGCTTGAGTGAGCCCATAATTTGGGTGGGGTGGAGTCTCTGGGGATCTGCAAGGCAGGTCAAACACTGTTAGCCAGGCAGATGGAATCTCAGATACGGCACCAACTTGCTGGCTCTGTGGGGGAAGGGTTTTAGAAAAGGGACAATGGCCTCTGCTTACCTTAATGCCAGACACCTCAGTTTCTTCCAGTATTCTACTGATGCTTTTCAAGCTGCTACCCAAGTTTTGGAGCTCATAGAGAGTGAGTCTGAGTAGATGAGTCTGTGTGGGGTTCTCTAAGAGGAACTGCTTGGGACTCTAAAAGTTTCTTCCACTAACTCAATTCCTGCTGGGTTTTTCAGGTAGAAATTGTGGGGACTTATCTTCCTGGCACTGGAAACCTGGATTTGGGGTCCTGGTGTGGGACTGGGACTCCTCACTCCTGAGATATCCCTCCAAAATTTTTATCCACCACAGGTAGGTGTGGGACCAACCCATTCTATGCCTGCGCCCCTTCTATCAGTCTGGATGGGTATGGTTTCTTTAATGCTGTAGGTGTCAGACTTCCATTCAACTCAATTTCTGACATTTCTGAGTAATGGTTGTTCTATATTTTAGTTGTAATTTTGATGCGGTTGTGCAAAGAGGTGAGTCATGGCTGTCTATGCTGCCATCTTGACCAAAAGTCTATATTTTACATCTTGAGATAACTGTATCATTTTTGTTCTTTAAATTGTTATTATAGTGAAATACATTGATTTTCTAATTCTGAACCAATGCCTTATGTCTAGAATAAATCCAATTTCATAATGATAATTAGCTTTTAATGAATTCCATTCTCTAATATTTACTTATTTCTGTTTTATGTGTTTCTATGTGGAATAAATCTATCATATTTTTTCTTACTTTTTTCTCATTTGGTTTGGTCTCAAACATTAGGTACATGTAAATTTAGAATTTTATATTTTCATAAGGAACAGTAATCTTTATCAAAGTATACTGACTCTTTTTCCCTAGTAATGCTTTGTCTTAATTTAAGTAGCAGGCAGTTTATATGAAAGCTTTCTGATGTGTCATCAACATACAATAGATACGAAATTCCAAAGTAAAAGGCACTCAACAAGACTAGATTACTAGATTTTTCATATGATAGATCTGAGACCTGGTTTCACATATTTGAAAAGCATTTGCTTATATTTGATATATCAAATATATCAAAAGTAGGCAAATAAGTAAGATTTAATTAATATAATTTTGGACTTACAGTATTCATTGCACTGCTAGGACTCAACACTTTCACTATCACAACAGGCAAGAAAACTATGTTATAAACAAAACTCCGTGTATATTTTAAATTCTATTCTTCAGAAAAACTAATTATGGTTAATTGGAATCTCCTTTGTCTCTCTTCCATGCTTATATATTTCTCTCCCTCTTATATCATTTTCCCATGACTACTGAAATAAATTACCACAAACTTGGTTTAAAACAATACGCACTTGTTCTCATACAGCTCTAGAGGTCAAAGTCTACAGTGGGTTTCACTGGGCCAAAACCAAGGAATAGATGGGGCTGTGCTCCCTCTGGAAGTTCTAGGAGACAATCTATTTTCTTATCTTTTCCACCTTCTAAACCCTTCATTCCTTGCATTGCTTGGCCTTTGATCCCTTCTTCTATCTTCAAATTCAGCAACATTTTATCTTTAAATCACTATCTGCTTTGTTATTACATCACTTTTTTTCTTTGTAGTCAAATCTCTTCCTGATTCTTTCTACAAAGACACTTGTGACACCACCAAGATAACCGCCCCATCTCAAGATGCTTACTCACATCTGCAAAGTCACCTTTCCCATATGGGTATCATTTAGAGGTTTTAGGGATTAGAATCTGGATATTGCTGGGGCCATATTCAATTTACTACAAATCCCCTTTACTTACTTGTTCATTTCCAATTCATTCTCACAGCTTCTCCCACTCTTACTGTATTTTCAAGTTTCTATTTTCTGTTATTATTTACATATGATCTTCATTTCAGGGATCATTTTACTTTTCTCATTGATTTCTTAGAATCTGCATTTATGGATTTTTCAAAATGTTATGTATTTGAAACATTCAAAAATATGATTTTAAAATATTTGAACATTCTTTGATTCTTATCCCATCAAAAGTTCTATAATGGTAAATATATCTTAATATTCAAGGTCAAGGTGGGAAAATGGTTTTGTGATGAACTGTTATATAATTTATTACTAATAAATGAGAATTACTTAGTTCAGAGTTTATAACAATAATACCTATGTGCATTTTTTAGTATCAACATTACTTTAGTTCCAAGTAGAAAGGAAGGTTTAATGGTAGATATAACAAAAGATGGAAAAAATGACAAAAAAATTGAATTACAGGAAAGAAATTAGTAAAAGATTCCTCTGTTCAACCTAACACCTGAAAAAGAAACAACCCAATTAAAAATTGGGCAGAAGACCTGAAGAAACACTTCTTTAAGGAAGACATACAGATGGCCAATAGATATATGAAAAGATGCTCAACATCACTAATCATCAAAGAAATGCAAGTCAAGATGACAATGAGATGAAACTTCATATCTGTCAGATGGTTATCATCAGGGGCTTCCAGCCAAGAGGGAGGCATAGGCAGAAATGCTTCGCTTCCTCCCACAACCAAAACAAGGAGAACAACCAATATAAAAACAACTAACAACCAAACTGCCAGAAAAATCATTAGAATGGAAGCCAACAACCAAGGAGTTAAGAAAATATTCATCCAGACCAGTAGGAGGGGCAGACACGAATAGCCAGGGAGGAAAGGACATGCAAGAAGGCTAGGCCATGGATCAGACAGGCTAGATGGTGGCTGGAGGACTGGGAAATCCCACATATGCATGCAGATAAGCTAGGAAGAACAGGGGTGAGAGACTGACCATGAAACCCTGGGTTTCAGCACAGAAAACTAAAAACTCAAAACTCCTGGATATAAAAAATCTGTGGGGGTTTTATTGGGGAGATACTCCCAGACTCACAGTGGGATTCACTGGAGAGGCCCACAGAGTCCTAAAATGTACACAAACCCATCTACCTGTGAACCAGCACCTGAAAGGGCACAATCTGCTTATGGGAAACAAGGGAAATGAAGGAAAATGGGATTAAAGAAGAGCAAACAGCATTGTTCCCTCTCTGACTCCTCCCCCACAGACAGCACCACAACACAGCAAAGAACATTGCCCCACCCGGGGCAAATACCTAAGACTCGGCCCTTTACCAAGTAACAGTGCACTGACACACAAAAAATATGGCCCAAATGAAAAAACAAATCAAAACTCCAGAAAAAGAGCTAAGAGGAGATAGACAACCTATTTGATGCACAGTTCAAAACACTGATAATCAGGATGATCACAGAATTGATTGAGATGGGTCACAAAATGAAGGAAGAAATGAAGGCTATACAGAGTGAAATAAAGGAAAATATACAAGGACCAACAGTGAAGAAAAGGAAACCAGGACTCAAATAAATTATTTGGAACAAAAGGAAGAAATAAACATCTAACCAGAACAGAATGAAGAAACAGGAATGCAAAAAAATGAGGAGAGGCTTAGGCACCTCCAGGACAACTTTAAGCATTCCAACTTCTGAATCGTAGGTGTGCCAGAAGGAGAAAAGAAAGAGCAAGATATTAAAAACATATTTGAACAAATAATGAAGGAAAACTTCCCAATCTTGTGAAAGATATAGACTTCTAGGAAGTCCAGGAAGCTCAGAAAGTCCCAAAGGCGTTGAACCCAAGGAGGAACACCTCAAGACACATCGTAATTAAATTACCCAAGACTAAAGATAAGGAGAGAATCTTAAAAGCAGCAAAAGAAAAGGAGACAGTTGCCTACAAAGGAGTTCCCATAAGCCTATCAGCTGATTTCTCAAAAGAAACCTTACAGGCGAGAAGGAGCTGGATAGAAGTATTCAAAGTCACGAAAGGCAAGGACTTACATCCAAGATATTTCTATCCAGCAAAGCTATCATTTAGAATGGAAGGGCAGACAAAGTGCTTCCCACATAAGGTCAAGTTAAAGGAGTTCATCACCAAGCCCTTATTTTATAAAATGTTAAAGGGACTTACCTAAGAAATAGAAGATCAAAAACTATGAAAGTAAAATGACAACAAACTCACAACTATCAACAACTGAACCTAAAAAACAACAAAAAACTAAGCAAACAACTAGAACAGGAGCATAATCACAGAAATGGAGATCACATGGAGGGTTATCAGTGGGAATGGGGAGGGGAAGAATGAGGGAAAAAGGTACAGGTAATAAGAAGCATAATTGGTAGGTACAAAATAGACCGGGGAAAGTTAAGAATAGTGTAGGAAATGGAGGAGCCAAATACAACCCATGGACACAAACTAATAAGGTATGGGGGAATGCTGGAGGGTGGGAGTCAGTGCAGGGAGAAAGGGAATAAAGGGGAGAAAAAAATGAGACAACTGTAATAGATAATCAATAAAATATAGTTAAACTATAAAAATTAATGATAAAAATGACTAAATAAATGGCTATCATCAATAAGTCAACAAACAACAAGTATTGGCAAAGATGTGGGGAAAAGGGAACCCTAGTATACTGTTGGTGGGAATGCAGACTAGTGCAATCACAATGGAAAACAGTGTGGAGGTTCCTCAAAAAAATTAAAAATGGAATTGGCTTTGACCCAACGATTTTACTTCTGGGAATATATCTGAAGAAACCTGAAACACTAATTTAAAAGAACATTTGTGCCCATATGTTCACTGCAGCATTATTTACAATAGCCAAGATTTAGAATCACCCCAAGTGTCCATTAGATGAAAAGAATAAAAAACTGTGGTACATTTACATAATGGAATGCGGCTCAGCATAAAAAAGAAGGAAATCATACCTTTTGACAGTCTGGATGGACCTAAAGGGCACTATGCTAAATGAAATAAACAAGTCAGAGAAAGACAAATACCACAGAATCTCACTTATATCTGGAGTCTAATGAACAAAATAAACAAACAAAACAGAAATAGACTTATAGATACAGGGAACAGACTGACAGCTGTTAGAGGGCAGAAGGTTTGGGAGGCTGGGTGAAAAAGCTCCAGGGAGTAATCAGTACAAATTGGCAGCTGTGGAATAGTCACAAAAGTAGATTACAGCATAGAGAATAGAGTTAATAATATCGAGATAAATAGGTATGGGGCAGGTGGGTACTTAAAGCAGCGTGGAAACCACTCTGAAAAGTATATGATTTTCTAACCACTTTGCTATACATCTGGAACTAATACAGAATAATACTGAATGTAAACTGTAATTGAAAAATAAATTTTAACATTTAAAATTAACATTTAACATCAATATCAATTAACATTTTTGTAATAAGAACAATATGAAACTTTAGTTCTCATTCTAGGTATTACACTTTTTGCTCTTACTATCCATTTTGAGATTCTCAAAGAGGCCGTACAATGTATTTCTAGCATTAGGCATCATTCATACAACACTTTAGGTAAGTCTTTTCACTTAGTGTCTCTTCATAATATGACCTATTTCAAAGGGAGTGGGATAGGAAGAGGAAAAAATATGTCTTATGAAGATGTATATGAACCAACCTCAGAAGTACCAGTGTCTTAGTGGTCAGTAATATTGTCATGTAGGAAACAGCCATTCTATGTCAGTAAACATCCAAACACACTTTTTTATTGTTTTAATTATTTTTAATTTATACATTTATCATTCTAGTTTTACATATTTTGTAAGTTGTATAAACATAAGGTATACATACTTCGTAAGTTTTATTTAAATTCTACTTAAGTAACATGGCAGACAATAGTTCTCTATACAGTTTTCTTCTTCCTCCTTATTCTCCATTTTTTGTCTAAGGTATATTTTTTTATTTTATATTATTTTTATTAGATTCCTATGACAATTTTTGCAGATACCCAAAATAAAAGTAATCAATAAAATATATAGTAAACTTCTAAGCAAACATGCTAGTTTCTATTTCTATAACAGTTCTGTCAAATAAAAATTTCTGCAAAGATGAAAATGTTCTATACTTGAACTGTTCAATATGGGTATCCATCAGCCATAAGAGGCTACTGAGGAAATATGGCCAATGTGACTCAGGAACTAAATTTTTATTGAATTTTAGTTTAATTAATCTAAATGTAAATAGCCATATATATCCAGTGGCTACCATATTGAACTGCACAGCTATAACCTATACTTACGTATTTTCCTCCATAAGATATAAATTTCTTGTGAAATTTTATATTTTACATAATGCCTAAAGCACATCCAAGGCAAGTTTACGAAAGTTGAACTAAAAATAAAATAATAATGTTTGATCTGTGCAATGAACTGAATGTTTATATCTTCTCCAAAATTTAAATGTTGAAATTCTAACCCCTAATGTGATGGTATGCAGAGATGGGAGTGTCTGAGAAGTGATTAGGTCCTGTGGGTGGAGCCCTTATTAATGAGATTAGTGACCTTATAAAAGAGACTTGAGAGAGTGCTCTTGCTCCTGCCACAGAAGGGCGCAGCAAAATGATGGCCATCTGTGGATGAGGAAGAGGGCTCTTAGTAGACATGGAATCTGCCAGTGCCCTGATCTTGGATTTCCCAGCCTCCAGAACTATGAGACAAATTTGTTTATCATTTTACCCACCAAATTCATGGTATTTTGTTAAAGCAGCTCAGACAAACTAGGACCCTGCTGTTCTGTGAAAAACCATTAAACCATGAAACACTTTTTAGTTATTTTTATCCTTAGTGGAAGTTAATACACCACTATGATTTCTTCATCTATAAAGTTCAAATATGATGTGGTTATATATTTCATAAAAGTATGTTAAAAGTTGATATAATATTTTCTTACTATGTTGGAGACAGGAGAAAAATAATTATTTGGATGGTAACATTATCATTGTGTTAAGATTTCCATTTCATGGCTTGCGTAATGAGTTATGTAATTCCCACAATATTAAACAATTTAAATAAAACTTTTGAAAATGAATAAATTAAATGGTTTGATGGCATAAAGCAATTGAATAAATCTGTAGGGAGCATCTCTAATCAAGCTAAATTTAAGTAATATCTGATGCACACTTATGGCATAATAGCCTTGATAAGCTAATTTGAGAAAAGCAGGTCCAGCTGAATGTCCATTAGAAAGAAAGAAAATGTTCTCCCTAAAACATAAAGCAACACGCAAGAGGCAATCTAATATAATATATATTAGCTTAATGGTATGTATAATTTCAACAGCAGTCTTAGCTCCATCATTAAGCAAATTCATTTCAGTTCCTTCCTTTACATTCTAGTGCCTTAGAAAAATAGAGGAAAACAATAGCCCCACATTTGTCTTGCATATTTTATGAATATATTGCAATTATAAATGTACTGATAAGGAAACAGGGAATAAGATGTATTGAACATTTTAGGCAATGCATTACTTCAATTTATTAGGACAAGATCTTTGAATCTTTTCAAACCATATGTGTTGCAAAAGGCAGTATATTATCATCAAAGATAATGTTGTTTCTAAGAAGTTCAAACTTACTTGCACTGACCAAGTTTAACAAATATCTGTAAAATTCTTTCAACACCTAGCAATTTCATTATGTGCTTACAGAATGATTTTTTAAATATTTAAAAATCTGTCATGAGGAGTATGGTATCCCTCACTCTATTCTACAGAACACCATAATATGGTATATCATAAAGCAGATGGGCTTTTTTAACATTTTTTATTGTTGTTCAAGTTTAGTTTTCTGCCTTTCCCCCCACCTATCTCCACCTCCCCCATTTCCACCCACCTTGTTATTGTCCATGTGTCCAGATGGGCTTTATGTGCCATACAAACTTGATTTTGACTTCAACAAATTATGTTACCCAGTAATATTATTTCTTTGTATTTGCTTTCTCATCTATAAAGTGGCTATTATACAACCTATCAGTGTGCTTTGGAAGATTAACTGGAAACTGTACTTATTTAGTATCTGGAATGACATAAATGCTCATAAATATCTTCTTTATTATTAACTCTGAATAATTTATTAATTATTCTCCCTTATTTCCTTTGCTCTGTATATTTTATCCTCTTTCTACACCACAATATAATTATATGATTTGATCACAAAAGGGTGATTGACAACTTACAAGAGAGACTGAAGAGAGAAAATT
Organism: Tonatia bakeri; assembly: GCA_004024845.1. Lineage (NCBI taxonomy): Eukaryota > Metazoa > Chordata > Mammalia > Chiroptera > Phyllostomidae > Tonatia > Tonatia bakeri. Next base: position 664,508 of record PVIA01000025.1, on the reverse strand, counting down.
CAGTCACTTCCAAGTTCCTATTTGAATTATGATCATGGGCTCGAAAACTCTCCCTGCAGCATGTTTCGCGTTGCCCACCAGCTAAGAATAGGTTACAAAGAAGAAGAAAGAAGACAAAGAGCAAAAGAAGTAGAAGAAAGAAAAGGAAGAAAAAGGGGAGAGGGAAAAGGAGGAGGGGGAGGAAGAGATGTGACAGATTATATGTGGTCCATAATGCCTAAAATATTTACTCTTTTAAATGAAAACATTTGCCAGTTTCTAGACTGTATGCTCAAGTCTTTACAACTGAAGTCTTTTTTCTTATTTTAAGGCATTGGGAATTCAGCATAATTAGCTGTAAGGAAATAATAAATAAAAACCTAGACTTGGAAATAACTGTATTTATTAACAATAAAAAACAAAGGAAGATTAAAGGTATAACAAATCTGTGATTCTAGGTATTAATAAAAATAGTTCTGAGTTACCTAGGTTCAAAATTAAATTCATTTGAATTGTTGCTTAAATTACTGGAGAGCTTCTGATTTTGCAACCAAAAAGGCCGATTGCATCATACATTACTTGAATATCATGGTAGTGAATGTTAAAGATGCTTAATTAAAATGCCTGAACAGCAATATTAGTAGTTATTTTCTGAGTTATTTCAGAGCTTTGAAGGAATACAATTTATATCCTAACCAGGGAATAAAAACCGCAGCATGAAAGTCAAACTTCCAACTACCTCTCTTACTCCAGCAGAAATTTAACTTTCTTTACAAATCCAATTTCTTTTCATATATTCAGGCACATGGAAATGAGCCCAAGACTTAGTCCAAAAAAAAAAATCAAACTGTGGTTAAGAAACTCAGTAAAAATTAGAAAGGTAACACATGATATTAGTGATTATGGGTCTTACGAATTGTATTCTTTATTGCGTGAATAGATATATGAGCCCCTTTTCTGAAAACTAACTCACCACACTTAAGTGTGAGCTTTCTACAACCCTGCTTGTCCCAAATGATCCTGTCAGCCTGGCCATAACTCATCCAAATTGAGTCAATCAAATCTTTGTTCTATAATTGGGTTTCAGGGTCATTAATCAGTCTCTGTTCACTATGCATAGAGAACAGAAAATAAAATCTTGAAACGAGGAAAAATTCAGAAGATTCACAGAGAAAAACCAGGACAGATCACACTATCCTGTATCCAGAAAGGGTCTGCATCATTGCCTTATCTCCTGAAAGTTTTTCTGTTTGTTTCCCACTTCTCATGAGGCCCAAATGACCTTCCTGTTACCCACTTACATAAAATACTATCAATCCATATATAGTACATATAAATTTGTTCTACTGCAGTACTTCCTAGAGTTTCTGATTAATAGGCACGAGAACTTGTAGTTCTAAAATGTCTACAGGTGATTCTGATCTGTCTAAAAGGGACCACACTTTGGGAATTGCTACCCCAGGGTCATATATATATGAGTCTTGGGTGACACCCATCAGTGACACTCAAACTCAAGGACTCTAACACTGCCTCTTCCAGGATGGACCACTTCCACTGGAATCCTTCCTAGCCCCAAAACAACCAATTTCCATTACCGTGATGGGCCACTCACAATTCTTTAAAGTCAGAACTTTAGGATTTCAAGAAACTTCAGTATCTAAACAAATTCCTGAAGATATTTATTCATTCAACAAATATTTGTTCATCATGCATACCTTTATGATATCTTAATCTCATACAATTCGAGAGAAAAGGGGGCTCTTTGCTCAAAATCATCTAGAAAAGTATTTATTTGAATGAGAAACTAAATTACAAAAAATCACAAATTTTATATAATACCAAAATATAAAAACATAAAAATGGCATATTTCCATTAATGAACTTCCTTTACTAAATTAACTTTCAGTTTCACAGTTTGTCATTGGTAACAGCATGAAAAAATTGGGAAAAGCTCAGTCAGGAAAAAGTGTTTTGACTAAGTGTGAATGAGCACCCATTTCTCTCCTTATATTTTATTCAGATTAGCTTCTGCATCTGAACACTTCCAACTTCGTTCACCTCTTTCTACATATTTTATACACGGAAGCTGTCGTATGAATTCCCATCATAAACAGCTGTCTATGGTGTACGTTTATGTCTCAACCCTGATGAAGTCAACAGAGCAAGCTCTAGTAATATTCCTGGAAAATATTTCTGCATAGCATGGCTAGCAGTAACTTAACTACATAGAGGAGCAACTGCAAACCATGTAAATAAATTTCATTAAATCAAGAGTATTGCCAAATCAATTCCCCCTAAGACAGATTCCAAAATTGCCCACAACTCCTTGAATACCAACTCAGTACAATGAGAAGTAAGAGGTGAATATACAGTGAAAAACTTGACTGTAGATTGAAAAAAATCTTGCTTTTAAAAATATTGCAAAATTTTATTAAAATATACAAATATTGTTAGGGCATGTCCCAAGAATTTAGAATGAACCCATGCAAAGTGAGGGACCCTAAAACTATGCTTTCTGTAATTCGGGCTAAACCTACTTCTTCATCTTCACACACAATACCGAGAATTAGCTTTATTTTAGGAAATGGATGATGTTTAAAGCATAAATGCTCTGTGATCAAGGAAGCTGGGAACAACTTGCATGCTCCCCCTTAGCCCCTGTCAGCCATGAGCCATGCACTTGACTTTAGTTTCATGATCTCTAACATGAGGCAAATGACAACAATATCTCCCAAAGACATAATTTGAGTGAGTGCAGGTTTTAACCTATAGAGTGTTTTATGAATGTTTATAACTGTTTTTATTAATAGTATCAGTACCACTATTAGCAATATTATTAGTATAAATAATCAACTGAAGGTTATAGAATTGCTTTTGCCCCTCTGCGTTCTTAGCAGCCAGTTTCTACAATGTTTGCTCCTCTGTGGCAAAGCTAGATGAAATGAAAGCATAGCAAGATTGCAGCCTTGCTAACATAGACTCAAGTACACAATTATCATTTCCCAGTGAGAAATAGGTTTCCCTGGCAACTTGCCTTACTAAGTCTACTCCCCTTAGGTACTTGAAATAGCCAAGCAACTGGTTGAGAATATAAGTTATTTCTTTAGCAATCTCTGTAAATTCCTAGCAATTTTTAACAGACTTCCTGAAAAGGTTATATCGTTTCCCCTCTTCTTAAACATTGTTAAAATGCATTGGAACAGAACCTTATGACTATTCTTATTTGTTGTTTTTAACAAAGATATATAGGGATTTGCTCCTTTCAGTGATCAAGCTGATATACAGCAAGATGACTCATGGCTGATCTCTCAGGGAAATCTGCTTGGGAATCCAGTAATATACTGAAAATTTCTAAGCAATTATAAAACACATCATTCAGTACTTTTTAATCAAATTTTATTCATATTTACTTACACATTAAATTTAGGTCTAAACTTTCTCTTGAATACTTTGCTTGGAAATCAAGTTTTCAGAAAAGAAACTTTAAAAGCTAATAAAATAATCTACCATTTTAAAATGAGTATAAAACTCTCACATAATTGAGAGAGATTTCCTGGATGGTGGCCTAAGTAAATACACCTCCCTCCTTGAACAACCGCATGAAAATTACAATTAAATTATAGAACAACCATCACTCAGAATCAGCAGAAATTGAGTTGAATGGAAGTCCCACAACCATGGAATTAAAGAACAAACCACATCCATTCAGACTGATAGGAAAGGCGGAGATGTTGAGACATGGAGATGCAGACAGGCTGGTCCCACACCCATATGTGGCAGATAAAAAGCAGGAGGAGTATCTCTGGAGCAAGGGATCCCAGCCCCACAAGTGGCCCCCAGCCCAGAGTTCTAGTGCCAAGAAGATAAGTCCCAAGATTTCTGGCTGCGAAAACCAGAGGAGATTGAGTTCATGGGAGGAACTGCTGGATTCCCAGGCAGTTCCTCTTAAAGGGCCCATGCACAGACTTACTCAGACTCACTCCTGCTGAGCTCCAGTTAGGGGTCTGCAGCTTGAAAGGCACCAGTGGCATACAAGGAGGAAGTGAAGTGTCTGGCATCAGGGCAAGAGCTGGAGGATAGCTTTCTCCAAGATAGAACTGCTGGCAGAGGCCATTGTACCTCTTCTGAGCCCTCCCCTCACAGAGCCACAGAGTGTGGCAGACTCTATATTGGAGACTCTACCAACATGGCTCACACTGTTTGCCTTGCCCTGGTGATTCTCTGAGACTCCACCCCACCCTACTTATGGGCCCACACAAGTGGTTAACAGTGGTTTTCCATCAAATGACTTGTCTTGACACAAGCTTCTGATCTTCCTAAATCCTCTCAAACAAGCAGCAGCTGGCTTCAGTGAGCCTCTATAACTTGCTACATGGCCCCAAGCCTGACACTAGAAGCAGCTGGCCTTGGCTCATGGCCTGACCTTGCTAGGGTACCTCCAAGCCCAGCACAAGAGTCAGCCAGCTGCAGATTGCTTTACAGCTTATGCCAAGTGACCCCAGACAGAACACAAGGAGGCACCAGAGCCCTGCTGATGTAAGCCCTGGTCTGTGGAGTTGGACCCTGCATGGCTGATTCTCCACGGAGGGCAGAGGTTGATAGTCAGTGGTCACAGCCAGTCCTCGCAGTGACTGGCCTGGGTAAATCCCTCCCATTGACCTGACAACAGCAACAAAGGCTCAACTACAAGAGAAGGGCGTTCTCAGCCCACATGGGAGGTGTACCTCAAGTGCCCATCTTAGGTGATAGGGGAGGCAGTGTCACTGGTCCCTACAGGGCTCCTACTACATTAGGCCACACTACCAACACAGGGAATCATAGGAGCTCTACCTAACACATACAAACACAGAGAGGCTTCCAAAATGAGGAGACAAAAAAACATGGCCCAAATAAACAAACTCCATAAAAAGAACTAAACAAAATGGAGATGAGCAATATTTCAGATGCAGAGTTCAAAACACTGGTTTAGGGATGCTCAAGGAATGTAGTTAGTACCTCAACAGCATAAAAAAGACCCAGTCAAAAATGAAAGATACACTAATTGAAATATAGAACAATTTACAAGGAATCAACAGTAGAGTGGATGAAACTGATAATCTAATCAATGGGTTGGAACATAAGGAAGAAAGAAAACAACCAATCAGAAAAGAAAACAGAATAAAAAAAAACAAACAAGGATAGTATAAGGAGCATCTGAGACAACTTCAAGTGTACCAGCATTTGCATTATAAAGGTGCCAGAAGGAAAATAGAAAGAGTAAGAAAAGGGAAATCTATTTGAAAAAAATAATGAAAAAAAACTTCCCTAATTTGGTGAAAGAAATATACATGCAAGTCCAGGAAAGCAGAGAGTCCCAAACAAGATGGACACAAACAGGCCCACACCAAGACACATCATAATTAAAGTGACAAAGGTTAAAGATAAAGAGAGAATCTTAAAACCAGCAAGGGAAAAGAAGGTAGTTACCTACAGGGGAGTTCACATAAGACTGTCAGCTGATTTCTCAAAAGAAACTTTGCAGACTAGAAGGGATTGGCAAGGAATATTCAAATGATGAAAAGCAAGGACCTATGCCAAGATTACTTTAACCAGCAAAACTATTATTTAAAATCAAAAGACAGATAAAGAGATTCCCAGACAAGAAAATGCTTAAGGAATTCATCATCACCAATGCATTATTATATAAAATGTTAAAGGGACTTGCTTAAGAAAAAGAAGATCAAAACTATGAATAATAAAATGACAATAACTACATATCAACAACTAAAGCTGAAAAGCAAACTAAGCAAACAAGCAGAACAGAAACAGAATCATAGATACAAAGAACAGTTTGATATCGCCCAGAAGGGAAGGGAGATTGGGGAAATAGGTGAAAAGGTGAAGGAATTAAGAACAAATGGGAAGTCACAGAATAGTCAATAAAGTAGCGTACAGGAAATGGAGAAGCCAAAGAACCTACATACATGACCCATGGACATGAACAAAGGTGTGGGGATTGTTTGAGGGAGTGGGGGGTACTGGGTGGAGGAGGCCAAAGGGGAAAAATTAGGACAACTGTAATAGCATTATCAATAAAATATAATTTTAAAAAACTCTTACAAACTCACTTAAATGCAAAATGGATTTTTTTTAATGTGATTTGAAAAAGAATGAACAAAAATAAAAATATGTCCTGGACTGTGTCTTTTAATAATCCTGAGTAGATTTGACATCATTTTGTATCATTATTTTATAGCAGAACTCTGCACACAGTAAAGATCTAAAAGTATTCCCACAGTTCTCATACCATAATTATTTAACTAATAAGTAGAAAGTGAAGCAAAAGTGTACAAAAATCCAGACAATAAACACAATGGTATCGAAGGGAACAATTTAAGAATGCTATGTGTTACAAAATATTAAGATAATGATACTAATACTCTGGGTGCCTATTTCTAGGATTTGGTCTTCTCTATCTATTGTGTGTCATAGGGTTTAGGATCAGTTTTTCCATCTATTTTGTTTTTCATTCATTCAACAAATATTTACTGAATACCTACTACTTTCCAGATGCTGTATCAGACACTGGAGATATAAAATGAGAGCAGAAGAATAATGCTCCCGTATCTGTGGTATTGGCAATTTTTAGTAAAGCCCATATGAAATTTTGTCCTGTTTTCCAGGAATGGCTGCAGAAGCTCAAAATTATCCACAAAACATGCTTGGGGCCACTTTTCTTCAAGGTCTAAGGAGAGGCAAGAATCCAAGGATCTTCTCTACCACACCCAATGCCCATCATCTCTGACAATCAAAACACATAGAAAACTGGAGGTAAGAAAGAAAATTGCCTTTTCAGAAGCACAGTGTCAAAGGAGAAAAATTAGTGTTTTTCTTTCCCAGCACAAATCTAGAGGAATGCTTCTCTTTCCAAAATCCATTAGAAAATGGGAGCTCCATGAAAATCACTTACACAACAGTGAGATTTCTACAAGGAAAGGGGAAAAGCATTTTGTTCCCCAGTTACACATTTGTGTAACCATCAGACTCACTAATCTACCCTCATGGGTCACCATGAGCTGAGAAAAGAGGAAGCGATCTTTCAGGAGCTTCTCTCAAGAGGAACCCCAGCAGCAATATGCTGTGGGACCAGCCAGGAGCTAAGGGTCAGGAAGAGGAAAATACCAAGCCAGAGCTACATCTCCCATATTGAGAAATCAGTAGGAAATCTGAACAGGGCCTTCCTGAGTCCCATGACAAAAATGACCAGTGTGAGCCAGAAACCACTCATCAATTAACAAGTAATTGCTTCCACTCAGAGTTCAATAAAGAGAGGTTTGCCTTTTTTCCCTCTCCTTCCTTTCCACCAGATTCTAAGACAGAAGCTAGCACCTAGCAGATGCAGAAACTGTGCTCCAGCTGCTAAAGACAAACAGACCTACCTATGCTCTGAAGCGAAAAGAAAGCTTTGAATAGAGCTTGAGGCTAGTAGCTTTAAAATATACAAGACTAGAGGTTAAACGCTGAGATAGTATTGTTCTGATAACTGAAAGGGCCTGGAATGTTAAACAGTCTATTCACAGTTCCCTTAGGCAAAGTGAACAAATGGCCTTGGTCCCCCCAGAGTTTGGCCCAAGTCATGATCACAGCTATCAGCAATGGAAATGGAGTTAAGCAGATGGGTGGCTGAAAGCTAGACGTGGGGTTTAATTTGAGCAAGCTGAATCCCAGAAAAGGTGTCTGAAGTGAAGGTACAGATTTCAAGCCCTCAGCACTTTAAAATAATAGCGCCAATAAATAATATTAACAAAAATATATTAATGATGATAATATTAACAACAATAATGAACATTTATTGACTTCTATGTGCCAGACACTATACTGAGAGTTTTACATAGGTTATATAATTTAATCCTTAGGACATTGTAATGTACCCAAGGGTACCACTTTTGTGTCCATTTCATACAGAAGAAAAATAGAAATTTAAAGAATTTAATGAATTTGCCTCAGTTTCTCAGCTGGCAAACAACAGAACAGAAATCTAAACTAAAGTAGTTTTAACTCCAGTGGTCACTTGCTTAACTGAATTCATTAAACTCCCTTCTGAACATGCTCAACAATGTAAAAGTAGATGTCAGAAAGAAGAAAGTAATAATAAAGAAGGCGAGAAAATTCTGAAAAGTATTTAAAGCAGAGAAACCAGAAAAACAGATAAAAAGAGATTAATTTAGGTATTTTGAGGACAGTGAGATGATTACAGAAATATAAAAGGTTTGCTTTTTATCCCCCAACTAGTGTTGATGGCAAATTTAGGATGGAGAACATAAATCTATAATAGCACCAACTTTGCTGGCAGTTGATATGTCTTTACAGGTAAAATGTTTGCCTTAACAACCGTTCAGTTACAGTTGTCCCCATTTTTTCCCCTGTTGCTCTCCCCTGCCCCATCTAATCCCCACTTTCAGAAATGATCCCCTTCCCAGTTCCCTTGTCCATGTGTCCTTTGTACATGTTCCCCTTCTTTCTCCTGTTATCCCTCTCACCCCTCCTCTCTGGTCACTGTCAGTGTGGTTTTTATTTCCTGTCTCTAGATCTCATTTGCTCATTTGTTTGTTTGATTAGGTTCCACCTATAGGTGAGCTCCTATGATATTTGTCTTTCACCTCCTGGTTTATTTCACTTAGCATAATACTCTCCAGTTCCATCCATGCTGTTGTGAAGGGTAAGAGTTCCTTCTTTTTTTCTGCTGCATGATATATCCCATTGTGGAAATGTACCACAGTTTTTTGATCCACTCATTTACTTAAGGCACTTAGGCTGTTTCCAGCACTTAACTATTGTTAAGTTATGTAGCTATGAACATTAGGGTACATACGTTCTTTTGAATTGGTGTTTCAGGATTCTTAGGGTATAATCCCAGTAGTGGAGTTGCCAGATTGAAAGGCAGTTCTATTTTTAGTTTTTTGAGAAAATTCTGTACTGTTTTCCACAGTGGCTGCACCAGTCTGCATTTCCACCAACAGTGTACCAGAGTCCCCTTTTCTCCACAACCTCACCAGTACCTCTTGTTTGTTGATTTGTTTATGATAGTCATTCTAACTGATGTGAAGTGGTATCTCATTGTGTTTTAATTTTCATCTCTGCAATGGCTAGTGATGTTGAACATTTTTTCATATGTCTGTGGGCCCTCTGTATGTCCTCCTCAGAGAAGTGTCTGTTCAGGTCCTTTGCCCACTTTCCTTTTTATTTTTTTCAGTCTTATAGTCTTTTATTTCATATACCCTTTACCTCTTTAATTTTTTTTATTTTATTGATGTTGGAGTGCAGTTGTGTGCATTCCCCTCTCGCCCACACCTCCCCCACATTTTCTAATTGTGGGTTTGTCTTCCTGATATGGAGTCGTGTGAGTTCTTTATATATTTTGGGGATCAAACCCTTGCCTGAGGTATCATTAGAAAATATGTTTTCACATGTGGTTGGTTCCTTTTCTTTTTACTGATGTTTTCTTTAGCCATGCAAAAGCTTTGTAATTTGATGTAGTCCAATTTGTTTATTCTTCCCTTTATATCCCTTGCCCTAGGGGACATATTGATGAAAATATGTTGTGTGGGATATCTGAAATTTTTCTGCCCATGTTCTCCTTTAGGAATTTTATGGTGTCACAATTTATATTTAAGTTTTTTATCCATCTTGAGTTTATTTTGGTATATGGTGTAAATTGGTGGTCTAGATTCATTTTTTTTGCATGTAGCTATCCACATGTCCCAAAATCATTTGTTGAAGAGGCTATTTTTACTCCATTTTATGCTCCTGCCACCTTTGTCAAATATTAATTGACCATAGAGACATGAGTTTATTTCTGGGTGCCCTATTCTGTTCCATTGATCTATGTGTTCATAGATATGTACTTATGCCAGAACCAGACTGTTTTGATTACAGTGATGTTGTAATATAGAGTGATATCGGGTATTGTGATCCCTCCTACTTTGTACTTCTTTCTGAAGATTGCTGAGGCTATTCAGGGTTATTTATGTTTCCATATAAATTTTGAAATACTTGTTCTATATCTGTGAAATATGTCATTGGTATTTTAAGGTATTTTAATAGGGATTGTGCTGAATCTATAAATTGCTTTGGGTAGTATGGATGTTTTAATATGTTAATTCTTCCAATCCTTAAAAAAGTGATTTTTTAAAAAATAAATAATACTTCATCTCTCAGTTCCATTCTCTATTTCTTGCTAATAGCACACAAAATAAAGTACGTGATTACTAACTTTGTATATACACACACACACACACCCTTGTATGGAACAGGTACAAGTGAATGGGTATATATACCTTTTAAAAAAATAAAAGTATACTATATGGATCACATTCTTTTAGCATGATTAATTTCATGAGTTACAGAACATTCTGTATTTTCAGTACCATGCAGGCAACTGAACTAAGAATGTTGAGGTCCATTTTGTGACTACATATCCAAAACTACTGCATTCACTATCCCTCTTATTTTATTAAGCCATACGTGACTTAACTGACACTGCTCAGGAATGAGGCGTGCAGCATAAATCAACTTTCCACGTAGCTGAAGCTTACCTGATGTAGTAGCAAACTGGTTCTGTTTTTGCTGAATTTAACTGAAATAAAAAATATACTGCATACTTCTGGTCCTTCTTACAGAAGGTATAAAATGTGTTCTTTTCTTGATTGTCTAGAATCATCCTTATAAACATCACTGTTTGTGCTGCACTATAACATAGCAATGCCCTGAGGAGCTATCAGAATGTTTTCCTTTTGCCTAAGACCACTTCTGAGTTGACCTAGTATTTTGAATAAAACAGAGCACAATGAAGAACACTATGTGCCTTGGATCCAGCTATATACGAACTGAAATCTTGACTGCCCCATTTAAAAGCTGGGTTCCTCTTTAGGTAAGTTATTAACAACTTATGAGTCTTTGTCTTGCCATTAGCAAAATGGAGGTAAAATAAGAGCTAATACTGCGTATGTACTAAGTGCAGGCCAGAGTGCTATGGTCTTGTTTCCAGAATGAGATGCAGTATAGTGCAAGCATTAAAAAACACAGACTCCAAGCTGAACCACTTCCTAGCACTATTCTAAGTAGTAGGCAAACTGCTTAATCTCTCTATCCCTTAGTTTCCTTATAAGTAAAAATAAGATCATAAAAATATTTTCTTGTTTCATAATGATTTTATTTTTTTTATTTGTAGAGAGAGGGAAAGGAAGAAAAAGGAGGAAAGAACATCAATGTGTGGTTGCCACTAACGTGCCTCCTACCGGGCACCTGGCCTGCCACCCAGGCACGTGCCCTGACTAGGAATCGAATGGCAACCCTTTGGTTCTCAGACTGACACTCAATCCACTGAGCCAAACCAATCAGGGCTAAAAATACCTTATATATGGAGTTATCATAAAAACTAAAATATTCAAATTACCTAGAGGAGTGCCTGGATCCTAGTAAGCACTGAGTAAGTGATGATGATGATAACTCATTTAATCCTCATAGCAGTCCTGAGACTTGCTTAATATTATGATTCCTTATTTTGAAGATGAGGGAACTGAGGCTTAGAGGCCTTAAATAACTTGTCAAAGTCACACTACTAATAAGGAAGTGCAAACTCCCGGTGCAAGGGTGTACCCACTACACACAGCCACTACGTGCACACTCTAACATGTGCTGCTGTAGAACAATCCTGCACTAAGGCTGCCTCCCTATCTCATACAATGTTTTTTTAAGGTTAAGTGAAAATATGGAGGCACCCCACACAATTCCATGCACATAGCCTTTCAATGAATGATAAATACTTGTCACCTCCTCAGGCTTCAGTTTCTTTCAGCCCTTTTGGGGCTGCACCCAATCTAGTATACCCTGAGCCTAATAAGAAATGAGGTAACTTCTTGTCAATTCAATAATTAATTCTAAGTCACTTTCTGGCCTGAATGATATGCTTTTACTTCTTACTTGGAAAGGTTCATGCCTTTATGACATTTATTTTAATCTGGGTGTGGTAGGCAGTTTCAAACTGGCCCCCAGTGATCCCCACCTCCTGCTCTTTATGTCTTGGGGTGATCTCTTTCCCTTGAGTAGGAGTGCAATCAAGTGACTTGCTTCTAACAAATACAACAGGGCAAAAGTGATGGCTGTCATTTCTGAGGTTAAACAATAACTTCATTTAATGACTCCTATCTTGCTTGTACTCCCTCCTCTCAGCCCTCTCATTTGCTCGCTCTAATAAAGCCAGCTGGCATACTATGGGCTGCCCTATGGAGATGGCCGCCTGGTGAGAAACTGAGAGTGGCTTCAGGCACTAGCAACAAAAAACTGAGGCCCTCAGTCCAACAACTCACAAGGAAGGAACTAAATCCTGCCAACCACCACAATAGTGTGCCTGGAAGAAGATCGACCCCAGACAAACCTGGTGATGACTACAGCCCAACCTCAATCAGTCCTATGAGAAACCCTGACTCAGAGGACCCACTAGGCCAGTCCCAGGCTATGACCCACAGAAACTTCCACGCAATAAATGTTCTTTTTTAGGACATTGAGTTATGGGATAATTTGTTACATAGCAATAGAAAAGTAATATACTGGGGCTTTTTCTATTTAGTCTCAAATCCCTGCTTTTGTTCCATGTGACTGACCAAGACCACACTGCTAAAAGTAAACAATCTCTGACACAACTTTTGCCACATGGTCCCATCATTAGCTGATTCCTTTTTCATCTATCATACTAGACCACGAGCTCTTTAAGAGCTAAAACTGTATCTTTTGCCTTTATTTCCCCAAAAGCAAGAGCATTATTGTTTAATAATTAAAATATCTGAGGCAGGGTCAGAAGCCAAAGCAAAAATGTTAGAGGGCATGGGAAGGAAAGGGAGGAGGCTGCGAACAAAATAATCAAAGTGATGACAATGTGTGAAACAGTGACAGTACTCCGTTGAACACACCAACCATTTTTAGTTAGCCCATGAGTAGTAGCGTGTCAAAGGCAACAGCCACATGAGAATGAATCAGTGGTGAGCCATGCTCCCTCTATTTTGAGAAAGCACTCTAGAGCTGATGCAACCACCCAATGCCTCTCTAACAATTCTTGGCCTCAGGAATGAGAGCCCAGGACCAGAACACCACACCCAGTTCCATTTCCAGACACAACATGAAAAAAGGATTGGGGAACACCAACTTGGACACATCACTTAAAGCAGAATGATAAAAAGAAAAAAAAAAGAACCTGTCTATATGAAGGCTCATGAGTGGAACTTTGAAAGGTTAATATTATATTTCACTGAGAAACATAAATTGTTTATCTGCCCAAACTGACCTGATCTTTGATGACAGTTCATTTTCCATAATTTTGGGGGATTCATTCAGAAATGTCCTAATCAGTTTTATTAACTATTCTACTTTTAATGGTTTAGGTGTCCTTAGTTTCTTATCTTTGCATTTTTACACTTTTAATAGTCAACAAAAATATTAGAATATCCATGATTTTCTATCCTATTATTTGTTATTTATATAATGAGGTGCGAGGCTGGAAAGAGACTATATCCTGCAGAAATAACACAGCTCGGAACACTGGGGATTTGAGTTCAACTCTCAGATATTTTAACAAAATGTGCCCCTAGAGAATATTTGACTTCATTGTAGCCTAGTTTCCTCATTTATTCAATTGGTATAACTGCTACATAATTTTTGTCTGGCTAGTGTGAGATGATAAATGTGAAAAGCCTATGATAAGGTTAAATGAGCTATCAAAGCAAATTAGAAAACAATCTGCATCTATGACCTCCTTTAAGAAACAGTTAACTCACCCTCAAGAAACTTTCTCTACCTCCAACTTCATCAGCAATCCCATTGCCACTAGAGTTCTTCTTGTGTGGTTTATGTTATCATGTACTTATTTATAATTATAATAATTTTCACTCAAGTTAAAGGTATAAATGTGCAAAAGATTCTAAGGTTAATAACACAGTGGCGTTTCACCTCCCCATTAGCACCAAGCAAAAGTAAATGTATGCCCCTATGTAATTTGTTAACCTCTCCAATAACTTGACTGAATACCTCTAGAATATTCCACCACACCATTTCTCACCACCACCACCAATTGGTCAACACTTCCAGAATCATATTTTCCAGGGTGTACAATAACATTATTTCTAAGAATTTGTAGTTTGTTTACGGGGAATCAAAACCTAAGTTCATGAAAATCCCTGAAAGAGACAAAGCCTCGTCAAATAAAGAAATGTCTCTATCTGACCCTAGGAAGCCCAGGTTTCTCTATCCAATTTCACCTAACACTTGATCATAGCTAGGCCATGGTGCAAGCTTCCAGCACACAGGTGCACCCTGCCTAGAACTCCAGGCCAATTGTGAGTACATCATCCCCAAACGTCCCAGGGAGGTACACTTTGCAGGTTAAAGAGCCCAACATCAGCAGGATATTTTCCTATGCTACTGTGGCAGGAGCACTTCTCCCCTATATCTAGGGAGTTCCTCTGCATTAGGCACAGGTAAAACTGACTACAAACATTTCACAGCTTAAGTAAAACTTAGTTGATCCAGATATCACCTCTACTCTTTCTTAGTTAGGGCTTCTCCTCCCACTGCTTCATTGTCCCAGATTCACTGTCCCCTGCCTTTTGTTGACTGGTGTGGTGAGAAGGAACCTGAAAAGAAAAAACTCATAGTTAGCCCACCATCTCCACAAGGACTCCTCCCTGGGATCCTACCTCAATAGGACCAGGACAGAGATGCTAAATCACTAGCATTTCAGCCCCTCCGTTGCAATCATGGTGCCCTATCCTTGAGTACTTCTCTGACATGAAGGCATCTACCAGAACTTTCCAAGTCACTCAACCTTCCAGTTGTAGGCACTCCTGCCTCAGAATACACCAGTCATCCCTCACTATTATTCCAGCTTCTAGAGCTCAGGTGGCAAACACAAGGCCTGCGAGCCAAGTCCTGCCCTCCACCTTGTTTTATCTGGCCCAGCACATTGTTTCTACCAGGCAGCAGTGCTAAGCTCCTCACCCCTAGTTAAGGAGTAGTTACATTTATGCAGTCCTAAAATTACATTTGGCCTTTTGAAGGCAACTGCAAGGTTGACGAGGCCCCTGGTGAAAATGAGTTTGACACCCCTGTTCTAGAGAGTACTTAGTCAAGAGCCACAAAACTGTGCTCTCTTTCACAAGGCGAGAAGCTATCCCTAGAAGTAACAGCATATCCCAGCTAAGGTAAAGTCTCTTATTAAAGCACACTGTGTATGCCCTTATTAAGCACCTATTGTGGCATTATATTGAAAGTATCAGAGTTTTCCCCATTAAAATGTAAACTCTTTGAAGACAGGTACCAGATCTCAGCATTCTTTTTCCAGTGCTATCCATCTGTTCGTGTCTTTTGAACCAAATTGAACTAAGTGAGAGCAATGTTCTGGGAAATTGTAAATCTCTGGATTATACTTGCTATATTTGATATGGTCAAAATAGATAATGCTCCCAAAAGTTTTATAATAAAAATTTTAAGCAATTTTCAAGCATGAATGTTCTAGGACAGCAATTTTCAACCCTTTTTATCTCGTGGCACACATAAACTAATTACTAAAATTCTGCAGTACACCCAAAATTATATATTTTTCCCACCTGAAACAAAAATAAATAGGTATAATTTTGATTCATTCACATCAGGTAGCTATCATTGTGTTGGCTGCTGTCATTATTTTATTTGACATTCTAAGGAAAAAGGTCAATATTCCTGACTAAATAGTCAAGTGTTGCATGTTTAAAAATTCTCATAGCACACCAGCTGAAAAACGCAGTTTTAAATATTGAATTTATAAATGTAAAAATCATTTCTTATTCTTTATTCCTTATTGCTATGATTAATATTTTTAAAAATATGTACATATCTTAATATCAGCATCTGTTTAGATTCTAATGCTTTGACTTAACATTGCTTTATTTAACTTCTATGATAAAATTCTCTTCTAAAATATACCTAATACTTCTCACAAAACAAATAATAGTACAAAATAAGATTATAAAAGATTGTGGATGCTTGGATAAACAGTGATTAGGAAGCATCGTATTTTCTATATTAACTATTGATTTAAAGAGAAAATAAAGTATTGAAACTAACCAACTGAGTAACCAAATAGAAATTGCTTTAAGTAAAAAATTTATCACCTCATTTTTTATTTTAGAGCATTAATCAGAGGGTATTCTTACTTATTGCTTTAGATTAATAATATAAGTTCTCATAGTAATTAAAACAACATAAATTCAACTCCATGTAGTGATTCTTGATGGCTCCTTGATTTCGGGGTACACAAACCTTTTGGATTATGTTCCGTGAAACTGGCCATGCTCACAGGGACCAAATGCTATCCATGAATATTTCTTTCTCCAACATTGTTCCAAACTACCTAACCAATCATAGATATACATAAATAACCTCCAGAGGTACTATTTATATTATTTCGCATGAGAACACAACCTACCTTTCTCTAAAGAGACAAAGTTGTCTTTTGGGCAACGATTGTGGTTCGTGCCATGTTCCTTGACTCAGTCCACAACACGTATTGACTTGCCATAATATGTCAGCCAACCCCTTCAGAGAAGCCCGTCCTGTAAGTACATCCCAACACTTAAACTCATTGCATCCTTGAGACTGTTGCCAGTCAAGCACAATCTAAGCAACTTCTGTTACTCTCTAGACATTCCAAGTAGTAGAAGCCCATCTGCTCATACATTCTGTAACAGGTTATCCGTCAGAGTATCCAGGTTCCCATGTGCTGTCATTCTTCTGGAGGTCAGAAGTTCACCTGCAAATAACCTAGAAATAAGTTATCTTGACCTCACAAAGCTCTGTTGTCCATGAAGACAGAAATATTCATTTCTGCTGTTGCCTTTCTGTCAGTCTTTCTCTCCTGTCATATATATGACACATAGACACAGGCACCAGTATGGTGACAGCCAGAGGAAAAGGAGGGTGGGGGAGGTGCAAGTGGGCAAAGGGAGGATAAAACGGGACAGAAAGAGACTTGACTTTGGGTGGTGAGTGCACAATGCAGTGTGTAGATGCTGTTTTATCAGGTTGTACACTTGAAATGTGTATGGTTTTATTAATCAATGTCATCCTAATAAATTCAATTTAAAAAAGAATCATTATAATAAGCTTGGTTTGATGAGTCTGTATACACATAAATTTGTTAGTAATTGATAATTATGCATAACATTTGTTTATGATCCATCATTGTTTTTACTCATCTGTATTTTATCAGAATTGTATATAAAGTTCTTGACATCACTGAGAATAGTGAAAAAAGTATGCAAACTTTTGCAGACACTCACTCTTTCAAAAATATAAAATAACATGGAAGTATAACAATAAAACATTGCTGTTTACAGGCTACAGGTCTTAGGAGATCTGCTCACAGTCACAACTCAAAGAGTGCTTCTATCATCTCTTCACTTGGCTGATTTGCACTTGCCCTTGAGTGTTGTCCTAGACCTTCTTTGACTTTGCCGTACCTCTTCTGTACCCCTACAATCTCTAATGCTTATCCATCCTATCACAATACCAATTAAACCTTATTTTATTGACTTGTATTTCCTGCTACATTTTAAGTAACTTTGAGTGAAACTTGTTATACTGACTATTATAGTCCCAGATCTAGCCAAGTTACCAGAACATAACAGACAGTCCATAAATATTTGGAAACAATGAATGAATGCTTAGCTGAAGAGATGACTTACCAGAGTTAGTCAAGAATAAGTAGCTTAAAAAAATTTTTGTCATTTCTTAGCCCTGGCTGGTGTAGCTCAGTGGATTGAGTGCGGGCTGTGAACCAAAGCATCACAGGTTCAATTCCCAGTCAGGGCACATTCCTGGGTTGCAGGCCATGGCCCCCAGCAACCGCACATTGATGTTTCTCTCTCTCTCTTTCTCCCTCTCTTCCCTCTCTAGAAATAAATAAATAAAATCTTTAAAAAAAAATCAGTGATGAGTTCAATCTACAAAAAAAAAAAAATTTTGTCATTTCCTGATAGGTCCTCACAAAAAATCTTAGAAGATCAATGTTAACATTAAGGCTGAAAGGACCATAGTCCCTAAAATGTATGCTTATTAGAAGCTGAGGCTTCTGTGAGGTGGGCATCCAATCTAATTATACTCTTATCATGGTTACAAGGCAGATAAGTTAGACCCATTCTTGCTCTAGCCTGATCCTCAGAGTCCAGTAGTTATTTCACAGTGTTCATGATACCACGTTTCTAATATTTGCTTCTAATGACTGAAGCCCAGTAATACTCAGGTATCTCTGATGTGCAGCTAAGATGGAACAATATCAAATGTTCATGAGCTTTAATCCCCTTACAACTGTTTCTAACTGTACCTCGTATAAGTTTTGTAAAGGGACAACCAGAATTAAATTAGTGTTTTTGGTCATTTTGATAAACACTTTATGTTTCCCCCTCTAGTCCTTAATACTTAACATGTGTCCCAAGGAGTGGATTTCTAGTTATAAATTCTTTCATTTAACATAAGATTAAAGAGTGATGTTTACCCCTTATATCCACTCCTACAGTAATTTCATTTTTTATATTGCTGGGCACTTGACTTTATTCCACTGATTTATTTGTCTATCTTTATGCTATACTTTTTAATTTAACTTATTGGGATGACATTGGTTAATAAAATTATATAGGTTTCAGTTGTACCATTCTATATCATCCATATATAGTTTGTATGTTCACTACCTCAAGTCTTCTTCCACCACCATTTATTCCCCTTTTACCTTCTTCTACCTTCCCCAACCCCCCTTTCCCTCTGGTAATCACCATACTGTTGTCTGTGTCTATGAGGTTTTTTTCTTACTTAATCCCAACACCTTTTTCACCCAGCCCCCACGAGCCACTCCCCCCACACCCTGACGGCTTTCAGTGTGTTCTCTGAATCTATGAGTGTGTTTGTTTTGTTTAATTTATTTTGTCCATTAGATTCCACATATAAATCAAATCATATGGTACTTGTTTTTGTCTGACTGGTTTATTTCACTTAGCATTATACTCTGTAGGTCCATCCTTCTTTTTACAGCTAAGTAGTATTCGATGTGTAAACTTACCACAGTATTTTTAGCAACTTATCTACTGATGGACATTTGGGCTGCTTCCCAAACTTGGCTATTGTAAATAACACTGCAATGAACATACAGGTGCATGTATTCTTTCGAATTAGTGTTTTGAGTCTCTTCAGATATATTCCCAGAGAGTCTCTGGGTCATAAAGCAGCATTAGGTTTAATTTTTGAGGTAACTCCATACTGCTTACCACAGTGGCTGCACCAGTCTGCATTCCCACCACAGTACATGAGGGTTCCCTTTTCTCCACAGCTTCACCGACACTTCGTTTGTTGATTTATTGATAATAGCTATTCTGACAGGTGTGTGGTGATATCTCATTATGGTTTTAATTTGCATTTCTATCATGATTAATGACATTGAGCATCTTTTCATATGTTCATTGGCCATCTGTATGTTCTCTTTGGAGAAGTGTCTATTCAGGTTCTTTGGCCATCTTTTAATTGAATTTTTTTTGTGTGTTGACTTTTAAAAGTTTTTTATAAATTTTGGATATTAACCATTTATCAGACATATAATTGGTGAATATATCCTCTAATTCAGTGGGTTGTCTTTTCATTTTGTTGATGGTTTCCTTTTTTGTGCAAAACCTTTTTACTACGATGTAGTCCCATTTATTTTTTCTGTTGTTTACCTTGCCCAAGGAGATATATCAGAAGTACATATTGCTAAGGGAAATGTCTGATATTTTATTTCCTATGTTTTCTTCTAGGATTATTGTGATTTCAAGTCTAACATTTAAGTCTTTAATCCATTTTGAGTTTATTCTTTTGTATGGTGTAAAGTGGTCTAGTTTCATTTGTTTTTTTTTTAAACATTTCTGCCCAATTTTCCCAACATCATTTATTAAATAGACTATCTTCACCCCTTGGTACATTTTTGCTTTTTGTCAAACATTAATTGATCATAAAGGTGTGGGTTTTTTCTCTTTGCTCTCTATTCTATTCCATTAATCTATTATATCAGTCTTTTATGCCAATACCATGCTGTTTGATTACTATGGCCTTGTAGTATAATTTCATAACAGATAGTATGATTCCTCCAACTTTGTTCTTCTTTCTCAAGATTGCTATGGCCCCCTGGCTGGTGTGACTGAGTGGGTTGAGCACCGGACTGTGAACCAAAGGGCTGAGGGTTTGATTACTGGTCAAGGGCACATGCCTGGGTCCTAGATTAAATCAAATGCTTTCCCTGCATCTATTGATATGATTATGTAATTTTTATTCTTTGTTTTATTTATGTGGTGTATCATGTATATTAATATAGTAATTTGTAGTCATTGTACCAACCTTGCACTGCCAGAAGAAAGCCCACTTGATCACAGTGTATGATCTTTTTCATGTATTGCTGAATTCAGTTTGCTAATATTTTGTTAAGAATTTTAGCATCTATGTTCATTGGGGATATTGGCCTATAATTTTTTTTCTTATAGTGTCTTTATCTGGTCTTGGAATTAGGATAATGCTGGCCTCGTAAAATGAATTTGGGAGTCTTCCCTCCTCTTAAATTTTTGGAATAGTTTGAGAAGGATGGATTTTAGTTCTTTCAATATTTGGTAAAATTTACATGTGAAGCCATCTGGCCAGGAGTTTTGTTTGTTGGGAGTTTATTTAATTACTGCTTCAGTTTTATTAGTTGTAACCTGTCTATTCAGATTTTCTGATTCTTCCTGATTCAGTTTTAGAAGATTGTATGTTTCTAGAAATTTACCCATTTCGTCCAGATTGTCCAATTTGTTGCCATATGGTTTTTCATAATATATTCTGATCATATGTACTTTATACTAATCATATAAAAAATATTTGGAATTCCCCAAATATTCCATACTTACATACCTCCACAACACTGTATAAGCTACCCCTTCTCAGGAGCATTCCTTCTTTCCTTTCTTTACCTGGCTAACTCCCATTTATTTGTCAAGATTAGCTCAGGTATTTCCTTCTAACGTAAGCCCTCCCAAAGTTAGTTTCAATGACTGTCCTATGCATTCCACATAGTTCATTATGTATTATGTTTGTCATGGTGCTTGACAACAGTGTGGTGACTGTGGGGTGGGAGGGGTCTATAAAAGGACTAAAAGGTAATAGGAAGAAAAGACAATAAAAATCATAAAAAAAGAAAATATATTCTCTATTTAGTTAGGTAAATAAATAATACATTAACATATGCCCAATATACAATTTTCAAATAGAGAAAAAACCTCTTATAAGTACAAAGAATAAAAATTACACATGAAGTAAACAGTTACATACTCCTTCAGTTCTCCATATAGATGGGGTTCTTCCAGGGTTTTGTGTGTGTGTGTTTCTTGTTGCAGACTCACAAACTGGGTAATACTATATGTGTTGTTTGGCAAATTTTTCACTTAATAGAAAGCCCTGGAGATCTTTCCATGCCAACACACAATTATCCACTTCAAAGTATGCACATGGCACACTTTATGTAATTTGTTCCCATTCTGATAAAAATTTAACTTACAATTTTTTTGCTGTTTAAGGAATATTCAAGTGAATATCTTTGTGCATAAAAAATCATGTGCACTTGTAAGCGGTGTTCCTAAAAGTGGAATTTCTAAGTAATGACACCAGCAATTTCAACCTTACATGAATCCTACTATACTGTATACCAAAAATCCATGCCACTCACTTATACAGTAAGTATTCATTGAACACCTACTGTATAACTAACACAGGCACTAACAGTTTAGCAGTGGATAAAAACATTTGAAATCACTTCTCTTGTGGAGTTTACATTCCAGTGGGTCAAAGCAGAGGATATACAAATAAATATATAATATGCTGATGCTGATAAGATCTAAGAAAAATAAAACTGAATAAAGGGAAGAAAAGGGGTAGGTTTTATAATCATTCCAAAACAGCTTACTTTTTGCCACACTCTGCCTTACAGATGATATCATCAATTATATAATATGCAAAAACTATAATATACATTTAATTATCAATTCTCTAAATATTAGTGAATACATATCTTTTCATATGTTAACAAGCCATGCAACTGTCATTTTAGCTAATAATTTCATTCAACAGACCAATAACATGCTCCTGCACCAATAACATGGATTCTAACAGCGCCTGGCATAAAATATGCTTAATGAATGACAGTATAAGCAGTATTTCATATATAAACATATTTAAATACATACATATAATGTTAACTACATATTATTATAGACATGTCTAATATCAATTATATACATATATAATGTGTACATATATAATATTAATTATCTGGATTAATTTTTAATGAATTACATTAAATAAATACTATAATAAAATTATAAAGGACTATATCTATTTTGAGAAATAATGAAAGTCCTCTTAAATCAATGCATCACAAGAATAACTGGAAAATAATGTTTAAATGATTTACAATCAGTAAAGAATACATTTTTTAAAAGATTTTATTTATTTATTTTTAGAAAGAGGGGACAGGAGAAAGAGAGGGAGAGAAACATCAATGTGTGGTTGCCTCTCGCATGCTCCCTACTGGAGACCCAACCTACAACCCAGGCATGTGCCCTGACTGGGAATCAAACCAGCAACCCTTTGCTTCACAGTCCGATGCTCAATCTACTGAGCCACACCAGCCAGGGATAAAGAATGCATTTTAAATGATCTCTAGACCTAGCTAGTGTAACTCAGTGGATTGAGTGCTGGCCTGTGAACCAAACAGTTGCTGGTTCGATTCCCAGTTATGGCACATGCTTGAGTTATGGGCCAGGTCCCTGGTGGGGGCGTGCACACATTGACATTTCTCTTCCTCTCTTTCTCCCTCCCTTCCACTCTCTAAAAATAAATAAATAAAATCTTTAAAATAATAAATAAATAACCTCTAATACATTATCTTATTTAATTGTATCTTGGTATCATTATTGGAATGATCTTGACTAATGTATTAAATTAAATGCTTCCAGGTAAAATTACTTTTATGACTATTATTTAATGGTCGAGAAGAACAATAACAAACCCAGAAAAGTGTTTTCAAAGCACATTTATAAAATTTACTATTGAACACTGTTAAATAAATGTGTTTCTGACATTGATGAATTTATAGATTACTGGAACTGGAAGAACCTTAGAAATCTACTTCAACTCCTTCATTTTACAGATGAGAAAGTTAAAAACCAGGGACATTACTTGCAAAGGTCTCATAGCTAATTAGTGACAGAGCTAGGTTAGAATCAGTATTCTTTGAGTCCTTCCCAGACCCATGCTCTTTCCAGTACACAGTCAAGCCTCTCATAGATAAAAGAAATTCTACACTTATGAATAAATTATATTCTTAAAATCCATTTATGAGTCACTTGTAGTTAGAACTAGGAATTAATTTTTGCCCTAGAAATAATTTTAAATTGCACTGAATTCCTAAATTAATTCACAAATATAGGTCCTCTGAGGAACTAATCATCCTTCACTTCAACAGTCTGCATGATAAGAACAAAAGTTAAAGGAAGGGCTATTTTTATGTATAGATGCTTGAACTTCACAGGTTAAGCTCCTGAAATATGTCACTAATGATTCTTGTTACAGTTGAAGATACAAGGTGACCTTCTAATGGGGTATTACTGTGATTCCAACACAACTTCCTGATTGGCATATTCCAATTATGTAAGAATTATATTTTGGGATTATTCTCCCTCACTTATGATGTCTGCCAGATGTTTTGTAGTTGTAGCCACCCTCAGCTCCATGCCCACCTAACTCTATTACCTTCCTATAGAAGCTGGAAGGACCTTTTTAAAATGTAGAAGATTCAACATTTTCGTTGATTTAAATCCAACCACAATAACCACATCCAGGGGAACTTAATGTTCTTACTACTTTAAGGCAATCTAGGTCTACCCCCAGAGCTGGAAACAGTGTATTTCCCTGAACTTACGGACCATGTTTGAAAAAGGTGAAATGACTAAGAAAAGTCTGGGTGTTATAAAGAAGGTGGATAAGGGAAAGGAGTGCTGTGTAATCAATCAATAAATGTCCATTACACTAAGAGATGATGTTCCTTGTTCTATGAATTTCCTTAAAGGCAGAGTCATTTACAGACTTCATGCAGGAAATTTACAAACTGACCCCCTCCTCTATGAATCCCCTTGTACCTATGTTATTGTCATACCCCAAGTTTACCAGATTTCCTATCTACAGAGTATACTATAGTTACAGTGCAGTTCATCAAAGAATTTTTTTTATTTGGAAATACATACATACATACATTAAGGTGGGGCAAAAGTAGGATTATGGTTGTGATTACACAAAACAGAGTATATTCATGTATTATTATTTATTAATTATTGTATTATTTTACATATGAATTACTATAAGCCCAATTCTACCCTACCCTGTACATATATACATATATTTGTATGTCTTAGACAAGTATAATTATATAGCTAAAGACCAACTGATTTTTAATCAATCATCTTTAATAGATAAAACATAAAAAACACATCAAACACAGGCAAACTCAGACATTTGATGGTTGCATTTTACATTAGCATTTTCCACACATACTGATGAAATCATTAATGAATTTTACTCCCTGCAGGATAGTATAAGTCCTGACAAAGCAGAGTTAAAAGAGAATAAAAAATTGGCATTAAACTTCAAAGAAAAGTAGAAATCTATAAAATGGCACATGATATGGTGATTAGAATTCCCTACAGCCTCCTCCCTTACTGCTACCTCTCCACCAGAAGACACAGAAGACAAACAGGTGAAAAGCAGATGGAGTGAAGGAAGACATAAGAAAAAACTACTTCCTGAATGGCTATGAGGAAAAAAGCAAAGTTCTGCATTAATGGCAGAATATAATTTATAAAACATATTACTTTTATTATCATGCACTCAACACACACATGCATGCACATGAAGTCTCAGAAGGTAAAACTCCCCACTAAACCCAAAAAGTTACAGGTGCCACAAATAGCTTACTGTCAGACATCTGAGAAGCTCCTCAGGAAAGCCAGCAGCTGATTGTGAGCAATCCTGATAACTCTCCCCAGTGCTGTTGTATGGTTTCTCTGTTATCTAGAGAGGGCTTTGTAACACATTGCAGTGATATAAAACCTTACCAAGGAGTTAAATAGCATCCTCCCTCAGATATATCACTGTCATTAGTATTTTTGAAAATTCTTTTTTTCTGGAGATCTTTGGATTGTAAGTGATAAAAATCTAAATAAACTAAGTATGTATATATACTGTATTTTGCCATGTATAACGTGCACCCATGTTTTTGGCCCAAACTTTCAGGAAAAACTAAATTTCATTTTAATTCAATTATGTATTTGTTTATATTTAGAAACAAAACCAATTATTGTATTCCAGGGTATTATTTTGTCTACAGATATAGTTACTGCTTTCTAGAGTTATATTTTTAACACATAAGCATAAATAAAAGAATTAAAAACATTTACATAGATATAGAATTATTACTACCTATGTATAATGTACATCCTTATTTTTCCCTCAAAATTTGAGCAAAAAAGTATGCATTATAACATGGCAAAATACAGTACATACAAACACACAAACACACACTTACAAAGAAAGAGAACAGTAATCACATTCTAGGGATGTGAGTTATTCTCAGAAAGACTAAAAGTAGCCCTTTGTAGCTCTCATTTCTGTTTCTCTTAGGCATCAGTGCATTTTATCAGATTAGAAGTCTCCATTCAGCTATGATGACTACAGCCACCACTGGCTCTGGCTCTGTCTTCTCAATTTAGTCACCAGCAAGAGAAGGCTCTTTCCTCTTGACCCAGTTTGAAAAAAAATAAATTCAGAGGACTCTGCTTGACTCAGCTTGGCCACTTCAAGGAGCCAGGGGGCAAAATGCTAGGATTCAGCAGTTGGATATAGAGCTCATTCCTGGGAGAAATGCAGGAGAAAGCAGGTAGAAGAATCCCAGTCAGGGCATGGAACAGGCACCATCTGAATAGAATAACACTACAGTGGGAGAAGCAGTTCTCCAAATGAGGAGGTATACTGCTCCCTAAATAAATGAGTCAGTTGCTACACAAAACAAGGAATGCAAACTGTACTTCTAACTCTAAACTACAGCAGCTGTCTACATACCTGAGAATGCAGGATCTTGGAAAAGTAAAAAGCAGTAATTTTTAAAACTATTTTTTTAATGTATTTGTTTATTTTTAGAGAGGGAAGGGAGGAAGAAAGAGAGAGAGAGAGAGAAACATCAATGTGTGGTTGCTGGGGGCCGTGGCCTACAACCCAGGCATGTGACCTGACTGGGAATTGAACCTGCAATGCTTTGGTTCACAGCCCGCGCTCAATCCACTGAGCTACGCCAGCCAGGGCTAAAGGCAGTAATTTTTAAATATTTGCATGGACTTACCCAGTCTTTACTGGACTCATCTTAATTACTCATGGTAAACTAGTTTGTCTCTTATAAGAATACATAAATTAAACAAAATCAATGCACATAGGGAAAAAATTAGCAATTCAAAGAAGAGGGTCATTTGTGAATATTTTGTAATTACCATAAAACATAAAGGAGTAAAGGAAATTGGACCAGTGTCTTTAAAGCTAAATTGAAAGAATTCTCTCAGAAACATAAAGAAATAAAATAATTATAGAAAGGAGGACATTAGAAAAATAAGGTAGATCCAGGAAACCAAATAACCAAAGGTTTCTGAAGAAGGGAGGAAAACAGCCTGGAACAATTCAAAAGGAATAATTTTCTCAGACCAAACATCACTCAAGATTTGTGAAATCAGACTCATAACTAGCCACAGCATGGTAGAATGGGTAAACTTCAAGGACGAGTAAATCTCACAAATGTGCAGAAGATTTTACAAAAATCTTCCAAAGAAGGAAAGATAATTATATTGTATGACCCATACACAAGCTCTCTTTTAAATGATTACAAAAAAACTTCTCCATTCCCAACTACTTACCGAATTCCCACCACATACTGTTTAGCAGCTGGAGATACAGCAGTGAACGAAGTAGATACAATCTCTGCCATGAAACTTACACTCTAGTAGGAATAAATGAAATTTGCATGGACAGAGTGGAGAGAGCATGCTCAAACAGATCATCTCTGTCTAGGTGGGCAGTCTGTGGGCATTCTAGAAGCTCAACTCCACAAAGTTTTCAGAGACCCAAGCTTTTCCACCAGTAAGACTATATCCCGTACACGCCCTGCCACGCTCCTCCATACACACCCATTCCCCTCAAATTATTTGGGGACTCTGAAGAATCAGCATTTTAATAAGTGGTTCTAATGACCCAGGTGATTCTATTGCAGGTGACCTATATAACCCACCTGAGAAATGCTGATGTAGGGGAATAGGGAAAAAGATAATAAAGTAACTCCTAAAGTTGATGAGAGAAATAAAATTTCTTCTAAGAATCTGCCAGCAAGATCCAAGACTTTGGACAAGTCTCTTTACTGCTCGGATCTAAGTTTTTGTCATTTGAAAAATGAGGATTACTGTAGATTTCAAAAATTCCGTAACTGTATAATCATGATCTAAACACAACCAGGATGGCTATAAAGATATAGTAATAGATTTTCTTACTTGACAAGCTTCACAGAACCTTTCCGAAACTGCTTACTGTGTGTACTTATGGAAATCTCCCCACGCTCCAGTTTACTACCATATTAATGGTGGCAGGGGTGAGGGGACCTCCAATTCTGCATTGGGGAGAACCGAATTATGGCACCTGCGAAAATGTACGAGGGTGACATCACTCCAACAAGTACCAAGGAAGAATTTTAGAAGCAAAACCAAGGGGTTTGTCAGATGAAAGTTACTCCCCAGGGATGCATTGTTTTGCATGCTAACCACTACTCAAGCTCCTTTAAGAGCCCGGCAGAAAAGTCTTGGGTTTGCTTGTTTGTTTAAAATTTCAAATTCTCTTAAACCAAATCCTGGACCCAAGCAATCATGTTTGTGTCTAAACCGCCTCACCGGTTCTGAATGTGGCAACTTGACTCCGCCGCGCCAACGACCGCAAAAGGGAGAAGCAGCTTCAGGGAAGCCGAGTGAGGGTGAGAGTCAGTCCCACCAGACCACCCCGCGCAAAAGGTTCAGCACCAGCCACTCTCCCAGCGCCCCAGGGACAGTAGAACCTCCCCGCCTCTCGCACTCCTGCGCCCGTCCCGGCGCGCGTCACGTGACCCGACCGAGTAGCCAATCAGCGCAGCCACTGAAATATTCAAATCCGCGGCGGGGACGAAGGAGGTGCGGAGCGGAGCCGCAGCCTGTTCTGCATCGCTAGGGTTACCTTCCCCAGCCATGCACCGCACCTGGCGCTGACAGACCCCTCCCGGCCCGGTGGGCGGAATGGAGAATCGAAGTGTGCCTCCTGGTCCTTATCGGGCCACCAAGCTGGTAAGGCGGCGCGGAACGACGAGAGTAGCCCTCCGAGGTGATGGCTGCCTCCACTTTTACCTGAGAACGTTCGTGGTTTTACCTTGGGCGGAGGGATGGCTCCTACGGCCTCTTGGTTCGCTGAAAAGGAATTAAGAGGTATCGAGGAACTTTTGCGGGACGGGTCTGTTACCCTCGTTTGCTTCGGGCGCCCCGGAAGGCGGATCCTACACGCCTTGTTATAGGGGTCTCTTGGCCCGTGTGTTGTAGGTGTCCTTGGGACGTCCGAGAAGAGTCTGACGCCTGATATTCTACTTTTCTGCATCCACAGAATTCGAGAAGAATTCGAATAAGTTTCAGTGCTTTGTGGTGTCAGACTGGGGACAGGCCCGAATGTGACAGTTTCGTTTTGCTGACTCTAGAATTTAATGCAGGACGTACCAGCCGAATACCACTAGGGAACAACTATGTCCAAACTAAACCCAGAATATTTGAGGTACTCACTGGGTTTGTACTCACGCACTTGTATTTTCCGAGCGGATCCCGTGCCACTGGTTATGTGACATTGGGAGAGTCGCGTCAGTTCGGTGAGCCCCGGTTTCCACGGTAAAGTAGGGCTGATAACACATGCCCACCCGAAGAGATTTCTGGAGAGGATAGGCATCTGAAAGTGTGTTATGGTATGCAGAATGAGAAACAACTTATCTAGAGGATAGGTTGCACCTCAGTATGTTTCTTTTTTTTTTTTTTTAAGATTTTATTTATTTATTTTTAGAGAGGGAAGGGAGGGAGAAAGAGAAAGAGAGAGAGAAACATCAATGTGCGGTTGCTGGGGCCATGGCCTGCAACCCAGGCATGTGCCCTGACTGGGAATCGAACCTGCGATGCTTTGGTTCGCAGCCCGCGCTCAATTCACTGAGCTATGCCAGCCAGGGCTTGTTTCTTAAATAAATTAATATGTGAAACGTGGAGGTGTGGGAAGAAAAGAATATGTATATTGTGCTTTTAGCAGTTACATTTTGAGTTGTGATGTTGGGTCCACAGGTTAGATAAGTGATAACAGCTAGCAGTGGCATAGCTGGGTCACAAATCAGATTTCTTGACCTCTAATGCATGGTTTTTCAAATGAAAGGTGTGTGTTTAGCCTGCACCGCCACTGCCACTTTCACACTCCACTGTTAGAGCTGTCACAAACCTAAAAGTTTGGGTGATTTGAAGACAGTTTGGAAAATGTAGACATATCACAGTGTCATTACACAGTGGGCGTAAAACTTTGTCCCATCTGTTCTTTGTTCACTATTGGAGTCTTCACATAAGAAATAACTATAGTAAATATGAAAGCTATTTTAATATTGAAGGTATTTTACCAGTGAAGCTGTGGCCTGCCATGAGTTTTGTCAGTGGCCACCATAGTAGTTACAAGTTCCAGGTGCTAGAGTCAATCAAACCTGGGTTTGAACACCTGCTTTCATCACTTAGCTGTGTGGTGGTGATCAGATTATTAAATCCCTCTGTGCTTCATATTCCTCATCTAAAAGTGGGATGGAAATATTCATAGAATTCAAATCACCCGAACTTTTAAAATATTAATAATTAGCATACTATTAATACTAGTGGAGATTAAAAAAAAAAAACAGGAATACATGCTTTCACTATTGAGGACTAAAGGGCAGGTTCAATGCAGTTCTTCATTATTCCTAGGGTTTCTAAATAAGTTAACCAGCCAAAAAAGTGATTTTAGTTAAAAAAAAAAACTAACATAAAAATGTTATCATAACAGAATTACTAAAAATAAATCAGTATGAGGTATAAAATTTTCTGTAGCACAAATAAAATGAATGATTTCTTCATGAAATTATATGAGGTAATCAGATGTAAATGAAAGAATTTTCTTTACCTAATTTCAAATCAGTAAGAGATTTCATCTTTGTTGTTTATTTATGTATTTATTTTACTATTTTACTTCTTTTGCAGTGGAATGAAGTTACCACATCTTTTCGAGCAGGAATGCCTCTAAGAAAACACAGGCAACACTTTAGAAAATATGGCAATTGTTTTACAGCAGGAGAAGCAGTGGATTGGCTTTATGACCTATTAAGAAATAATAGTAATTTTGGCCCTGAAGTTACAAGGCAACAGACTATCCAGCTATTGAGAAAATTTCTTAAGAACCATGTAATTGAAGATATCAAAGGCAGATGGGGATCAGAAAATCTTTATGACGACAGTCGGCTATTCAGGTACTAAACACAGAAGTAACTGCAAAAGTGAAGTGCTTGAAGTTTAACCCCACTTCTATTATACTTTTACTAAAAAGACAGTTTCTTTAGAGGAAGTAATATTTTCTGTAGGGAACTGTAACTGCTCTTATCTAATTAAAATCATTTAGAAGTTAAAGTTAATAGCTGCATAATTCAAACTTTAAAATGCTAGATAGTATATATAATAAAGAACTGGAAGGAAAGAGTGAGATATTAGCACTTCTGCATAATGTGAAAGCTCTACAGCATTTCAAGGACATATCTTTATTTTTTTTAATTGATTTTTAGAGAGAGGGAGAGAAAGAAACATCAATTTGTGTTCCACTTATTTATGTATTTATTGGTTGCTTCTTGCATGTGCCTTGACAAGAGACTGAAGCCACAACCTTGGCCTATTGGGTCAACATTCTAACCAACTGAGTACCTGGCCAGGGTGACAGATCATTATTAACCTTTAGTTTCATAGATTCAAGAATTTCAAGACAAATTGTCCAGGTCCTTTCCTGCAAGTAACATCTGACCTTACATAATTAAGAATACAAGTGATAAGGTGAATAAGATGTTATTATTTATATAATAAATAACAAGAAATAGACCACAGGTTAAAGAAAATAATGTTTATTGTGTATCAGAGACCCTGCTTTGTGATTTATATGTTTTCTTATTTAATTCCTAGAATACCTAAGGAGGATAGGTATTAGCTTCTTCTTACAGATGAGGAAGCTGAAATCATGTTCTGACAAGTCATTTTCCCTCTGTCTGAAAAACACTCTTCTACCTTGAAACACCATACTCAGTTGTCAGACTAGTAATACGTTCTTATTCATGTCAGCTCTATAGTGTCCTCCTCCGTGGAGCCTTTTTGAGTTCCTCAGCATCGTTGCTTTTTCTCTCGTGCACCCAGGATTCTTTGTTATACAGGGGTCTGGCACAAGTAACACCTCTGTTTATTACAGACTTACTCCAAGATCATAAGCATGTAATTCTGTAACATGATATCACACTCAAGTGCACCATATGACATTTTAGGTGAAATGTTCAAATTAAAACTATACATTATTACTCCCATGTTATTAACTTAGCAAACACACTCGGCAGGAGTTACTTCTGCCAGACCCTGTATTTCCATTAAACTAGGTGTTTGAATTCTAATAGCCATGCTTTTTTCTCTACAGAATTAGTACTTTTCAAATGAAATATCTGAGAAATCAATTCTTCCCTGTGTTATCAAAGATGACTTACACTGTGCATGTAAACTGCAATAACAAGCACATGGAGAGTTCCTGTTGTATAACGCTAGAAATCTTTCTTAACTACTCCTTAGTCACCTTGGTGGGCTCCTTTGCTGCTGCTCATCGTTTAGCTGTTGCTGGTTTGCAAGGACCAAGATTTTTCTTCACTTCCCCTCTCTCCATGGGTACTCTCATGCTATGTCTTCACCTACGTTTTTCATGACTTTCAAACCTCTAACCCAGATATCTTTCCTGACCTTTAGACACATTTTTTTTGCCTTTTAGATAGTCACTTCAAATGTAGTATATAGAAAATCACTATCTTAACCAAAATTTTATCTTATAGTCATATCTGAACGAATGGCACTATCTTCCTTGTAGATTCTTTGACTCTTTCCCTTTCCTCTCCTCCTTAAATGTGACTTAATTATCAAACCATTTCTATTGTGCTGCCTCAGTAGTTCTCCGATCTCTCCACTAAGAATGTTCTTTTTGTTAGACCATTATTCTTTCTTACCTGGAATTCTGCATAATTCTTCAACTAGTCCTTCTGCCTCTAGTCTTTATTACAATAGTAGCTATAATGTGCATAAAAGTAAATTTTATAAAAAACATATAAGACCTTATTGGGCAAAATTATAAAATTGTATTGAAGGTAGTAATAAGTGAAGAAAGAATTCCTCTTCGTGAATGAGAAGACTTAATATTGTAAATAAGTCACTTCTTCCCAAATTGATAAAATCAGTGTCATTTTTATTCAAAATCCCTATATAAATTTTTTAGAATTTGATAAGTATATTCTAAAGTTTATTTAGTAATGTAAGGTCCAAGGTAATTTTGAAGATCAAGGAGGGGAAAATTGTCTTAACCTGATATCTGGGTTTAAATTAAATTAAAACAAAAAAGTATTTAGAATACAAACCTATACATATGTGGGAACTTGGTATAACTTATATATGAGTTAAATACCTATGCATGAAAATGAAACATATGAGGGAATATAAGAATTATTTTTAAAATAGAGGAATAAGAACTTTTAAGATTACCACAAACTTATACATAAATTTAATGTATGATAAAAGATACCAGAGTGAAAAGACACTGAACAAAGTGTTGTTTTTATGTTTATTTAAAGTAAAAAAATATAAACAAAAAAGAAATACACTAACTATAGGTTAATGATTTCCCTTAGGAAGAGAGAAATAGAATAAGCAAAGAATTTCTTTCATTTAAAAAAAGAAAATATAATGAAATTTTTGGTAAGATGTTATTTGCATTAGTTGATGGTTATGTACATAGATGTTTTATATTACAGTATTTTCTGTACTTGTTTGTATTGTTGAAATATTGAATATTAAAAGGAAAAAGCTTTATAATCAAAAAAAGTAACAGACCAAGTTTTGAAAATTGGAACAATTACAGTCAAAGGGCAGAAAATATATACAAATTAGGTAACTTTTTAAAAAAAATTAGAAAATGTAACATTCTAAACCATTTTATATCTAAGTGATACCTCTCTAACATAATTGATTCTAATAATAATCCTAAATTATCCAGAATTAAACTCAAAATATTCACAGCATACTAAAGAAAGCAAGAAACTTAAAATAATTTTAAAGGTTTAATGGAAAAATCAATTTATGTAGAATTTTCATTCCTTGATAATGTAGATCAATTTTATGTGATTCTTAAGATAGATAGGTACTAACAGTTTGTGATCTCATTTAATTGCATATTATTCTTAAACTAGATTTCCTGCAAATTCTCCACTTAAATCTCTTCCACGAAGGCCTCCAGAATTGAGGAAAAACAGCATAGAGAACTTTTCCAAAGATAAAGACAGTATTTTTAAATTACGAAACTTATCTCGTAGAACTCCTAAAAAGCATGGATTACAATTCTCTCAGGTAAAATATCCTTTTTACTAATCATTACTTTGAATATAATTACCATGTGTTTAATAATAGAATCATTAAAAGTAAATGATTCTTTAATATTCAAAGACAGTGTTTGAAACTCTTAATCTACATTATATTCTAACAGTGTATGTGTAAATTTGTTTAGAACCCATAGAAACAGTAGTAAAAAATGATAGTGAGAAATACTTAAAACAGTAAGTTAAAATAGTAAAACAGTTAAAGTTTTACTATTTAGTAATGGTAATTATACCATTACTGTTTTAACAGTAAAAACATGTTAAAACAGTAACGGTATAATTTAACATGCTTATTTTAAATTGATTTGAGGGTGATAGGGACAGCTACAAAACCAAGAGCTTTTATGTTACATTATTCCTTCAGGTGACACTTACCTTATAACTCCACATGGCCTGATACAAATCAAATTACTAAGTAGCAGGAGTGGTGTCAGTTCAATATTTCCTTATTTTGAGCATAGTATTAAACCAAAGTAATTTTCTTTTTTCAGGAAAATAAAGAAAACATGAACTGTGAAATCAATGAAGATCAAGAAAACTCAGTTGGTAATCGAGAAATAAGCCAGAAAGATGTTGAAGAAGTTTGGAGATGTACTATTTTGACCTAGTAAGCTAAAACAAAATTATAACTAAGTTCCACAGATGTTTAGAATGTTCATTTGCCATTTTCATCCAGACATGAACAGTTTAGTTCTCAAAGCTTAGAATTTAACCTGTATATGTGTTTCTTAATGTTCTTGCTACAGTCACACTAGAGTAGAAATAGAATATTTTCAGTATTATTTGCTTTTTTTTAACCTAAGTTATAGCTATAGTTTGTTGTCTATATTGGAATCCTTCAAAAGTTATTAAGATAAATATATTTGAAAGTCAATGCTAAATATAAGCCTTCAAAGTTTGGGGTCAGAAAAAAACAACAAAATACTCTGATGGCTATGTTTATTTGCCAAACTCTTCCATATTTATATTCTTTCCAACTTATTTTATGACAGAAAAATGTTTATATTCTTCTATTTAGCCTGCAAACCATTTTAGGTGTGTCATCCCTGGAAGAAGTCATAAATCCAAAACAAGTAATTCCTCAATATGTAATGTACAACATGACCAATACCAGTAAACATGGAGTAGTTATACTACAAGACAAATCAGGTGGGTATCAGTAGAAGTTGGAATCGTTTTAAACTTGCTAACCAAGGTTGTTACAGCTATTGTGGGGGTGCACAGAGACCACAATGTAGGAGGCAGAATAGCTTGGTTGGGAGAGCATCAGGGAGACTGTTGCTTTCTCACAGGTGCTTTAGCAATCACAGTGGAATATTTTTTAAGTGATTGTCATATATAATATTACTTTAGGTCTTAAGGTAGATTCATGATTTTTTTAAATGGCAGGGTTAGGTGTCCAAAAAGTATGCAAATATAATTAAAACTATTAGCCAGATTTTACTGAAGACCTATAATGTTCCAGGCGTTATGCTAAAGTAGAGGAATGGCAAAGCTTTCTTGGAGCTTACATGAATAGTTATATACAAATTAAAAGGGGCCAAGACATATATGCAAAAGTGAAGTAACACAATAAAATAAGCCCAGCCTCTCAAGACCAGTATTCTAAGGAGCACCAGTTTGTGTGTGTGCATATAACCTTATTTATATATTAATTTATAAACATTATATATTAATATATTACATTACATATGTAATGTATTGACCATTATATAGTCAGATCTAAGATAGGAAATAAGTCAAGCCAGATATATTAGAAAACTTAGATTATAAGAAATGTATCAATAAATCTACTTAAAATGTTGAGTCATTTTTTAATAATCAATTGCTATCTATGGAATTAATTGACATGTATTACTTTGGGGGTTATTTTGTGGCAAGAACTTTGAGGTTTTAATTATAGGAATAAATAGTGAATGTCAAAACTTAAGAGTTGTGTTGCATAAGCTTTTGGTTTTGGACCATTCCCATGGTTCATTATGTAAAATAATCAACAGGATATGCTGTCATCCAAGCTTTCTGTTCTTTATTACCATAAACTGTTCAAGTCAAGTATATGTGTGGTTTTTATGTTTGTATCAAAAATTGCTAAACTTTATGCAGCATATTTTAGTTAGTGGCAAGTAAAATATTTGAAGCAAGCCTCACTGTGAAAGCACACATATTCAGATATAACTTGTGTCAATCGTAGGTCTTATTCAAATCAGTAATATTCAAACAGCATAGCTGTAGTCAGACAGAAATGAGGATAAAGAAAGATGATGGTAGTAGATAAAGATGAATGTCAATTTATTTCCTGACCGCTCCCCATAAAATAATTAATCCTTGATTTTGGGTAGCTAATTGTTTTAGTTTTGTGGCAAGAGTCCAACTTAAAGATATATAACTTTTTAAACATGTATTTTAAATTATTGTCTTGGCCCTCTGTCTTGTTAAACATGTAATAATTTTTAATCTTGGTAATATACATATACATACCTACATACATGTATATGTACATATATAATTATATATAATGTGTTACATTTTAAATATACTATCAAAAATTTGTGAATTACTAAACAATGTTAATTTCTTTATGTATAGATGATCTTCCTCATTGGGTATTATCTGCCATGAAGTGCCTAGCAAATTGTAAGTTAAACAATATACATACATACATATATATATATATATATATGGTTTACAATGATAATATTTTATAAGAACTGAGAAAGTTTTTTTAATAATATATTAAAATCCTGATAAAATTAAAGTACTGTATATAATTTCCTTTGATGTTTAAATGCAAATCTAGTAGAACTAATTACATTTCTTTCCATGTGAGTATGCTATAGAGCCCTTCTATGCAGATGGTGATTTTGTAATTCAAGCCCATCATTTATAGCTCAGTTCTCATAAATCATAAAATCATAGGCTAGAGAATCTTAAGCAATTTTTAGGTATAATCTATAGCCCAAAGAGTTCAAATAAAAACCTATAAGTAAAGCAGCTTCTAAATAAAAGGTTTCCATCAGAAATGAAGTCTTGGCCCTGGCCATGCAGCTCAGCTGGTTAGACTGTCGTCCCCATACTCCAAGGTTGAGGGTTTGATCTCCAGTCAGGGCACATACAAGAAGCAACTAATGAATGCATAAATTAGTGAAACAACAAATTGATGTTTCTCTCTCTGTCTCTCTATCTATCTGTCCTTCCCTCCTTCTCTCTCTCTCTCTAAAAATAAACTAATTTAAAAAAGAAGAAGAAGAAAAAGAAATGAAGTCTCATAAAACCCATTTCATAACCCTTGCCACTGTACCCAGCTTCGACATTCAGGTGCTCCATGACGTGCTTCTACTCTATAGGATCTACTGATGGGACTTTTATGGGAAAAAAAAGATCTGTCACTAATCATCAGCAAATTATTTTTTAGAATTTTTCATCAAGATTTTTTCACAGTGATCAGTGATAATTAATTTTTATAGTTTAAGACCCTTGTTTGGGTACAAAACCCTAATTGCTTTCAAAATTAGTTTTAAAAATATACACAGGCATGTGATGCTGAATCATGAAAATTTAAATTATATTTTAATATTTTGTTACAAAGGTATTTTTCTGTTTTTTATAAAATTAGTATTTTATTAATGATCAAGATAAGTATATATTCCCTTGTTGTCCACTGGGTGTCAATATGACAAAATAACAGAACAACAAAGTAAATAATGTAAGTTACAAAGATTTTATTTGTTAAATCACGGTAAAGATCTTGGTTATATTCTTAAGATTTGTCTTTCTACCTTCCCCACCTAAATGCCCTTCACTCTCATATCTTGACCATGGTTTGCAGCTCAGATAAGCATACTTCCAGGGATTCCTCTGATGCCCATCCTAAGGGATTTGTGTCTTCTCTTTCTTCCCAGTCCATGTTGTACTTAAGTGATACCCAAGATACAATTTCCTGGATTCCAGTTTAATGACAATATATGTAGCCAAAGAAGTGTTAAGACTTTTACTTGTTATTTAATCTCCACAGTTATCCTGTGACATAAGAATCAGTGATCAATATGCTATTACTATTTTTGCTCCTAGAAAGAATACTAAGGTTTAGAAAAGTCTTCCAATACATAAGGAGCTGTGTATTCAAACCTAGAGTCTCCAACTATAAATTTTATATTTTTAATTCCACTGTAGCATTTTCACTTAGAAAATTTCTAATGATTACCAATTTTTATTCTGTATATTGAGACTATTTCTTATGTCCTTCTTAGAAAAATGTTTATTTTGCTTTACATAAAACCCTATTAGCCTTTAAGGTATTAAATATCTGTGTGTATGTGATTTGTTTTCTTTCATCTTTTTTCATCGTGTATATTCACACATGTGGGACCATACAAAAGTTTAGAAACAGGAGAGATCATGTGGATTTGGGAAGAGAAAGATTTTAAGTTGAAAGGCAACATACTGACTCTCAAACTTGAATGCACATCACAGTCCCTAGGGAGATTTGCCAAAGATTTTTATTCAGTTGATTCAGCATGTCAGGAACCTTTTTTTAACTATGCCTCAAGATTCTTACAACAAAGATGCCAAGATCAGTGTTTGGAAACTACTGAATTAGTGAAGCAGAAGCAAACATGTCTACTTCAGTAGTACCAAGCTCCACTTCCATAGACTCTGTATAGAGGAGCTTATATTTTTAATAGGCATATTGGATGATTCTATGTCGTTCATGGACCGCACTTTAAATGTTATAGGACCTCGAGGTCCTGGGTATTGCTCTCGCTTTGCACTGCTCTAAGTTCTAATTGTAGCTTTGCCACCACAGGCTTTTTCATCTTGAAGCAGGTTACTCTGAGTTTCAGTTTCCTCATCTATAACGTGGGATCAGATCTTATTTCTGAGGAAACACTAATGAGTAGTCATGATTTTTTCTTTTTTTTTAAAGATTTTTATTTATTTTCAGAGAGAGGGAAGGGAAGGAGAAAGAGAGGGAGAAACATCAATGTGTGGTTGCCTTTCACGTACCACCCCACTGGGGAGCTGGCTGGCAACCCAATCAAACTGGGTACCCTTCAGTTTGCAGGCCCGTGCTCAATCCACTGAGCTACGCCAGCCAGGACGGTCACAGTTATTTTAATAATGTTAAGCTAATGAAACAAAAACATAAAGATATTGTTTAAACTAATTAAGGGTATGCTTCAGATCTGGCAAAATGTACTCATAAAAATATAAATTTGCAAAAGATAATTTGTAGGAATTATCTGCAGTATCCAAATATTCTTTGCTTTATAAAATGAATTGTGATAAAACTCCATTAAAGTAAACTTCCCTGATGCTTTTAAAATATATTTCAAATTTTGCTTTATATGCAGTTTTTGAGACATATAAATATTTTTTAAATTATAATTGCTTGCAGTGATTTCTACTGAAAAGATAATGACAGTGAGGTCTACAACGCCCATTAAATCAGGGGTTTCAAACTCATTTTCACCAGGGGCCACATCAGCCACATCAGGCTCACGGTTACCTTCAAAGGGCCTAATGTAATTTCAACTCCTTAACATTTAAGGAGTAGTCTCATTTATACAGTCCTAAAATTATTTTGGCCCTTTGAAGGCAACTGCAAGGCTGATGTGGCTCTTGGTAAAAATTAGTTTGATACCTCTGCATTAAATATTTGAATTGTGACAGAATTTATTGTTAAACATAGCTCCTTCATGAAATACAGGTTTTATACTTTTTATAGATATATTTAAAAGTGTGCTTAAAAAAACTTTTTTTTTTTTTTTTTTTGCCATTTACTTCTTAGGGCCAAGAAGTAATGATATGAATAATCCAACTTATATTGGATTTGAACGAGATGTATTCAGAACAATTGCAGATTATTTTCTAGATCTCCCTGAACCTCTTCTTACCTTTGAATATTATGAATTATTTGTGAACATTTTGGGTATGTATAGATTTTTGCTTATTATTTAAATTCATTTTATTATTATAAGTCTCCCATGATTTAAAAGATCAAAAAGTATAGGTAAATACGAAGGCAGCAGGCTATACATTACTTTCAAATTCAGGAATACTCTAGTTGCTGTTGTGGTGTTTTCAGTAATTCAAACATATTATTCCAACACCAGTTCTCCACACCAGTTCGGTGTCCTACAACTCAATTTGTTTTTGACACTACCCAGAGCTAGTCCAGACCCCAGAAGTTAAAGACAAAGCCTGATACCAACTGCCCATTGCTAGTTCGGACTCCACAGATTAAGGGCTGAGTTCCACAAGACTGCCCTCACTTCAGACACCAGCTACAAATGAGGTCCTCAGGCTTACTCACTCTTTTCCTGCACCCTCCCACCCCCCACGCCACCTAACTACCCATTCAGGGGTGCCCATGACACCCCTGAGGTTTAATAATTCACTACAGGGACTCACAGAACTCTAGAAAGTGCTTTACTTTATGAT
This sequence comes from Tonatia bakeri, assembly GCA_004024845.1. Lineage (NCBI taxonomy): Eukaryota > Metazoa > Chordata > Mammalia > Chiroptera > Phyllostomidae > Tonatia > Tonatia bakeri. The sequence continues at coordinate 624,175 of PVIA01000025.1, read as the reverse complement.
CACCAGTTTACTGTAAAGCATGCAAGGCAGCAAGAGCCAAATGAAAGGAGATACACAGGGTAAGTAAGCTATGGGCTTCCATGTCCTCTTCAAGAATGCCAGCCTCCTAAGCACATCCATGTGTTCCCCAACCTGTAAGCTCCTTTAAATTTAACATTTCAGGGTTTTAACTGAAATTTCCTTGCATAGGCATGATCGATTAAGTCATTTATCATTGTTGATTTGATTAGGTCTCCAACCCCTTCAGGGAGGTCTGAGTTAGGCCTGGAAATTCCAGCCTTCTAAGCAAGGCCAGCCTTAAGTCCCCCAATTAGCATAACTGATGTGCTCACACAGGCTCATTATGAATAACAGAAGATTCTTATGAGCCCTGACTGGTGTTGCTCAGTGAATTGAGTGATGGCCTGCAAATCAAAGTGTCACTGGTTCAATTCCCAGTCAGGGCACATGCCTGGGTTGTGGGCCAGGAGAGGCAAACATACATTGATGTTTCTCTCCTCTCTTTCACCTTCCCTTCCCTCTATAAATAAATAAATTTAATTTTTAAAAAAAAGACTCTTATCACTCCAGAAATTCCAAGCATTTTAGGAGCTCTATGCTGGGTAACAGAGACAAAGATCAAAAATATATATTTTATTATATTACAGTTATAATTAGGAGCTTTGTAATACTTGTAGACTGAATAGATATAATGAATTTGACTCAATCTATTTTATTCGATTCTTGAAGTAAATTTTAAAGTTATTGATATCACAGATTGGAAAACCTCTAGTCAGTCTTGCACTTTGTAACTGAATGTTGCATGTGTCCTATTTGAGTGGCTTCTGAATTCAGCAACTATTTGTACTATACTAACAGTATGTACTATAGTAATGCTTTATTGTTAACTTTACTATTGTTTTTGTTTTATTGTTGTCCACTGTCATACAGTTGCATCTTAATTTTTGTTTCATTTCCTGGTAGTTGTTTGTGGCTACATCACAGTTTCAGATAGACCCAGTGGGATACATAAAATCCAAGATGATCCACAGTCTTCAAAAATCCTTCAGTTAAACAGTTTGAATTCCTTCAAATCAACTGAGTGCCTTCTTCTCAGTCTGCTTCGTAAAGACAAAAACAAAGAAGAATCAGATTCTACTGAGAGACTGCAGATAAGCGATCGCGGATTTCAAGAAAAATGTGTTAAGAAAATGCAGCTAGTTGATTTAAAAAACAGAAGAGCCAGTGCTAATGACATAATAGGAGGAAGCTGTTATAATTTAATAGGCTTAAGTAGTTTGCATGTTTTATCCTCTAACATCAAACCAAGGTGCTGTTCTTTAGAAGGAATTATAGATTTACCAGGGAGTTCAAGGAAGGAGGTCTCCACTGTTTTCCATCAGTCTGTTCTGAACATAGAAGGACAAACTAATAAACAATTTTTAGAGTCTGAAACCAAACAGAAATCCACAATGAGTCTTCATTCAGAGGAAAGTATTCAAAAGCCACTCTGTGTTGGTTTTAAGAAAACCTCTACTATGACTGTTCAAGATCAAGAGGAGTTACATAATGGGAAAAACAAGTCAACACAGCTTTGTAGATCTCAGAGTTTACTTTTAAGAAGTAGTACAAGGAAGAACAGTTATATCAACATGCCAGTGGCTGAAATTATCATGAAACCAAATCTTGGACGAGGCAGCACAAGTGTACAAACAGCTGTGGAAGGTGAACTCAGAGAGTCTAGTACCACAATCAATAAAAGACTCTGCAAAAGTACAATAGAACTTTCAGAAAATTCTTTACCTTCAGCTTCTATGTTGACTGGCACACAAAGTAAGGTTGTTGCTTTCAATGCATGTAATATTAACTTTTAGTGTTTACTAACTGTTTTGCTTACATGGCTTTTCTTCTCTGAAATTGCTTTTTCCCCCCTCCAAAAAGAAAGTTCTTATTGTAAAAGACTCTTGGCATGGCATGACCAAGAATTATTCTACTTAACCTAAAGCACTTTCTTTTCCTTCAATTTAACTTACTCTGATTCACTTTATTTGTAGTAAGTATAGGATGTTAATACTCAAATAAGTTATGAAGAAATTAATGAGAATCTTACCATGCTTTTGAGAAATGTGGAAACTTCTAAGAATAGATTAAATGAAATACTAAAATATTATTTTGTGTTCCTGATGTAACCATATGCTGATAGTATGAAAGCAACTAAAGTCATTGATGATATTTTTTGGGGGGTGGGGAACTTTGCCTTCCAGGTTTGCTGCAGCCTCATTTAGAGAGGGTTGCCATCAATGCACTACAGTTATGTTGTTTGTTACTTCCCCCACCAAACCGCAGAAAGCTTCAACTTTTAATGCGCATGATTTCTCGAATAAGTCAAAATGTTGATATGCCCCAACTTCATGATGCAATGGGTACAAGATCACTGGTAAGTTGATTTCTTAAGGAAAGAATAAGCCCTTGTACGTAAACCACAAAAGGAAAACCAAACCATCTAAAAGTACTACTAGAGTGACGTTGTGATCTTAAAGTCCTAGTTTCTTGGGTTAGAAAGGCTCTTTAAAATATAACCTTTCCTAGAAACAAAATGTATATTAATCCATCTTGATCTTTATCTTGTCTGAGGACTGTGCCTCTTCAGTCATCCTATATCACTTCATAGCCAGACCATATTATATTGCCTTGTGTCAATTCTGTTTGGTGGGGAAGAAACAGGATATGTAGACACTGTTGAAAGGTGAAGGGCACTAACTGTGAAACAGAGAACCAATGGAAATGCATGTATAGTAAGTGAAAGTGTTTCAGAAATTGTGGTAAGTTTTATTTCATGCATTGTGTGAATTAGGATGACACATCATTGTGAACAGGAGTTAGAAGAAACTAATGTAAAGCTGTCTCATGTTCTATATGAGGGTGAGGGCAAAGGTGTTTATGTGCAGAATTGATTGGAAATGAACTCTTCAAATAGTATCTCCTTTCTCCTCCTCTTCCTCCTCTTTTCTTCTTCCTTCCTTCCCCTCCTTCTCCTCTTTCTCTGTCTGTCTCTCTCAAAAGCTACCTTTTCCTCACAATTCAGCTTCAATTTGCAAGAGGTTTTTGTAGCAAGGAATTAAGCTCTATTTTTCCTCTTATTAAGGACAGTTTTTAACAAAACAAATCCAATATAAAGAGGAAGAATTATTCTTAAGTAATTGTAGCACCACATAGAAGTATAGGGAAATAACATATTTTGAGAAACATGAGTAAGAAGGATATAAGTTTGGTGTTTATACTTTCTGAGTTTAAAGTTATAGGACATCCAAGAGAAATGAATTGAACATAATGTTGGAAGTGTGAGTCTGGTAAAGAAGGGTCAGGGCAGAAGGCAGATTGTGTGGGGCCGTGGTAGTTGAGGCTCTGAGAGTGAATGAGCTCTATGAAGCTGAGAAAGAAGAATAAAAAGCTGAGGACTAAGCTTTGGAAGGAGATAGGAAAACCTGCCTGACGTGCAGGAATAAAACCAAAAATATTTTCATTTGTATGTTTATTGATACTATATAAAAATGCTTAAATAGAATTTTGATATTCTAATTATTTTAGAATGAGGTAGGTGTGTATGGGTGTTTTATATAGTTAGTGGGTTATATGGATATGAATGAGAGTAACTGAGCTTTGAAACATAAAGTTTATCCCTGAGTTTGAAGAGTCCTTGTAACCACTAGCATTTATGGGTTATATTTCCTTCCAGTTTGTGTTTTTGTGGGGCTAACGTAATAGTCTCTAATAGTTGCTCTCTAGGGGTCTTTAAACAGCATATCCGTATGGTATTAATGAAGCCTATGGCACTTGCTGATGAAATTGTGACGAAATTAAAGAAAAGGTCTGTCTTTTATATCCTTTGGGATTATATCAAGGAAACACTTAATACTTTAAAAAGAATAATAGACATTCTTACCCTTCTAATATAATAAATTATTTTTCTCATTTTAAGCTGAAGCCTGCTTATCACTTTATCTCAATACTTAAGTATAATGCTACCCAGAAATTACTGATACTCTAATTTATATAAGATCTTCATTTTTAAATTCACATCTTTTAACATGTTTTTAGATGATACACACTTTTTCTCGGTGTGTGCTGTGCTGTGCTGAAGAAGTGGATCTTGATGAACTTCTCGCTGCAAGATTAGTTTCTTTCTTAATGGATCATCATCAGGAAATTCTTCAAGTACCCTCCTACTTACAGGCTGCAGTGGAGAAACATCTTGACTACTTTAAAAGGGGCCATGTATGTATTATAACTTCTAAAATTCTCTCCACTTTTCTAGTGGCAAACTCATTCCTAGCCTAGTCAGAAACGGACACTTGATCAGTTCACATAAATAACCTCTAAAAGATTATAGACAGAATCTGGGGACTCAAATAGCAATAGGACTGTTTTCATTCCTCCATCTCTTATTTCCATTTTAGTCCTGTATTTGACAAATGGCCCTTCACATGATGGGAATATGGCTGATTAAAGCTCTTGAGATACAGACTTAATGTTTGCAATCCAAAGGGAAGAAAGAGCCATCCTTCTACCTCCAGTTTGAAAAGTTCTTAGTATGGACTCTGATTGGCCCAATCTGGATTAAATGTGCAACCTTGTTTTTTTAAAAAAGGCCAGGGTAGTGGGGGTTACAATGGGAAGGAGCTGTTACAAGAGGAGGAGAGATACTGAACATATACACCCAGCACATATATTCATGTTTCTTCCCACATATACCATTCTAATATTGCCCTGGCTTATAATTATAACCATCCCCTATAATTGCTTTCTCTTAACAAGAGATGTTATATACTGAGCCCATGACCCTGCACCTCAAAACAGTAGAAGAAGACTTTAACTGTTACTATGTTAGAACATTCATGTCTTAAGATGAATTAGAATACCACTTCAGTTGTTATTCTTTTGTAGTTAAAATAATAAGATCCATGATTAATAGTAATAATGATGATAGCTACTATTATTTAATGTTTTTTGTGGGCTAAACACTATATACATTATTTCATGTAACTGTGGGACATTTTACAGACCAAAAAAAGTTAAATGATTTATTGAATCAAGACTACTAGTTTGTGTAGAGCTGGAATTTAGACCCTTCTTAAAGTGTTGAGTGTTGGGTGGCAAAATAATAAGTACCGAAACCCATCACAAGAATACTTTACCAAATGGGTACTTGACCAGAATTAGTAGCTTGGACTGTATTATTTTGTTCACTACAGATTAAAAATCCTGGAGATGGGCTGATTGTTCCTTTGCCAACATATTCATACTGCAAGCAGATCAGTGCTCAGGAGTTTGAGGAACAAAAAGTTTCTACCTCTCAAAATGCAATTGCTGAACTTTTAGAGAATATTATTAAAAACAAGAGTTTGCCTCTAAAGGAGAAAAGGAAAAAACTAAAACAGGTAAGAGAAGGAGCAAGTTCTCATTGTGTAAATATTTTGTAATATGTTGTTGCTGATTATTATTTCATAATACTTAGAATTTAATTTCTCATTTTAATATTTTGGGTTTTAAATATTGGATATATAAGCTACCTATGACTACCTGCCTGATTTTACTCTTTACCCTTAAATTTTAATAATAATAACAGGTACACTCTTTTACTTCTGGTGTTCTGTATGATTACAGTTTAGATTAGAATGGTAAAACAGTCACAAAATTTGAATTATATCACATACCTTTTAGTGACTCATCATTACTATTTATAAATTTTTGCTCTGCATCAAAAATCAGTAGCCACATTATTCTGAGTCTAATTTCAGGTCTGAGACACTCAAAGAAATCTAAAATATACTTGATCTCTTTGACCTTTATAGACTTTACCAGTGGGAAAGAAGAGGATCTGGCATTTGGGGGGAGATTTAGCAGGCGAGAATCCTAGAAAGTTAATGCTGAGATCTAAGAAACGTTACAGTGTACGTTTCGTAAATGAGAAAGCAGAGGGAGTAACGAGGATGAACTGAAAGGATATTCATCTCTGTAATGCATCTTTGAGAAAGGCACTGAATTCTTTAAAAATATTCTACACTTGCCTCAGCTAGGATAATAATGTTCAACACCCTCTAAGTCCTCACCTCATTTTTAAGTTTCAGAAGGAATATCCTCTGATATATCAGAAAAGATTTCCAACCACGGAGAGTGAAGCAGCACTTTTTGGTGACAAACCTACAATCAAGCAACCAATGTTGATTTTAAGAAAACCAAAGTAGTGTAAGATACTAACTGAATTACAAATTATATTGCATTTGTAGTACTTTAGTAAATGAAACCATATCTAAGAATCCCACAACTTTTTAAAAAAGAAGTGTATTTATAATTAGTTTTTTCTAAATAAGATGCAATATATAAGGAGGTGCCAACATAGTTTTTATTGATGTGAGACTGCTAAGAAGCTAGCGGATCCCAACTGAGAGAAAATAACAATAGGCGTTACCAGATATTTTCATCAGAAACAATCGTTTGTTTGTTATACAACTATCTGGAAAAAGCTATCATGTGTGTACTAAAATTGTATATACTTGAATTTTGAAAACTGACACGTATTCAGCAAGATTAAGCTAAAATTCTGTTTTTCAAAGAAAACATCAGCATGTGTGTTTATATATATATTAGCTTACATAATTAGTTGTTTAGGGTTACTTTTGTTTCTAAGGACAAGAATGTGAAGAATATTTGAAAACTCAGTGAATTCTCAACAGCTAAATATTGCACTCTTTTGTATATTGTTTCTACTTTTGATCTATTTATATATGTTTGTGTTTTTTAAGTATGTATACATAATATTTTGGTTTGCCTTAAGATTTAACCTAACCTAACTGCTTCAGTCACTCATTTTTTTTTCAATGAATATCTAAGTATAAGGCAATCATGTGTTCATTCAAAAGATATTTATTTGGCAACTACTTTTCATTATTTCAGTTATGGAGAAAGAGTGATAAATAACATAAAATCTCTTCCCTAGAAGTATTTATTTTCTAATCATGAGAGATACACCTAACAGATACTTAATAACAATACACCCCCCTGCTACCAAGTCACGGGGAGGCCTTCAGCTGAAGACTGACGACTGTGACTACGGAACAATTCTCCAGGCTGTGGTTTTCAAACTGTTGCTTATTAGAATCACCTGGAGAGTTTTTACATTAAATCCAAATTTTGAGAGATGGCATATAGCAGCATTTTAACCTTTTTCATCTCATGATGCACATAACTAATTACTCATTACTACAATAAAATTCTGTGGCACACAAAAAAAATATACTTTGCGGATCTGACAGGAAAAAAAAGGTAGCATTTTGATTCATTCACACCTGACAGTGATTGTTCGGTTGGCAGTTACCATTTTTTTTTTTTATTTGGGAATCTAAAGGAAGAGAGATCAATGTCCCTAACTAAATAATCAGGAGTTTCATATTTGGAAAATTCTTGCAGCACACCAGTTGAAAATCACTGTATGTAGGCATCAGTATTTTTCAAATTTTCTCCGTGATTCTAATATTCAGCCAACTTAGAGAATCAGTGCCCAAAATATTTTTTATAAAATAAATATCAATCTGGTGGCATACTGGCTTTTTTATTATAAGAAAATGCCAGTATAAATGCCTCTTATCCTAATACAAGGTTCTCCAAATTTAGATTTGATTGATTTGGCACAAAATTGAAGCCGTTTTTCTCCTCTCTTTTACTCCAAGATTGTTTAATACTCATTTCTTAAAGGTAAAGATATACATGATTCCTGGGAAGTAATAAATACTTACTGTCCAATGACTGCTCTGATTTCTCATTATACTGTCACACTATAAAATGATAATGTTCCATTTGAAATTACTATGTTTTATTAAACATTTGACAGAAAATGATAATTATATTTTGCCCAGAAAACCTTAGCTATCAAAGTATTGGACCATATTTGAGTTCTTTCCAAGGGGTGTGTGTGTGTTAAAACTTCTGTTTAAAGGTGTTTAATAATGTGAATTATGTTGCATGTTGAGATAAAAATTTATTATGGGTTTTGTAACAACTTAATTTTGTTTTTATATTTATTGATATTAAATATAAATAGTATAAAGACATGGTAAATTTTCATCTACATTAGTGTCAAGATTACAAAATAAATATGGTGTAACACTTTAATAATGTGAACTCTGAAGTCAGTTTTGAATCCTACCATGCAATTTACTATGTAACCTCAAACAAGTTCCTTTTTTCTAAGTTTCAGTTTTCTTATCTGTAAAACAGATGATAATAGTACCTCTCTTTTTAGGATTGCTGTGAGAATTAAATAGAATAATGCATGTAAAGTGTTTAGCACAGTGTCTAGTATAGACTAAGTACTTTATAACTATTAGCAGTTATTATTAAAATCAGCTAAAATTAAAGTACTAGATGAAATCCAGAAAAATACATAGTACTCCCATAGTACGCTTTGGGTAGAAATGAACCAAAATATAATTGTAAATAGTTGGTTCATTCACAAATACAGAACAAACATTTCAGAAGTTTATATGGAACCATAAACAACCCCAAATAGCTGAAGCAATTTTGAGAAAGAAGAACAAAGCAGGAGGGGTCACAATACCTGATATCAAACTGTATTACAAGGCCACTGTAATCAAAACCACCTGGTACTGGCATAAAAACAGGCACATAGACCAACAGAACAGAGAGCCCAGAAATAAACCCAAGTCTCTATGGTCAATTAATATTTGACAAAGGGGAAAGAAGCATAAAATGGAATAAAAATAGCCTCTTCAACAAATGGTGTTGGGAGATCTGGACAGGTGCATGTAAAAAAATGAAACTCGACCACCAACTTACACCATACACAAAAATAAATTCAAGGTGGATAAAAGACTTAAATATAAGTCATGACACCATAAAAGACCTAGAGGAAAACATCAGCAGAAAAATCTCAGACATTCCACGTAGCAACATCCTCACTGATATGTCCCCTAAAACAAGAGACATGAAGAATAAACAAATGGGATCTCATCAAATTAAAAAGCTTTTGCATGGTTAAAGAAACATTAAAATGAAAAGAGAACCAACTATATGGAAAAACATGTTTGCCAATGATACCTTGGACAAGGGTTTGACCTCCAAAATACATAAACAACTCACACAACTCCACTCCAGGCAGACAAACAACCCAAGTAAGAAATGGGCAAAAGACTTGAACAGACACTTCTCCGAAGAGGGCATACAGAGGGCCCAGAGACATATGAAAAGATACTCAGCATGACTAGCCATCAGAGAGATGCAAATTAAAACCACAATGAGATACCACTTCACACCAGTTAGAATGGCCATCATAAACAAATCAACAAACAAGTGTTGGAGAGGATGCGGAAAAAAGGGAACCCTAGTGCACTGTTGGTGGGAATGCAGACTGGTGCAGCCATTGTGGAAAACAGTATGGAATTTCCTCAGATAACTAAAAATAAAACTGACTTTTGACCCAGCAATTCCCTGCTGGGATTATACACTAAAAGCCCTGAAACACCAATTCAAAAGAACCTATGCACCCCAATGTTCATAGCACAATTTACAATAGCCAAGTGCTGGAAACAGCCTTAGTGCCCATCAGTAAATGAGTGGATCAAAAAACTATGGTACATTTACACAATGGAATTCTACACAGCAGAGAGAAAAAAGGAGCTCCTACCCTTTGCAACAGCATGGATGGAACTGGAGAGCATTACGCTACGTGAAATAAGCCAGGTGGTGAGGGACAAATACCATATGATCTCACCTTTAACTGGAACACAATCAACAAAAGAAAAAAACAGAGTATAACCAGAGACATTGAAATTGAGGACTCTAACAATAGCCAGAGGGGACGGGGGAGGGGACAGTGTAGGTAAGGGTTTTCAGGAACTACTATAAAGGACACATGGACAAAACCAAGGGGGAGGGTGGAAGCAAGGGAGGGAGGTGGGATTGTCTGGGGTAGGGTCGGGGGAAATGCAGACAACTGTAATTGAACAACAATAAAGTAAATAAAATTACATATGTGGCTCACAAAAAAAATAGTTGGTTCAGAGGTTTCTTATTAAACTATTTTTCAATTTAATATGGTCTGATTGTATGCTCTCATTGAAAATTTTTGATCTAGTATAAAGGGAAAATTTGATGAGTAAGGAAAGTGTGTCTCTTTGGAATCAGTATCCTTGAGTATGTGAAAACATGGGATGCAGCACACAAGTAGAGGGTTTAGCCTTCCACTGGAGATGGACAGATTCCATTCCATCAGAAAAAGAGACAGAGCCTTTACGATCAACTATAGGGGAGTTAATTGATTAATTTGATGTTGAGTGTTTATAGAAATTTTCTTCTAATTGTTTTTACCTTCTCAGGAAACAAGAGTCAAAGTCAACTTCTGAGTGGGACAAGGAGAATATTGCATGTTTGAAGAAAAATGGTGTGAAATAGTCTAGCAAACTTATGGGAATGCACAGGTTACACCAAATCAGATGATATGTTATTGTAACAATTTTGTTTCTGATCCCAGGATAAATTGCCTTCAAGGATCCCCAGTAGCTTCTGCTAATTGTTGTTGCATAATGAGTCACCCTTCCTACATACGCAGCTCATCCTACATATGCAGCTGTACGGCATTTGGTACTGGAGAGCACATGGAATTTTCTGTTGACTGTCATTCTGTCCTTGGGAACCTTAAACTCTGAGTTTCCTCATCTATGAAATATGAGTAATAACATCTACTGACCAAGTCATTGCAGTAATCTACAGGCAACATATTTAAATTTAGAATTTAGCAAACCCATGCTTAATTTCTAAGTCCTTCCCTCCTTCCTTGTATTGAGCTTAACAAGATCTCTGCTGATTAAAATTCCTTTCCTACCAAATTTCTGTTCTTATATCTTACAATATAGGTTCTTTTCTATGAGTGGTAATATTCTTCACTTCATGTTTGGTAGAATTAATGATAGTTCTGCATTTTATATCCTGATAATCTGTGTATCTCTCTACCAAATATATCTATCACCCTTTGATTCTGAAGGTAAAGTGTGTGTGTGTGTTTGTGTGTGTGTGTGTGTGTGTGTGTATGCATGTGATGTTGTTGAAATGAAGCATTCCTAGGGAAGAAATGAGGGATTGCCAGATTTGATATTAAACTTAAAATTGACAGAAATAAAATGTCATTTCACCAAAAAAAATCTTAACAGTTCTAATGTGATAAGGTACAGCAACTAAAAATCTTATTAACTGTTAGCTTTTATATTAACTAAGAATTTCATTTTCTAAGAACTGAAAAAAAAGTACAAAATAGCTATTTTTTTTTATTTTCCCAAAAACCTCTCAGAATGTGTACTGAAGAAACACTGAGTGTGTAAGAGAAGTGTAAGAAGTGTTGACTCTTCCCCATTATAAGAACAATTTCTGTATCAAAGCGTAGCCTCAAATACATCAGTTGATGTTTGGATTTCCCTTTCTTCCATAAGAAACTGGAAAACCAAAGTTTATGAAACAACTGTGTATAGACATTAGACTAAAGATTATAAGGAATTGTGATCCCTGAGAAAAGCAATGCAAAGGAAGTGTGCTTTAGATTGCTCCCAGATTATTGCCTGGAGGCAGTTGCCAGGCCATACTGCAGGAGGAAAATAAAAATAAAGAGCAGTGTTCAGAATCACTGAGGGAGCTGCAAAACAAAAAACCACCAGAGATCTGCAAGGTAGGCTAGAGTTTTTGTTGAGTACTAATTGGTATAGGGCAGGGTGAGCAAGTACTTACTAATCAGCAAAGCCAAGGGAAGAATGATGGGGGAAAACAAACAATCACTGGACCTCAGAGAGCTGGAAGTAGTTCATGTTTCCACCAACCAGCATTGAGAAAGCTTCTAATAGTTGAGGCATAGGGTAACATCTTTAGAAAGAGTTGAGTTGTGCTTTTGTAGTGGGACCAAATTAGCCCTTGAATGAAAACTGCTGTGGATTCACCCTAAGAAATCTTAAAACATGAGCCTCAGAATGATCATATTGTAACTTCCGATATGCCAGAACAAAGTTCAATACTTTAAAGAAATACAAAATACAGCATTCAACAAAGTAAAAATCACAATGTTTAGCACCCAATCAAAAATTACCAGACATGCAAAGAAACAAAAAATATAACTCAGAACTAGGATTTTTAACAGTTAAAATAAGTATACCCTAGGATATAAAGAAAAGCATGAATATAGTGATGGAAATGAAAGATATAAAAAGATGTAAATAGAAATTCTAGAAATGAAAAATGCAATACCTAAAATGAAAAATACGTGAAATGAAATTTAGAGCAAATTAGATAACAGCAGAAGAAAAGATCTGTGGACTTGAAAACAGCAATAGGAACTATCCAAAATAAAGTATGGAGGAAACAAAACTGGGGGGGAAAAACTGACCCTCAGCTATGTGAAAATATGAAACAAGGCAATATGTGCAATAGGAGCCTAGGAATGAGAGAAGAAAAGGAGAGGACATAAAGTTTATTCGCCAAAACTAGTGGCTGAATTTTTTTCTAAATGTGATAAAGACCATAAATCTATAAAAGCTCACGTAACCCTTCAACAAAAGGAACATAAAACCTCACCAAGGCAAATATAATTAAGTTGCTGAAAACCACTGATAAAAACTTAAATGCATCCAGAGAAAAAACATTTGATGCAAGGAAACAAAAATAAGAATTAGAGTAGACTTGTAAAAAACCTGTAATGCAGAAAAAAATGAGTGCTATTATTTTAGATGACTATCTTGACTGAGTGTTGGTGCCAGTTCACCACCATCAAAAGTTTTGACACGGACTATTGTTACTCTACCAATGATCAGTGATCGTTCCCTCGTTATGAGGCTGCCATTAATTTATGGAGCTACAAAATTTTAGCTTCCTAGGACTAATCTTAGTTCTGTCTTACATCACATTCCCAACAATACTGACACAAATATTTGTGTATTTGAACTTACTGTGAAGTACTCCTGGGAACAATACTTATGAGCGATGAAGGTAGTATGGGACAAAAAAAGTTGAATAGCCCTGTAATGTCACCAGAGGCTGCAGCTGACCTCATAGAGGACTCTGGAGCTGGCATGGCCCTTTAGAATTGTCTCAAATTAAGGGGAGAGGCTGGGTCTTTATATATTATATAAACCAGTAGTTTATTATGGGTTGATTCTATGGATAGGTGTAACCCTGGGCGAAGCAATACCCTTCAGCCAGCCAAGTACAGTGCCTGAAGATGCAGCCGATATTACCAGTAGCTGGGGCAATGAATTGCTCAGCTCCCTACATTCACTGCGAGGAATCCCTAGTATTAAAATGAATAAACAACAACAAAACAGGTTTGTGTTTGTATGGGAGAGAGGGGGTTATAAGAATGTTTTGGATTATTTTTTACTTTAGTATTTATAGATTTCTGTTCATTAAAGGTAATGTCTATTACAGATGATTTGGAAATGAAAGTTTAAATCACCTATAATCTTACTAATCACCAACAAGCTTATAAAAATTTTGGAGTATTCTGTGTCCAGAACTATATGGCTCTTAAAGACCCAAGAGAAAGTAGCTGTGGTTGCCTATGAATAGAGGTTGGCAATAATTTTTCTTAAAAATTCATAATGAATCTAAAATACAGTGAAAAGACCTGTATTCTTGTTCATTATGCACAATATCTCAGATTTTTGTATTTGTGGGTTTTCATCAACTTTCTGATTTACCACTTGGAAATTTTAAAGACTGCACCCATCTTTAGATCTTTAGCAGTCTCAATCTGCCCCTGACTTAAGTGATCTGGTTTGTCAGGCAGTACCTTCTACCCAAGCAGAGTCCACACGTCTTTTTCTTCCCCAGTTTAACTGATATTTATGTGTCCTCTCCACTCAGATTTATACACCACCTGTTGCTAGGCTGGAATGCTATTAAACAATACACTCATTGTTCATTAAATTAAAAATTAAATTTTAACATCAAACCATAAGTTGAAAGGAAATTACACAATTTAAAAATCACTCAAATGTTGGTTGAAACTTGACTTTTGGAATCAGTGTACCTAAAGTGACTCTGTGCATTTTTTTTTTTAAGTTATTAGTAAGTTTGGTCTGGGTTGCTCCTGGGCAGCAGTGCCATCTGCAGGCCTTGTCTGTTGCAGCTCTTCGGAGCATCTGGGGTTCTCCTCCTAAAAGGGATTTGAATCAGAGAAGACTTGACTTGGAGTGATGAACACAAAATACACAGATGATGTATTACAGAATTGTACAGCTGAAATCTACATAATTTTATTAAGCAATATCACCCCAATAATTTTGATTTTTACAATTCGATTATACTTGACAATAATGTCAAGTACCAAATGCTATTAAACACAGATTTAAGGGTGAATTCACAGGTAGAGATCCCTGTTAGTAATTTTTAAACCATTGAGCTAATGCCAACTGCCATATCCATATTTATAATCAAAATATTAAACATAATGTATAGAATGTAAAGTATACATGGAATGAGCATGGGTATTGGAATCATCCAGAACTGGGTTCTTATTGTGTCTTTCTTACTCATCAGTTGTGTGACATTAAAAAATTTTACTTAAACTCTCTGAGATACAGCTTTATAAAATAGGGATAATATTTTATTGATGACATCTTTGAGAGCTCACATTAGTTGAAGTGTATGAAATGCCTAGCGCAGAATGTGCATACAATATGCTCCCGATTAATAGTTCCCTTTCCCTTGATACTTTTTTTAAAAAAAGACCTCAAGGTGTATTACTGCCTTTGTACCTAGTGAGTACAAAGTTATAAAATCTACTATTACCTTTTTGGAGAAAATGGAGTTTGAAGGAACTATCTTCCAAGGATTCTTAACCATCCTTTTCTGTATCTCTTCATTTTGCTGCCTTTTAAAATTTAATTATAGTTATATGTGTTGGTAACGGCATAGAATATTTCTGCAAAATAATTACCAAAAAATGATAAACAGTTATTGCTGAATTTTGAGGATATGAAGGAATCTTAGTTTTTAGTATGTATATCCTTGGAACTTTTAATTTCTATCATGAACATTATTTCTTTTTACAAACAAAATTACTAATAAATAAACATCTAGAAGAAAAATATATAGTTATTCTCATCTTAATAATGAATGATAAGCCTGTATTCCTCTCCCTGCCCCCCTCCCCTACTTTACTTAAAAAAAAAAAAATCTTTGCTTCTAAATGAAGCAAGACAGAAAGAAGAAGGTTTAACTAAGAAATTCAGATTTGGGATAAACTCTTTGAAATCACTATATATGTACTTGCAAGGGAAACTGTGTACAATTTTTATCGAAATTGATAAGAATAGAATAAACTGCCTAAGCTCTGTCCTCTTAGGAAGCAGAGGTTGAGCTAGACATATTTTTCAACTGCAGTGATGTAGTAGACAGTGATTTCTATTTGCGGACTTTTATACAGAGAACTCAGAAAAATTTTTCCTGAGGGGAATTTATTATCTCTGTGGAAAGCTGACATAGGTGCAGTTACCTTGGCAAGTTCTAAACCAAGACAACATCCGTTATCTATCTAACAAAGCATCTGACATGCTGTCAGCATTAATTGTGTTATGATGATCCCTAAAGTCCAGGTTAAGCTGCAAGAGATACAGTAAAATCTGTGCTATTTGGAATATACAAGCTAGGTAATTGGTAGTCCATCATCTTCTTGTTTCCAAAGACCTCCAAATCAAATTAATTAGCCTTTGTTAACATTTATGTCATGTATTATTCACAATAACCGTCACCAGTCCCTCCCACCCTTCGCCTGATTAAATCTATTACCTTAGTACCTAGCTGAGTGAGGCACCCTCTGCTAAGTGGTTCTTCCCCTTGTATGTTCCCAAAGACTCTGTGCCTGTGTCTGTCACTGAATTTACCACATTTTGTTAAAATAATTTGTTTATATGCCCATCTCGCTTCATCAAATCATGAGCTCTGGAGGCTAGGAGTTGTCATGTTCATTTTTGTTATTTCCAGTACCTATCACAGTGCCTAGCAAACAAGGGCTATGAGCGGCTGGTTGGCTGGATCTGTCTCAGACCTGGGATACCCAAGCCTCCTCGTGAAAAAGCTTTGCAGACATTTCTGAAAAGTCCTTTTCTGCAGTGTCTATGATTTTCACAAAACAAATCAGTATTTTGATCCCCAGCAGGAAACACAGTTGATCCTCATTATTCACAATTCCATGTTTGTGAACTCATCTACTCACAAAAATTTATTTGTGACCCTCAACTCAGTACTTGCAGCACTGCCGTGACCATTTGTGGGCATGCCCAGAGTGGCATAATATTTGAATCACCTGAACGTATGTTGAACAAGGTAACACTCTGCCCTCTTGTTTCAGCTCTCATACTGTAAACAAGTGGCTTTTCATAGACTGTGTAGTACCACATTTTTCTCATTTGTACACTTTTTGGGGGTGATTTTACCATTTGAAATGAACCCCAACCATAGTGCTGAAGCACTACCTTTTGTTCCTAATCATAACGAGACTGTGATGTGCCTCACAGAGCAAACGCACGTGTTAGGTAAGCTGCGTTCAGACACAAGTTATAACGCTGTTGACTAAGTCAAGTGTTAATGAATCAAAAATATATATTAAACAATGTCTTTAAATAGGGACACATATAAAATCAAGGTTATAGATTGATCAGTTGATGAAAATATTGTAACCAAAGACTGGGAGGAACCAAATCTGTAATTCCTGAAGGAACAATGATTTGGTATTTGCTATTGCGGAATTGTGCTGACTTTTCAGAACAGTGAATAATGACAATCCGTTGTACTGCCATATGTTTACACAACAGTGCAGATATCAAGACTGACTTTTTCCCTACACATTTCTGTTTCCCAAATTCCTTTTCATGAACATGTACTAATACTATCACAATTGTTCAAAATATTTACATCATTGGAGATACAGTGGTATGAGTATAACACAATGATACAGCATTCAGATTTGGGTGTGAGTTACTGCTGTGCTGTTTACTAGCAATTGAACTTTGGAAATTCCATTTAACTTTTCACAGCCTATTTCTCCATATGTAAAACAAGGATAACACTACCCACCTTGGGGAGTTATTCCGAGGACTAGAAACAGTGTACCTACCATATTTTGCCATGTATAATGTGCACTTTTTTTTCCCAAATATTTGAGGGAAAAGTAAGGATGCACATTATACATGGGTAGTACTAATTCTGAATCCATATAGATGTTTTTAATTCTTTCACTTATGCTTATGCATTAAAAATGTAACTCTAAAAAACAATAATGATATCCGCAAAATAACACTCTGGAATATGATAACCAGATTTGTTTCTAAATATAAAAAAGTAAAAAATTGAATTAAAAAATTAAGATGGGAGAGTTTTTTCCTGAAAGGTTGGGCCAAAAGCATGGGGGTGCATTATACACAGCAAAATATGGTAAATTGTCTGACTCAATATCTGGTACAAAATGGTACTCAATCAAAATGTAACCATTAAATATTAATGATCTCCTAGGACTAATTCACAGAAACCCAAGCCTCAGAGGCTTAGAGGTCTTTGGAAAATTGTGATTTTCATCCTACTGTTATCCCCATTCATAAGCACAAATTTTGTAGATTTCATGCCTCAGCTTATCTCTACTTATGTTCATTCTATCAACTGCTTTTTGACCGTCCCTGAAGTGCAAGAACGATTGCACTGGTGAATAAAACAAACTCACCTTCTGGAATGTTAAATCATGAGACTGAGGCCTTTATAGGAGAACTGTAGTGACTTTGACCTCCACTTACATATCCTATCAAATACCAGGATATGGAGGCTGGGACAGTTCACTCTCAAATACAGCATATACTAGAAAAGTGCTTCCTTTGGGAATCAGATCCATTGGACATTTGTTTAGGTATAGCCCCAGCAATTTCCCCTTTACCCTGTTTAATACATGTGGCATCATGGTGCTTGATTTTCCTTCTAACGGTAACTCTCTAAAGCTTGTTCCACCTCCTCCCTTCTTCATAATATCTCCTCTCTGTCTCTCGACCTGGTTAAGATTAAAGTAGAAACACATTTACACTAAATTAGTCTAAGATTGTTAATTGGATCTGACTATTGTACAAATTTAGAAAATTCCTAAAATGGAAGCCCTATTTCAAAAAGAATTTTTTGAGAAGAGCAGAATCCACATTTCAGATAAATTTAGTAAGGATGACTTAACTTGGACATATTCATGACAGAATTTATGCTTCTAAAAATGAACCACACACATGGGAGTTCCACTGGGCCTTCTATGCAGGGAGGGGTGGTTATGTATTTCTGTGCCTTTTTTGCCCCAGTCATGGTCTGTCAACAGTGTTGTCCTTTACCTGAGTGTAAGGTTGTTTGAAATGTTGCTGTGTTCCCATGTGTTGTCCAAGAGGCTGACAAAACCCCTCCATATATGGCCACTGTCTCACTGCTGCCATTACTAGTACAGCCCTGCTGACCTCACCCGTGTGCTGCTGCCTTTGTGCATTTTTTCTGTTTATCTTGTCTGTGCTTTTACGTTGCATTTTGCCTTTCTCTCCTGCACACTGCTGTCTGTGCGTCCTCTGTGTTTCTGCTTCAGCTCTCAGCCATGTTGGAGACACCTTTTCCTTTGGGAAATGATCTTATTTTGCTGCAGCGAAAACCAACCCCCTCCCCAAGTTCTTCTCTAACATACCCTGAATCTTGGGAACAGGAAACAGTAATTTTTCTTCATTCCAGAACATCCTGGGCCATAGCTACACAGCAGGGATCAAAGCAGGCACACATCAAAGGCACCCCGACCGAGAGGAGCAGCCCTGCAGCTCCAGTGCCCTGGGCGCTTGTTATCATCCCTGCCTCTGAGACATATGCACCACATCTCATCTCTGCCCTGTCAGCTGTTCCTTCTCCAGGCTCAGCAAAGAAATCTGTTCTCTACCAAACTTCCTTAACAACTCAAGATAAAATTCCTTCAACTTCACTTTCCTCCTTTCTCCCTCTTATAATTAGCTAATAGATAAATAATTTCATTGATACTCCCTTATATATTTGACATTTTCTTAGTCTTTGCTGTATGCTTGGTATTATGATAGAAAAAATGAATGATATACTCCCTACTCTCAAGGAGCTTGCAAGACAGACAAAACATAAACATATCATTCTCAGAAAAGGTGATGACCTCCCTAAGTATTTTGCTAGACAGAGCGCAGAGATGTAAGGAAGGAGAATGGGAGAGTAAGGCCTTATAGATGAGCAAAACACAGGGGTAAGAAACAGCAGAAGGGTACTTGAGGAGTGGATAATAGAAGTAGATCAAGATTGCAGAACTATATACTTGAGGTGGGAAGTTACTGAAGATACAGCTGGGAAGAAAGAACATAAAAACTGACCCGAGTCATGCCCTGGTCAGTGTGGCTCTGTTGGTTGGAGCATCATCCCATGCACTAAAAGTTTGTCAGTTTGATTCCTGGTCAGGGCACATACCTAGGTTGCAAGTTCCATCCCTGGGAGGCAACCAATTGATGTTTCTCACATCGATGTTTATCTCTCCCTTCCTCTCTCTTTAAAACTAATAAATGTATCCTCAAGCAAGGAGTATAGTCAATAATATTGTAATAACTATTATGGTGTCAGATGGATACTAGATTTATCAGAGTGATCACTTAGTAAATTATATAACATATAATCACTGGGTTGTACACCTGAAACTAATATAATATTTTAATATCAACTGTAATTAAAAAAATATTTGAAGTAAAAAAATAAAAGATGAATGTTAGAGATTAAAGTAATTTTTAAGACCAAGATTCTTTGGATAATTGCTTCAAGTGTACACAGGCAGGGCAGATATGGTTCACAAGCTAAAGAAAGATTATAAGAGATTTACAGTGGGGGTAAAATTGCTTGCAAGTCTGACTGAATGTGAATTTCTGTATTTATGACTGATGCCATGCAAAGACACTGTAGCAGGTTCAAGGAACATCTCACATCTCTAATGCACATTTTGTGCCATTATCAGCAGTTGCAAACTAAATGACAAAGCTTGCGAGAAAAGCTATTAAAATCTAATCATCTACTTTTTTACCCCCTCAGCTTTTTTTTCATAAGCTAGATAAGCAGAGGCTGGAAATAACTAATTCAACAAGTCTGATTTAGGCATCTCTAATGGGTTTTTTCCTGATATTTCACCTTTTCATAATTATATTTGATGTCATCAAATGTTTGGCCAAATGTTCAATTATAAGTAAGACATAACTTGTGCACAACCATACCATGTTTTCCTTTGTGGGAGGCATTTCTCCTTTTCCTCCCCTTTGTGCCTTTGTTCTCTTCTGCTGATTACACAGAAGGACCTTCTGAGAAGCAATTTAACTCTGATAGGGTTTTGCAATCTGACATCTCATTTTACAAACTCGATTGGAATTCGGGGTATTGAATCATGGCTTGATAGCTGAGCCTGAGCAAAGCATTATCATGTACAGATATTCTAAAAAACCATCTGCTTGCCCATTTGTGCAGTCACCCAAGTCCATTCGATTATAAACCATCTATTGAATAGAGAGCTTTAGAAGAAACCTTTTGGGAAATGAGAATTCTCTTCTTAAACCATGGTAATAGCATCCTAATCAGATATAGATATTATTTTGAGAAACAAGTTTACCTATTGCTATTTTTTCAGCTATTCTCTCAGAGTCATTTTGCTGATAGTGAATTAACCTTGAGAAGGATGAGTTGTTTATTCAGCAATTTATTCATTTCTGGGTGTTGTTGTACATGCTAGAGACACATACAAGAATTCTGTTTCCATGGACATGGTCCACACAGATAACTACTGCCCTTTTTCTTTACATTGGAAGATCACAAGACTATCTTGCCATCTTTCCCATGCTGTGAGGTAAGTTCTGCATAAGTCAACACAATAAGCTTTTCAACACTTTAAATTTAGATAGTACTACCCTCACTTTTTTAAACTTCGGAGTCAAAAACTTGAAGTTTTCAATAGAATATTAGTACTGAAACTTACTTAAGCTTTATAAAACATATGTTGAGCACTGCACCTATTGTCATCATTACATACACCTTCAGTCAGGCTTGAGAATAGATGTGTAGGCCATTTTGATTGACAGGTGTCAGGGCAGTGATCTAAAAGTAACCAAAAAAGCATTTATCCAAAATAACTCCTTTGACAGTCAACCCTAGTACAAAAAATTTATATCACTCATGCATTCATACATCCATTTATTTATTTACTCACTAATACGTGATATGTGCTCTGCATTGTGCTAGACAATGCAGATAAAAGACTAAATAAGACACTTTACTTCTGATGCAGAAAAGCTCGCAGACTTGTTAGAGAAAGAGGTGAATAAATTGCCAATTATACTATAATGTAACAAGTGCTATAATTGAAGTGTAAAGCTATGAGGTATCATGTTATTTATTGTGTATTTTGGGAGTTATATTGTCTATCTCTTCACTGGAATGAAATTTGATAAAGGAACATTGTCTTTTTAGTTACTGACATTTACATAGTATCTAACACTTTATTTCTTTTAAGTCCTAACTGTAGCTTTTCTTAAGTTTCCTACCTCTTGCATTACCCAACCACCATATCATATCCTCTGCCTTCAGTCATGAAAGTCCATAATCTCATTTTTCCACTTCCAAAGATGCACAACACAAGTTCTCCAGGCTGTTCTATATGAAGCTCAGGAAGTTCTCTGAAAGTTATTTTAAAACAAATATCTACCAAGTGGTAGAGTTCAGCTCTCAACCAAAATTAAGCACTAAGGACCAGATTTGCCCTCTTGCCTGAAATAATAACATAATGAAACAACAGTGTTTGAGATACTGGACATCAGCCAATAAAGAACAATGATCCCTAAACAAGGCAAACCATCTGATTGTACCAGCTTAATGCTATGAAAAGTTTGCAAGCAGTGATGCCCAGGGAGTGAACCTAGATAGAGCCAGAAAGACTCCCTGAGGTGAGGACAGAGAACTGAGAGTGTGAAGGGAATGAAGTGACAAGAGTTCACTCTGAGTGCTATAGAGGGAAAGTCTACTGAGAGATAACTCTGAAGCTCTGCAGAGTGTCCCCTTGAGTATTCAGCTGAAATACTTATCAATTCTTCTGTATGAGGACATTACTCAAGGCCAAGAGAACCACTTATATGGATTAGAGGTAACAGTGCTAGACACCCAGACAGAGCTGAGACTAGTACCTATTCCCAACATCCAGAACATTCTACCAATAGAAAACCTCATAATTCATGAAGAATTTGGTAGAATACACAGAAGAATTTTAGCTCAGTATTGAATAGTAATACTATATAATACAGTTTGGGGGGAAATTGGCCTCACACTGATCACTGCTTCAATCCCATCTAACAATTCTTAAAAGCAAAACCTAAAAGGATCAAACAGCTCCTGATAACACTGAGTTCCAGAAGAGAGGTCAAGAATTTTTAAAGGAATACAAAAAATCCTAGCACTCAATGAGATAAAAGTTAAAACTTCTGCCCATCCAATAAAAAACTACCAGGCATGCAAAGCAATAGAAAAACATAAGCCATAATTAAGAGCAATCACTTGACACTGACCCAGAACTAATACACATGATCTAATCAGCAGACAGGCACATTAAAACACTCAAAAAGTTAAGTGGAGATGTGGGAGGGACTAAAAAGACCCAAATAGAAATTCTAGAGATAAAACTACAAAGTCTGACTTGAAAAATATATTAGATAGGATTAACAACAAAAAAATACAAGTAATCCAAAGAAAGCAGAAAAGAGGAGCAATGTAAAGTCTTAATCTACACGGGTTTGATTACAAAAACTAATAAAGTATTCTCTAAATAATGAAAAAAAAAAAGAAAAGAGGAACAAATAAGAAATAAACAGTAAACAAATAAGATGATAAACTCAAAGTTAATCACATCAATAATCATATTAAACATAAATGCTTTGCATATCCCAATTAAAAAGCATACATTGTTAGATTTTATTTTAAAAAATAAGACTATATTCTCCCTACAAGAAAACATGGCTTAAAAATAAAGTCACAAGCCCTGGCTGGCATAGCTCAGTGGGTTGAGCACGGGCTGCGAACCAAAGCATCGCAGGTTCGATTCCCAGTCAGGGCACATGCCTGGGTTGCAGGCCATGGCCCCCAGCAACCTCACATTGATGTTTCTCTCTCTCTCTTTCTCCTTCCCTTCCCTCTCTAAAAATAAATAAATAAAATCTTTAAAAAATTTCTAAAAAAATAAAATAAAATAAAGTCACGAGCCTTGGTTGGTTGTGGCTCATTGGATTGAGCACCAGTCTTCAAACTGAAAGGTCATGAGTTCAATTCCCAGTCAGGGCACATGCCTGGGTTGCAGGCCATTGTTTCTCTCCCTCTTTTTCTCTCCTCTTTCTAAAAATAAATAACTAAAACCTTTTAAAAAATAAAGACATGAGTATGTTAAAAATAAAAAGATGGTTCTTTGAGAAAATCAATAGAATGGACAAACTTCTAGCCAGACTTATAAAAAAAAAAGAGGAAAACGTACAGTTACCAATACCAGGAATGTGAAATACAACATAACTACAGATTCTACAGATATTTTAAAAATATGGAATTATTATGAGCAGATTTATACCAGTATATTTACTAATTTAAGTGAAATAGATAAAGACACCAACTAACAAATCTCAAAGATAACATAGACAACCTAGAATTATATATTTATTTTAAAAAACTAAATTTATAGTTAAAATGCTTTCAAAAGAGGAAGGCTCCAGGCTCAAATGGCTTCAGGATGACTTCTAACAACCTTTAAGGAAGAAATAATACTTAATTCTATACAAAATTATCCAGAAAATTTAAGAGTTGATTACAGTTTCCAACTCAGTCTTTAAAGCCATCACTACATTGATATCAAAACCAGACAAAACATTGAAGGAAAAAAAATCCTATAGACCCATATACTACATAAATATAGATGCAAACATTCTTAAAATTTTAGCAAATAGAATCTAAAATTTGATTAAATAATATGTTTCTAGTTTATGCCATAAATGCAAAGTTGGTTTAATAGTCTTAATATAATTCACTATATTAACAAACTATAAACAATATCCATATGATCATCTTAATTGATACTGAAAAAGCATTTGCCATGATCTAGCATCTATTTTCAATTAAAAATCCTCAAAAAGCAAAAAATTTTCTTCATTATGGTAAAAGACATTTATTAAAAACCTCAGCTAACATCACACTTAATGATGGAAAACTCAATATTTTCTACTTAGATCAGGAACAAGAATGTCCTTTTCTTTCTACGTAGTGCAATAGGCAAAAAATAAAAGAGAAAAGGCATGTAGATTGGAAAGGAAGAAGTAAAGTCTTTATTCACAGACCATATGATCTTCTATGTAAAAAACATGATGGAATCTATAAAAAAGCTACTAGAACTAATAAATGAGTTTAGAAAAATTACAGTATAAAAGATCAGTATACAAATATCAAATTCATTTACATACACTAGCATCTAGCAAGCAGAAATTCAAATTTGAAAAGCAATACAATTTAAAATATCTCAAAATATTTAATAACTACATAACAGGTGCTGGCCTGTACATTATAGGGACAAACAGGGGCACTGCCTTCAAGAAACAAACATAAAAACAGATAATACACTCTGATAAGTAGAGGAAGAAAGAAAAGTGTAGATATTCAGTCAATTATTATTAACTTTCTCTTGTTAGGAAACCTGTTTTCTCACTGTTGAGAATGACCCATAATAATTCTGTGAACTGGATCAGCACAAGCAGGATTCCTAATGCTATTAGAATAGCACTTTTCCTGATGTCCGTGTGCCTGAAGTTAAGAGGATAAGGCATCCCTAATTCGCATTTGAAGTTCTTTTGTCCAATAAGCCTAGAGAGGGGGCCCAGAGAGGGGGTAAAGAATCTGTTCTAGAAGACTTCAGCCGCTCATTCCTCTTTGCACTTGTACCAACTGGCAGAACCTAAGAACTTAAAAGTGTACTGAGACCCCTCAATTGCTGAGGCACCATTAATCAAGCAGGGCTGGCCCAGATTCCTCCTTGTGCTTTTTTTGTTTGTTTTTGTTTTTGAATCAAGAGCTGATTAATTAAAATAAGAGCGTAACCCAGAGTTTAAATAAAATATTTCAAATTCTTTGGAAAAAACAAACTCAAATCCTTAAGCACTCATTTATAAGCACAATTTTAGAATTATTCTTATGCAAAGTTAAGGCAGCTTTTCTAATGGCATCTACTAACTTGGTTGAATAAACAAGTTTTATTGGTTTATTGTACTGAAACCCTGAGCATAATGATGTATAACTGTTATAGTAAGGCTGCTACCAGGCTCCACCTTTTTTTTAATTAATTAATTTTTAGAGAAAGGGGCAGGGAAGGAGAAAGAGAGGGAGAGAAACACAATGTGTGGTTGCCTCTCGCACGCCCCATACTGGGAACCTGGCCCACAACCCAGGCATGTGCCCTGACTGGGAATTGAACCAGCAACCCTTTGGTTCGCAGGCTGGCACTCAATCCACTGAGCCACACCAGCCAGGGCAGCCTCTACCTTCTTAAGATATTAGATCTCAAAATACATTACATCCAAGCCAGAGACCACAAATAATTTAAATGTTTGTTACTCACACTTGTATATATGTAAAGCAAGGGAGATTTCCTGAGTGAGAGGTAGGACCCAACAGCAAGATGGCACTGATGTCCCTGGAGGAGAAGAGAGAGAAACAAAGCATGCATTCTCAGGGGAATATAGACTGGTTTGTCCAAAAGGTATCCAGCCATGTGCTATGAAAAATAGAGACATTTGTTGAAAAGGATACCAGATACAAGAAACATTGTACACAGGACAATGACACCTCAGTCCCCTTCAAAGCAGGCATCTTGTGACCACACACGGTTCTCCCAATCACACTCAGCTGCCCTGTCATATTTTTCTGAATATCACTGATGTTCCGAAATTTCTTCCAAACCTGGGCAATGCTGAGTTACCTGGGTGATGTGATGTTTTGCCAAAAAACTGCATGAGACATGATGCATGAGTGGGTGAGTTGTTGTGATGAAGCTGCCAATTACCAGTTCCCCATAGCTGCAGCTTTCTCAATCATTGGATAGTTTCCATGAAGGAATATTCAAACTTAACACAAAATTTGATGCAGATTCATTGCTATACTCACTCAGTCAGTTTGAATGTGATGGCCACACAGTACACATGCTCATTCAATGGCATCTACCGCCCCCACTGACTAGTACAATGACATCATCATTGCTGATGCATGTGCTTCCCTGTTCACTCTCCTTAGCAGCCAGTGCCAGGTTATATCAATGTCGCACAAACCATTCTCATTATATTAACAATGGCTGGACTAATTATATATGCACACACATGTACATATATTCTTTGCCACAATATTTTTGTTGACTTTTTAAAAGATTTGATTTATTATTAGACAGAGGGGAATGGAGGAAAAAGGTGAGGGAGAGAAACATCACTGTGTGGCTCCCTCTCACGCAACCCCCACTGGGGACCTGGCCTGCAACCCAGGCATGTACCCTGACTGGGAATTGAACCAGTGACCCTTTGGTTCACAGGCCAGCACTCAATCCACAGAGCCACACCAGCAATGGAAGCTTCCATGCTATTTTTGAATGATGCCAGGGCGAACTAAGTTTTGGTGGTAGTGGGGAGACAGAGAGGCTGGATGTGTTACCTCACGTGTAATTTATGGGAGTTCAGCAGAAGTGAGTGCAGAGCTTTGCTAGTCTATTAGTTTTCACCTTGGGTAGGGGGTGGGGGTGCTGGTGGGGTGGCTGCCAGTTTCCATCTTGACAGGTATTGAATGATTTAGCCAAATGTCACTGTGCTAGGATGATTTAATTCTATCTCTCTATAATAACTAATAACTAAAGACAGCCATGCTAACAAATCAAACAATATAATGTGATATGGAAAAAAACAAACAAATGTTTCCAAAAAAGTACAAAGGAGAGCATCCTGTCTCAAGCAACACAAGAAGGTGATGCTTATCAGGGTTGGGATGGAAAGTAGGCATTTACCAGATGGGCAAGAGAAAGAAGGGAGTTCCAAGCAAAGGATCCAGACTGCAAAGAAAGGGAAGCATGAAATGGCAGGAAATCAACGGGAAGCAATGAACAGCTTGGTACTGCTGGAGTTCAAATGAAATGGGAGAGGGACAGATGATGACACTGAGAAGTGGGCATCTTACAGCTGTGCCAATGTGCTTAGACTTTATCCAGTAAGTAATGCAGACTCCTTGCAAGAACCTAAGTATAGAAGGGACATGGTATGATTTTCTTTGAAAAGGATTGATTGACATTATGTTTGGGGAATGTTGGAAAGCTTCCAGTGGCATATACAATATATACAAGGAGCATGGAGTAAAGTAAAGAAAATAATATTTACCAGAACTTCCATATGTGGATGGAAGTAATACTTTTAAGAATACAGACCCAAGAATCAGACTACATTGGTTTGAATTGACCTCCACTGGGCACATTCCTTCAAGGCAAGGAGGATAAAGGTACTACAGGAGGAAAGAAGAAGAATGCACAAGTAATCCTCATGGAGAAGATGAACATCTTAAAGCATCTCAAATTTAATTGGGAACTCTTGATATACCCATTTTCATTCAACCATCCCTCCCTTAGTTGTAAAGAATAGTGTGGCACTTAACTCAGTTGCTCAAGCAAAAACTTTAAAATTCTGTTTGATTTTCCTATGTACCATGCTACAGAAATGGCCCCAATTCTTCATCCTTCCCTGTACCCATGGCATTGCCATGTGATACTACAGGTCTCACTAAAAAGGCAGAGACTATTTTCACATCCCTTGGAATATGGATTGGCCTTATGACTTGTATTACTAATAGAAGGTTGTAGAGTTGGCAGTGTATCAGTTGTGAGCCTGGGCACTAAGCTGCTTTAGTTTCTACTTGCTCTCTTTCATCTCTGCCACTGCCAGGAGAATATGTCCCTGTCACTCTACTGGACAAGAGATGCATAATAAAGCCTAGTTACTGTTCACCCCACCAGAGACCTAGATCAGCTGACAGCCAGGCAAAGTCCAGTTATGAGAAAGTCTACTAGCTGACCACCCCAGGCTCATCTTCTTGTATAGCACTGGACTTGGTGTTTAATCTTCATGCTACAATGTTAGCAATAGATAAATTATATACCCAACTACCTATTTCCTTATATCCTAGACATATTACTTATATCACACAGGTCCTACACAAAACAGATCTCCAGTTCATTCACTTCTTTCCCATCGGCATTGCTCCGCTCTAGTTTAAAAGCCCTCATCACTCCACCTGAGCTACTGCTTTCTCTTTTCCACTCCAGACACTTAGAGTCCATTCTTCAAATGTCAGGGAGAGTGATTTTCCCCCAAAATAGAAATCTGATAACCTCAGTCATTACCCAGCTTAAAATGCTTGCATATCTTCTCATTGCTCTCAGGATACAATCCAAACTCCTTATACTCTCAAAAAATTGTTTCTTCAAAGAAATGTGAAATCAGTTCCTATTTAGAAATCCCTGCTTGCAGAAAGGTGTTTTACTGTTTTGATTCATGGAGTGTTATTTTGGTAAATGCACCAAAATGTATCCAAATGAAAGTTTCTTTGAAGATCTTATTTTGCTAGATAACACAAAATTAGGTGGGGAACAAGAGGAGAAGCTGGAAGGAAAAGTAAAGACATACTGGAGGTCCGGTGTGTCACAGTGACACAATGGATGGTCACAGACACAGCCAAAAAGGAAGTCTACTTTTAGGGCCTTGGGATCCAAGAGGTTGAAATGATGCTTTGGAAAGGATATAGCCCAGCTTTGCTCTGGTTTTCTAGTAACAAAAGAATGGGGAAATGGGTTTCCCCTGAGGTAAGAGGTATTAGCTGAAAGGTTAGACATGAGATCAAACTCTCTGAGAATGAGCATTGGTAAGTATTACTTTATATTTTTATAGAATACTTTTGGCTAAAAATATGCTTTTGCCTATTTTCTCTATTTCATACCTGAAGAACTCGGAGTTCAGTGAGGGTCAGTGCTCAGTGATTACTTTCCATCCTGACTGTAATCCAGCAGGCTAACTTGACAACTGACAGGACCCATGAGTCTGTACATCTTTCAGGAATGAATTGCTTTGTTTTGTATTTTTAAAACAAAGAGCCCTCAAGCAGCTGACCTCTAGGATTGAAATAGGGTGACAAATAAAGGCTACAAAAGATGTAAAAATCACTAAAATCAGTTCCTGGTTTTAAATGTGGCTATAGGTCCAGAATCCCAAAGGCAGCGCCAGGCATACCTAAGAAGGCATTCAGTACAGTGGTGGCACCAATCAGATGGTTTTCATCTCCTAGGAAACAGTCTTTAATATAAATGCAGTTTGTCAGTGCCCCACCATTCAGCCAGGGCAGATTTTCTGGCACCTGGCTGCCACAAACTCTCTCCTTTGGCCGCTTTTAATGGGAGGTGCGAGTGAAGAAAAGCTGCTGGGCCGTGGTATTCCTGGAATTTCTCCTCAGTGGGCTGCCAGAGTGCCGGTACCACAACACGGCTCCTAATTTTACTCAAGGAGAAGAGGCTCCTCTGAGAAAATAAAATCCAACAGAAACATACAAGAGATAGAAAGTCCTTCAGACATGTGCTTCCCAAGTTGCCTAGTCTGTCTTCTCACTCTGCTCCCCTCACCAGGAATTTTCTCTCCATCTTCTCTGTGCACACCCTGCCAATCCTTCGGATTCCGGTTCATTCCATTTCCCTTTGAAACCTTCAAACTATTATAGCCCCCAGTGGTGTCTTTCTTTAATAAAAAATAGCACAATCAGAATTCATTGTCTCTGGATCATTGAAATATCATGCTCACACACACAAAAACATAAACACACACTGAAACACTGTGAGCTACCTCAATGAACCAAGACAGATTTCAAGCCAGAAACCTAGTGGTCATCTTTTCTTGCCTTTTAGTTCCCCAACGCTTTCACCAGTCACAAAGCTTGATCAGTCTTCTTTTGCAATATCAAGTATCAAGTATCTCTTGAATCTGACCGTCATGTCCATCCATCCCCAATACAATCCCTTATAACAGCTGCCTTCACTTGTTCAATCTCTGTCCAGCTTAACTTTCCCAAATCTCCCATTCCAACATATTATCCAAAATTTAATCAAAGTGATCTTAATAAATTGCAAATCAGATTGTATCACTCTTCTGAACAAAACGTTTCAGTGATTTCCTTTGTTCTCATGATATGTGTCTCAATTTCTTCACCTGGCTTACAAGGCTCTCCCAAATCTGGTCTATGGTTTTCTCCACTTAGCTTCATCTCTTGCCATTTTGCCAGATCGTGCTCACTGCCAGACTTTTGTAAATTCTACAAGCTCTGCCTGAATACTCTTCTTCTTGCCCACTGACTTCCTAACTTTTACATATTCTTTCTAACAGTTCAGATACTGCCTCAAAAATGCTTCTGGAACCTCCATATACCAATATGGATGCTCTTCCTATGTGAGAGTCCTCTATAACCATTATTTTATAAAGACAGAGCTCTTAGTTGCAAACAAACCAATTTTAGTTCATCAAACTAGCACACAAATACTTCAAAAATTAGGTAGCTAACAGAATCTGGAATGGCTAAAGAATGAGGCTTGGAGGTTACCAGGCCCGTGATGGTGCTCCTAGAGGTTCCACTGCAGAATGACTCCAGTGCAGGAACAATTGCCTTGGGTGCACAGAAACACCATTGATGCTGGGCTCCGAGGCTGCCACTGAGACCCCTGACCTTGCCTCTGATTGGTGAAGCTCAGGTCACATGCCTGCACCCTCACTTCGAAGCAGGCTGGAAAAGTTCCATCTTCTATTCTGAGGAGTGCTCAGATTAATTGTTATACAGTTTTGTTAAAGAGTCCTAGAATAGGTAGCCATAACCATTTATTAATTTTAAAATGCTTAATGAGTTTCTCATAAACTGTTAAAGTTGTTAGCTGGTATAGTATACATCTTGTTTGTCCTGGGGACTCCTGTGGGCAGTACCAAGTCTATGCTGGCAAACAAAGGTCTGATAAAGAAGTGCGGAAATATAGATGAGATAGTGCTACGTACCATCTGAACGCAGAACACACACACACATGGACAGGAAGATAAGATGGAGCATTAGTGACAAGCAAGGATATGAAAAGGGTTTTATCTTCAGCAAATTTAAAGGATATGGCTGTAGTCCTCAGCCTGGTTGGAACTAGGCACTGGATGGGGTCAATAAGGTAACCAGAGAGGGTTACAGCTGCTACAATGTGCTTCTATAACACTCCACATTTCTTCAGTCACAGCACTTACACAATAGTTTATTGAATAGTTTATTAGTTTTCTATTACTCAAAGAGCTACAACATCTGTGAAAATAGGGACGGTGCCCATCTCTGGTCCATAGATAACGTGTAATAGATATTCTTAAAATAAGTGAAAGTAAATGAATGAGGGTAGAGGTGAGAGCACAGAGAGGGTACAGAGCGCTGGAAACCAGGAACAGTGCCAGGGTCTTCTGGGGTGACCTGGATCCGCTCAGGCCTCGTGCTAGCCACTCCCATGCAGCTCCTTTCTTTCTAATCCACTTCTTCTCTTTGGGAAGGATTGAGGTCTCTGGAAGACAGCCCAAAAAACTGTTATGGGAACGGCAAGCCCAAATAATGCTCAAGCATCGAAAGGATCTGAATGCTGAAAGCCGCTTCTGTTCCCCTTCCCTCAGCTAAGGGGGTGTGGAAGGGTTCTCAAAGCCATAACTCCTTTTGGGGGGACTTAGAAGGTATATAAAGAGCCCTGATTGAGGTCTTGCTTCCTCATTCTGCAGCTGGTGCCAGAACTCTCCATCCGCCACTGAGAGAACATGTCCATCCAGTAAGTATCGCTAGGAGATTTCTTTTAAACACCTTAGTAGGTTGATGGTAAATAGGCCATTTCAGGAGCTTCTGAAAAGGACTGACAGCTTGTATAGGGAAGGCCTTGGGTCTTGGTGAGGGAGTTTCTTCCTATTTACATACTGAAGCAAATATCTAGAATTCACATATAAATTATAGTGGGATCTGTGTGACTTAGAATGGACTGTGGAAGCAGCTGTGAGCATGAGGATTTCAATAAGGCAGACCTGGGTTCCACTTCTCGCCTGACCATTTCCTAGCTATGTGATTTGGGGAAAAATTAGTTAACATTTTAAAGTTGAGGGTTTTCCATTCATAAAAGGAATATAACAACAGTACTTAGTCCATTGTGTTGTGAGATTTAAATGACTCATAATGTGCAAAGATTTTTGTGTTTTTTTTCCCTGGTGCGTGGCATATAGTAACAACTTCATAAAAGATAACTATCAGGATTAAGGAGTCTGGTCAGAACTCCCACTCTAAGAAGTAATAAAATGGAGCCAAAGTGAATAGAAAGAAAGTGAAGAGAAAGAAAATAAGCAAAAATGTAAAACTGACTAACTTTTCAAAGTAATGTAGCTCTTGGAGATTGGTAAAAACCTGAGATGACAGAAGGAGATGTTGGTAAAATACGGGTGAAGAGCAAAGGGTGAGGTCCTGACCCACAAAGCTGTCTTCTCCAACCTCATGGGAGAAAGACATGAGACTGCCTGCGAGGCAAGAGACCCCAGGTGCAGCAAGCTGGGCGTGTTGACAGGACAGTGCAATTCTGTGGGAAGGACTCTGTCAGGAAGAGAAGTGCTAACACCCGGTTTAGTTGATTTATCTTCAGAAATATGGGAAAACTGCAGAGGGCAAGACCAAGTTCACTGTAACATTAAAAGGGAAGTTATTTCCTGAACATTAAAGAAAGAGCACTGATCCGGGCCCCTCTCGCAAATTTGGGTATGTTTCCATTCCCACAAGCACTGTGCACTCCCCTAGCGGAGGCTGGACTAGTCATATGTATTGGCCGTGAGCCAGAGGGCACCTTTCGCCCTGGAACTCTGCCTCTGCCTTTGTGGACTTCTTTGAGTATAACATGGGCTTCTCCCTCATTATTCCACATTTCAGAGTGGAGCATCCTGCTGGAGGTTACAAGAAACTGTTCGAAACTGTGGAGGAACTCTCCTCGCCACTCACAGCTCATGTTACAGGTTGGTCCCACCAGTCTTGAAGCCACCCTCTCTTTTTCTTCGATATCTCTCTTCTTTCTTTCGATTCATTGGTACCTCTCTTTGCTGGCTCCCCTATTGGCTACAGAAGTAACCTGGAGGCTTAAGATCTCTATGCCCAGAACTCACTCTCTTTCATTTACCTTTCCTTTATTTCTCTAATGGAGAAAAGTGCTACCTACCTGGAATTCCTTGAGGACGAGGACTATACTTTTGTCATGTTTAAACTGTCCATACCATGCCTAGCTCAGTACCTGGCACATAGTAAAGGCCCCATAAACATCTGTTCTGTCTTTGTAAATGAATGAGGGCCTGGTGACAAGCGTCTGGAAATATTACAGTAAAGGGTGGCAGGTTTTCTGTCCATTATATTGAAGAGTCTTGGTTTGGAGTTGGGCAAATGTAGGTGCTAGTGGCAGCTCAATCATTTTAGTAGCTGTGAATCCACCTACGACAAAATGAGTTTTACCTCATGGGGATACTGTAAAGATGAAATGAGATTGTATAAATAGAAAGATTCATCCAGTGTCTGAAACAGAGTGATCAACAGGTGGTAACTAGCACTCCTGTTATCATCATCCAAAGACATCATATAATCCATACAGCAGCCTCACTTGGGCGTGGTGGTATGGGAAGGGCCAAAGCCTGGGCAAGTCTCTCTCCTCCCAGTTTCCTCTTCTGTAAAATAGAAGGGATGAGCCAAATGCTAAATAGATTCTGATGTGAGCAATCTGGGTTCTAACAGTTAAATTAATGCTATGCCTTTTAATTAAGTCATGCCTTCTTAAAGATTTTATCAGACATATAAAACCTTTATCAAGTAGGTTGCTGAAACCCAGCTGTAAAAAATAATCCACTTATTTAAAAAAAAAGATAGAAACATTGGTAAACATTAAATAAACACAGATAAACACTGCACTTTTCAAAGGATAAAAGTGCACAAATGTAATTTCTTAAACTGAAAGGCCTTGAGGTCTTTCTTGTGTACTCCCCATTTTGCAGACTGAGGCCTGAAGAATGTACATGGCAAACCCCAAACCAGAATCCAGGTCCCTAACATCCTGCCCTGTGCACCTCCTGCTACAGCATTTTGACTTTACCTGGACAGTAGCACATGCCCTCAAAGGAATATAGTTCTAGATTTTAAAAAGCCAATATTCTTGTTGTAATATAAATAATTTTTCTGTAGACCCATCCTTGTTTAGTGTCTTAATCCCTGCTCTTAACCCATCCTTCCTACCCCTACTCTATCAAATTATATCAAGAAACTTTAAATTCTTCTTAAAAACAAGACATTAGAAAAAGGTAAACGTATTCATATCTGGGGAAATCTCTTAGTTAGAGAATCCCATTGCCTCAAGATGCTTTCCCTGTCTCCTTCTAGCTCTGCATCCAAACTCTGAGACACTGCCACATTTTCTCCTACTTGGTCTCCTTGAGAAACAAGCATTGCTCAGCAGGCATTGCCTAAGTGCTGCCCAGCCTGAGAGCTGGGAATAAAATCCACTGCCAGGCTTATAAAGAAGAGGCTGCCCATTCAGGCTGCCCATTCAGGCTGCTGATGTGATCACTGTGCCTGAGCAGGGACAGCCCAGCCAGGGGTGGGGGAAAGCAACAACGGTGTGTGTCTCCCATTCATCACAGGCAGGATCCCCCTCTGGCTCACCGGCAGTCTCCTTCGATGTGGCCCAGGACTCTTTGAAGTTGGGTCTGAGCCATTTTACCACCTGTTTGATGGGCAAGCCCTCCTGCACAAGTTTGACTTTAAAGAAGGACATGTCACATACCATAGAAGGTAAAGGAACACTAGGCCCCACTCCCCCTACCAGGGGTGGGGCCTAGCTCCCCTCCACCTCCCATTGGCTTTTCAGCCTCCTGAACCCAAGAGCAGACTTATAGTCCCTTCTCAGAATCCACTTGGGCAAGTGCATTGGTGTGGACACCTGGGCACTGTGCTATGGGATAAAGAAGAAACTAAGAACTAGGCCTTTGGGGTCCAACATGCCTGGTTTCAAATCCTGTATCTAGCAGATATCTTTGGAAACCTTTGGCAAGATGTTAATATCAATGTCTACTTGCTTTGTCATCTCTTAAATGAGAAATAATAGAATCAACTTCCCAGTTTATTACAAGAAGTAAATAAGAACATAGACCTAGGACATGGAAAGTATTCAGTAATAAAATTATTATAGTTTTTGTTACTAGACCATTGACTCTCCTGACTACTTACTTTTTTTTATAAACAAAAAGGCCACAAGGAAGGAGGGGGATGCCAAAATGGAGTTAAGGACCAAATATGTGATAATGATACAAGAAAGAGAACTTTTCCAAAAATAGGACGTTGTTGCTAAAAGACTTAAAGGCCTAAGGCAGTGATTCCCCACCAGTGTGCCGGCACATCATTGTGCACAAGAATGTTTAAAACATGCAACACCTGACTACGTAGTCAGGGGCACTGACCTCTTTTCCCTTAGATCGTCAAATTAAAAGATGACAACAGCCAACACAATTTTGAATGAAGCAAAATTATACTCCTTTTTTGTTAGGTTGGCAGAAAATATCACATATTTTGGTGTGCTACAGAATTTTAGTCATCAGTTTATGTGTTCCATGAGATGAAAAAGGCTGAAATCACTGACCTAAGCCATAACTCCAGAAAGCATGTATTAATGCCACAATAAAAATGTGTCTCATGTTTTAATATTCTGGCCCAGGAGTGACTTTGTTGATCACCACCGATGTCAGGCATTTGAAAAAGACATTGAAAGGAAGAGTAAATGGAGGCTTAAAGTAGTCAGAATAACTTGGACAATAATGAAAGAGAAACATCATGTGAAGCAAAAAATTATCTGTGAAAATGCATGTTTTGGAGGTCAGACAAAGATTTCATATGCCTTCTAAAGATGTTGGTATTTTTTTCATCTGCATGACTTTGTCTCTTTATCTGTGAAATTTTATATCTATGAAATTATTATGTGGATTGGAGGAAGGGTAAAAATCAGATTTTAATTGGCTCTCCATATGAGAAATATTGGGCAATGTATGCCATCTAGTCTGGGATATGGTTCAGGAGGTCTGCCGGTGCAAGAGACTGGATTGCAGAACACCTACTTTAAACTAGCAAAATACATTTTAAAATTGAAGAGAAACATAAGAGGGACATGAGGGATATCAAAAGGAATATAATTCAGCATACCATATCCTATATGTCCCTCTAAGTATAGGTTGTTGTGTGACAGGCCACAGGAAGTCCTCTGTCCTATGTCAACTACCATGGAGGCTGCATGGTGTAATATGGAAAATGCATGCTTGCCAGCTCTGGCCAACTTGAGCTGTAAGCCCGCTTGGCCACAAATGCCAATCACTTAACTTCTCTGAGCCTTGAGTTCCTCATCCGTCACTGTGAGATTTATAAGCCATAAACTTAAGCTCATGGCACATTGTCTCTCCCTTGGTCACCAGAAGAAAGTGACCTGACAATACTCTTCATTCTTTATGTTGTGAACCTGTGATTCTGATTCAATAAGGACACCCTGAATGACCATTCTAAGCTCCACATGGACTACTCTGATTGCCCCTGCCTATGACCCTTTCCTATGTCTTTCCTGTCCTCCAGGTTCATCCGCACTGATGCTTACGTACGGGCAATGACCGAGAAAAGGATCGTCATAACAGAATTTGGTACCTGTGCGTTCCCAGATCCCTGCAAGAACATATTTTCCAGGTTACTGAAACCCAGCTGCATGTTATGAAAGGCATTTTATATTATCCCCCTTTTATCTTATGGTTTGTATGTTACTGGACTAAAAACTCCATTTGTTTCTGCAGGTTTTTTTCTTACTTTAGAGGAGTAGAGGTTACTGACAATGCCCTTGTTAATATCTACCCAGTGGGGGAGGATTACTATGCCTGCACAGAGACCAACTTCATCACAAAGATTAATCCCGAGACCCTGGAGACAATTAAGCAGGTAGGATACAGTGCTCAGGTGACATTGCTCAGGAATTTAGAATTGCAACTTAGAAGTAAACCAACTGTGCAATTTGGCAGATAGAACATAGAGCCAGACTAATTTTCAAATCCTTGCTTTGTCATCAACTACTAGAAATGCAACATAGGGCAAACTTTGTTTCTTCATCAGTGAAATTTTAAATACTTATTATATGGGTTGAAAGAAAACTTTATAAAATGCTGAACATATTAATTTATTCATTTGTGACACAAATATTTTTTGAGTCCCTGACATGTACCAGAACTTACGCTGGGTACAAAGGATACGTCAATATGTAAGACAACATGTCCCTGCCCTTAATGGCTTTTATAAGATAGCATGGACGTGGCACACACTGGGTGTTCAAAAAAATTACCGATATTAATATTGAAAACCCTGCTATTCATGACTAGAAATAAAGTTCTGTTTTAAATAAAATAGCATAGAGAAAAATATCAGCAATATTAGAAAGTGATCAGTTTTGCCAAGAACTTCAATGAAGCAGTTAATAACATAGATCCACATTTTCGATCAATATTTATTAAGATGTAACTATTTGAAGGCATTGTTCTAGTCTTCAGAAAGCTGAACATCTCAATGGGGAAATCAAACAAAAGCACAACTTAGCTCTAAGAGGACACATGTTGTGATGAGTCCTTTAGGAAAAGGAGAACCTTCCATGAAAGCACAGAGAAGAAAGAGATTACTTCTGGCGGAAGCTGGGGAATGCAAAGTGGCACGATCAAGGAGGATTAAAAAGACTTGCATTTGAGTTAGAAGTTAAAGGAAAGAAACAACTTCAATGAATTTGGAAAAAGGATATTTCAGGTAAAGGGAGTAGCGTAATCAAAGGGTTAGAGGAAGGAAAATAGAGGATATGTTCATGGAAATTAAAGAATAATTTCTTTGGCTAGATTAGCAGCATTTCTCAGTGGAGGAGCTAGTGGCATTGGGTGGGACTGTCCCACACATTGCACAGGCACCCCTGGTCCCATCCACTAAACGCCAGTCATGTCCTCAATCAATCCTTGTGGAAATCCACAATGTTCCCAGCATTTCCAATCCTCCCCGCAGGGGGCGATATCACTCCCAGTTGAGAAGTAGTGATCCCGAGCAAGCAATGTCAAGAACAGTGGGACACAGGGTAGGGTGAAACTAATGTTTGAATAATGGACACAAATTAGGAGTAAGTTGCTTAGCCAAGGGGAAGGCACTGAAAGTGTTTACTCAGCTCTCTGGTCTCAGCGGCGGAAGCGAGATGACGTAAGGAATGTAATGATTCGGCAAGCGCCGCAACAAAACACTCAGGCAGTGCTGCAGCTGTGGCTCGAAAGGCCTACCACCTGCCGCAGTCCACCTGCAGCAGGTGCGGCTACCCTGCCAAGAGGAAGAGGAAGTGTAAGTGGAGTGCCAAGGCTAAACAACGACACTACCGGGACTTGTCACACGAGGCACCTAAAAATCGTGTACTGCACATTCAGGCATGGATTCCGTGAAGGAACAACACCTCAATCCAAGAGGGCAGCTGTTGCAGCATTCAGTTCATCTTAAGGATTTCACTGATGAGTCCCACAATAAATGTTCCGGTGTCAAAAAGTTTTAAAAAAAAGTATTTACTCAGAAAAGTGATATAAGCAGAGCTGTGCTTTAGGATATTTAATCTGCCATGGTTAAGCTGTATGAGAGGGCAAAATAGGTAAGGAAGCTAAGAGACAGGTGGAACTCAAGACCAGAATTTTAGTGTAGTAGAAATATAAAGGAACAATAGTTCCAACACTAGGTCTCAATGCCACAAGCTGATGTATAACTCTCAGCAGACTTTACCAAGGCTTAGCATACTCTCAGTAGCGCTTTCTTCATTTGCGATGTATGTTTGTAACCACATGCGTGTAGCAACCTAGAGAAGGACTGAAGGGGACTCTGATAGGGAATTTGTATTCCAACTGCCATGTGATTTAATTGGAAATATAAACTTCATGATACGGCTTCATGTTAGACTTTGTTAGGGATCAGCTTCCATTGTGAACATCACTGAATCCGGACTCCATGTAAAAATATATATATTTTTTAAAACTTGAATGCTTTTGTTTACTATTACTAAGATAGCCTCCTAATCAATGCCTTTGCTTCCTGCCTGATTTCTTAAATATAACTTTCTTACTTCAGTAGGAGCATTTTTTTCTAAAATGCAGGTATGAACGTGCTACTCCATTTAGGGCACCCGTAGTTTCCAAGTCCAAACAAGGGCCTTCATGCTTGGCCCGTTCTTATTCTCATATTCCCTTCTCTGTGCATGCCTTTCATGGCCACCATGTTGCACAACTAGTAGTTCCCAAACAGTACTCTATTTACAACTCTGGGCCTGCACATCAGGGTTTCCACTCCCTGGAACACACTCCGTGTCATCCTTCTTTACCTAAATAACTTGAATTTATCTTTCAAGCGTTAGTTGGAGTCATCGCTCTTGGGAAGCCCTACTTAATCTCCCAGTCTGGGTTAGACGGCCTTTGTCTACAGATACCATCTTATGCTGACAGCACTATCTATATATATACGTCAGCTTATTGGTCTAGCACAGGGCTATCAAATAGAACTTCCTGCAATGGAGGGAGTGTTCTATGTATGCACTGTCCAAGTGCTACTGTGCATTTGAAATGTGGCTAATGTGCCCAAGGAACTGAATTTAAAGCTTTATCTACTTGTAAGTAATTTATATTTAAGTTGCTACATATGGCTACAATATTGGTCAGCACAAGTCTAGACTGAAATTGAAAACAGGGACCATCTCTTTTCCTAGACCCTGGTGCAGTGTCTAACATATAATAGATGTTCAATAAGTACTTGATGAATGACTGGCTGAATGAATGAATGAATATCTCAGCTACTACTGAAGTAAAGATATTAAAAATTCCCTATGCTTTAAAAGATATTCTCCTAAACAAAGAAAAAATTGCTTAGACAAATATACACTCCATCAATTATTCATTCAATAAATGTTTACTCAGCAGGTCCCAGGTAGAAATTCTGGTCCTGATTTGCCAACATACAGCTCTGTGTCCTTGAACAAGTCACCTGATCTCTCTGGGACCTCAATCTCTCCTTCTGTAAACCGAGAGTTATGTGCTAGATTTGTGGTTCTGAATTTTTTATAAGACTACAAATTGAATTAAAGTGCTAAGCCCTTTTCCAAAAATATTTGCATTTAATTTCAAGAGGTTCATGGTTCCCCTGAAATCTATTTAGGTTGAGACTTTCTATACTAGATGAATCCTGGGTTCCTTACAATTCCAGTTTCATACTCTGTGTAAGACCCTGGATTTGATGTTTAGGTTGTACCATACAAAATTGCTGTTTTTATGTAATTAAAATTATTAAATGCTAGCAATTTCATACAATTTATCTAATTCAATGAAGGGGAATATAAAGAAGTCCCAGGATTCAAATTTATCATCGTTTGAGGACAACCTGCATGTACAGAGGGAAAATGACTAACCTTAGCAGTATATAGCACACATCAGGTAAAGAGCACCGCCAGGGAAAACTCCCAGATTTCAGAGGCATGTGGGGTCAGCGTGGAGGTGAGAGCAGAGCTCTGTACTGAAGGTAGGAGTTCAAGCAGACTTCAAAGACGGTAGGACCCAGAGGGATAGAAAGAGGAAGTGCACTTAGGATGAGGGCGCAAGCAGTAACAGTGAGGTCAAAACTAGGGACCAAAGATTTGACACGATCCTTCTCTTACCACGGATGACCTTTGCTCTCCTGCCATAGGTTGATCTTTGCAACTACGTCTCTGTCAACGGGGCCACGGCTCACCCCCACATTGAAAGTGATGGAACTGTTTATAACATTGGTAATTGCTTTGGGAAAAATTTTTCCATTGCCTACAATATTGTAAAGATCCCTCCGCTACAAGCAGGTTAGTTTACCAATTTGTCTTTTCTGAAAGCAAGTGTCTATATTGTATGAACGTTGTTGGAAATACAGGGTGCCAGGTCAGAGTATCAGGGCAGCACAACGTGCACAGTTAGATTGCTCTCAGATTTCAGGACAACTGCCCTACCCTACCCTTCCAATGACCAAGGGCACAACAGCAGGAAAGGACAATACAGAAAGCAAGCAGCCAAGTTCTATTGCTACACGTTTCAAAGATGTAGCACATATGTGGATTTCATCATTTAAGATGTAGAATCAAATGTAGCAAACATTTATTGAGTGCTTATTCATGATCCAGATGAAATTAAATTTTTATTCAAACATATATGCATAATAGCATATACACATATATATATGACAGTGTACTAAGTATTTTGTGTTGGTTTAATTCACAAAAGAACAAATCTATTAATTTATATTAATGCTATAACTAAAGAATATTAAAACAGAAGGGAGAATACTCTTTAGAAGTCTACATTCATTCTCCATTCATTGCTAGAAATTTGATAACCATCTTGATGACAGAATTATTTGAATATATATGGGTTTTTGTTTAGTATTGCTTAGTATAGTTCTCAAAGTGTAGTCCTACTGGCAGCATATCCTGGGAACCTGTTAGAAATATCAATCTTAAGCTCCACTCAAAACCAACTGAATCAGTAATTCTGGGAGTGAGCCCACTATCAGTATTTTGAGAAGCTCTTTATGTGATTTTGATACTTGCTAAGGTTTTGAAGATGAGTGACTTAGTAGTAAATAAACTTTAATGTGCATAAGAATTACTGTGCAGGGCTATTGACACAAATCCACCTATACTATACTCTATTGGCAGTTTAAGAAATTGTAAAAGGTATTGTGACCATGCTAAAGTTTTGCCTTAATCCCTTAAGAAGCCACCTCCCATGGTAAGACGTGCCTTCACTGCACTCTGCCTGCCACAGAGCTGTTAGAGCGCACTTTCCCAAACCTGCTGTCTGCATTCTCCTGGGCGATTGCAGCTTTTCACAAAACTTCACTGAGAAATACCAATGCCTAAGACAATTAACATAAGCTCTGAAAAATCAAGATCTGAAAATGTATTTCTTCAGTTACATAAGCTGTTCTAAGTGCTTTGTATTAAAAAATAATAATAATAATTTTTAAAAGGCTGTTCCAAGGCCTTTTAAAACCACTTTATTTCAGACAAGGAAGATCCAATAAGCAAGTCAGAGATCGTTGTACAATTCCCCTGCAGTGACCGATTCAAGCCATCTTACGTCCATAGGTAATCTGGAAGGCCTGCTATGAATCTTCAGGAAAACTTAATTTTAAAGATCTGTTTACCTTTGATATCAATACTGATCAGCCTCTTGCAGAAACCTAATGTAAACACAATTAATTTCACATAGGCATTGTTGATTCAAATAACCAAGCATACTTCATGCATACACCTTTCTTTGTGGTTTGAGAACATGTCCCTTCCATTTACAAGCCCATTTGTGTTTCTGAACAGTTTTGGTTTGACTCCCAACTACATTGTTTTTGTGGAGACACCAGTCAAAATTAACCTGTTCAAGTTCCTTTCTTTATGGACTCTTTGGGGCACTAACTACATGGATTGCTTTGAGTCCAGTGAAACCATGGGGGTAAGTAAGTCTTACATTTTTTTTGTCGGGTTTGTGATCTTGAGGAAGTGAGTTTCATCGTGCGTACTTTTTCCTTTTAAATGCATCAAAATAGTTTTCTTATTTTCAAGGTTTGGCTTCATATTGCTGACAAAAAAAGAAGAAAGTATCTCAATAACAAATACAGGACATCTTCTTTTAACCTTTTCCATCACATCAATACCTATGAAGACAGTGAGTTTCTGATTGTGGATCTCTGTTGCTGGAAAGGGTAAGAAAAGACCGTGGACAAATGTTACATCTCTACTTGCTCCTGGAATTAGGGGCCTTTTTCAGAAATGATGTCCTCAATATTTAACCTGAATCACATTCTACAATGCAAGAAGTATGCTTCAGTCACAGCACATCACTGAAAAAGCTGCAAAGAGTTTAGGTAATCAGAAACACAAAGTGAACTTCAAAACCACAATTAATAATTTAAAACTGATCGTGTACATAAACCAGACCTAAAAAGATAAGGTTGCATGACCTGATAACTTAAACTCAACTTACTTAACTTGACGAGATCCCTTGGGGGGGGGGGGGGCCTTGAACTCTACCAACTCTGGGTTTAGGAAAAACGGGCCTGCTTTCTTCAAATTAGCCAGATTACTAAAGACAGCAGCTGCTAAAGACACAGACAAAATAGTAATTGAGTAGCAGAAGTTGCTGTTATTTAAATATATCCATTAGGCAGTTTGTTTATTTGTTTGTTTGTTTGGGTTTTATCCAGTGTGGGCAAGAAGAAATGGCTTTAGTGTACCTGGGCCATTAGCAGTTTCTCAACTGAGGAATAAAGAAGAGGCGGGCATTTGTCCTTTCAAATATCTTGTATCATCTCTCTAAAATTATTTGCAATTCTGTGTGCTATGTTTGACCTCTCATTTTTGCAGGTTTGAATTTGTTTATAACTACTTATATTTAGCCAATTTACGTGAGAACTGGGAAGAGGTAAAGAAAAATGCCAGAAAGGCTCCCCAGCCGGAAGTTAGGAGATATGTACTTCCTCTGAATATTGACAAGGTAACCATCCTCTACACAAATTTCAGATATAACCAGAATACTTCATCTCCCCCAGGATTTGTTCTCGTGCTTCATGTTCATACATACAGTCCTGACATTTCAGAGCTGGAAGGAGCTTTAAAAATAAACTAATTCAACTCCCCTCATTTTACAGTTGAGAAAGCTGCAGCTCAGAAGAGTGATAGGACGTAGCGAAGGCCCACTGCCGCAGAGCCGGAATGAAAAACAGATTTACGATCTGTTCAAATCTTTCTTTAGAAATTATTTTCAAAATATACTTTCTCACTGAATAGTGCAGACCACTTATTCCCAGAAAATTTTGTCAATAATATAAATAATTTAATT
Organism: Tonatia bakeri; assembly: GCA_004024845.1. Lineage (NCBI taxonomy): Eukaryota > Metazoa > Chordata > Mammalia > Chiroptera > Phyllostomidae > Tonatia > Tonatia bakeri. The sequence goes on along the minus strand of PVIA01000025.1, from coordinate 580,022 downwards.
TAAATGATTTGAAGTTCTAGAGAGGTATGGCATCAAAAAGTAGAGAAATCAGCCCACTATTTTGATTTTCTACAAATCTTCTAAAAATATTACTGGAAGATAAGAATTATTAATAGCCTCAAACTGTCATCTTTTTATTTCTACTTTTTCTTCTCTTTAATCAGACATGATCTTTTTAGACTATCAGAGTAATGTCAAGAATTTTTAGTGTGATGGAAATGCCAGCCAAAATTAAATATATATACATATATATATAATTTTCACAATCAGTACATGAATATATACTCTCATTTGTGTATATATGAGATATATACACAAAAGTAGTAGAAGCAACTACAAGGAATGTAAAACATTGTATCCAAGGCTTAGATCAGATGGAGTAGAAATAAACCCAATTTAGAACCAGACACTGCTGCTCTTAGGCAAGCTCATAAGCTCTATGAAGAAAGAGAGAGGGGGAGGAGATTAGTGTGGGACTAATCTACACTAGTTAGGTGAAAAAGTTTCTACAGAGGCAGGAAGGAGGTTTTTTTTAAAAAAATGAAACTTCATGTGGAAATGTAAAGTAGTTGATAGATTCATTCTGAGCGTAGGGGCGATGTGCATTGGGCAGAGGGACTGGAAGATAGGTTGGAGTGCTGTTGTATGGGGCTTTATAGCCTTTGGGTATTATATAAATGATAAGAGCCACTGGAACATTTAAAGTGTGTGTAGGGGGAGGGGTGACATAATCAAATCTATGTTTTAGAAAGGTTACTCCAGTGCATCGTAGAGAATAGTTTGAAAGGTAGAGAGTCTATACAAGCTAAAAGCTCTGTTAGATGTCTAATATAATAGGGCAAAGAAAAGAGGATAAATGTCTAAATGAAGAAAATGGGAACTGAGATATAAAGGAAGGTACCAGGTTGAGAAATATTTAGGAGGTCAAGTAATCAGCAGTTGGTGGCTGGTTGCATGTGAGGGCTTAGGGTCAAAGGAAGGAGCTGCAGACAACTTCCTGATTTCTGCCTTGAGCAGTTGAGTAGAAGATGGTACGATTAGCTAATTGGGCACACAGGTCTAGGAGGAGCTTGTTTACAGGGAAAAGAGTGATTTATTTTATACTTGTTGAGTTTAAGGTACCCAGTGGCCATCCCAGCATAAATGCTCACAAGGCAGCTGGTATATATGAATCTGGAGCACAGAAGATAAATCATGGTGAGATATCAGTCTCGGTACCTTAAGCACCCTTATTTTCCCCTTGTGCCTTCTTCTCTCTCCACATATCATTCTCCACATATCAAAAAGAAGAAAAAGCATTTTTTCAAATGTGTAGTCATCATTGCCTGAAGAAAACCCACCCAATTATAGAATGGGTAACCTCAGTAATAATGAAAAATGTCTAATATCACCCTGGATCCTGCCTTCTTTTTTTTCCAATAGTTATTATCACTATAACACCATATTGTACCAATCATTTCAGTTGGCACATCAATAGGATATACTTTTTGTTCTCATGGAACTCATTACCTAGTGTAGTAGGGAGAAGAAGGGAGAGTCAGTAATGATAACACATATCTGCACAGGATGAGTATGGTGAGGTATGGGTTTATTGCTTTTGTTATTTAGAGAATGAAGCAGCCATAGTTAATTGGGGAGATTCACACATCTCAGTCATTGGCAGTATTTTGGCAGAGGAGATGGGATCAAAGCAGACCAATTGAAGAGAGGAAGAATCAAGTGGCATCTTTGAGGAAAGGAGTGGCACCTTTGAGGAAAGACAGAAGTGGGAGGGGGCAGAAAAGCTGAGGGAACTAATGGCTATCTAGCTGTTTAGAACATAAGCAAAGGTAATGGAATAAATGGGTGATAAAGCCTGTAAAAGTATGTAATCTTCAAAGGCTTTAAGAATGAGCTAAATAGCTTTTACTTTATTTGGCAGGTGATGGGAAGACAGTGAAAGTTTTTAAATAGAAGAAAACCATATTCAGAGCTGGTAGACTGAGTATCAACCATACTAACTTTTACAAATGTCTGTACTACTAAGCTTTTGCCTTCTCTGAACAAGTTACTCAATCACTCTGAAGTTCATTTGCTTACTCCAGAACCTAAGTAAATTGTACAAAATAGTAACTAAGGTCATTTGCAGCTTTAATATTTTGATTTTCTAAAATAAAGTTGTGTTGTGTATAAGTTGTAGCATAAGTGCAGAAAGGATAGAAATAGAAACCTAGGCTAGGAGACAATTAAAATCACTCAGGTGAGAGAAAAATGAAATGATAGTGGAGCAGACAAAGACAAAAATGAGAGGCCCTACAGGTAGAGTGTAAAGGAGTTTACATGTGATTGAATGGCAGAATGAATTAAGTCTTACACACGCAAAAGACCATAAAGATCCTTTAAGACTACCTTTCTAGAGGAGTGGCACCTTTGGAAACAGGAAGTGTAACAGGTGGAGCAGGTTGACAGATGACTATAAACTGTAGGGCTATGAGGAAGGGGGAATATGGGTAAGAAGACTTACATCAAGTCAAACAGACCCTGGCTTGACCAGGGCTTTCTGCTCTGCCTCTCACTAGCTGAGGCCAAAACTTTTAATCCTCCTAAATTTCCTTTTATTTATCTATATTAACTTTATAGGGTTATCGTGATCAATAAATATGGTGATATATGTCAATCATTGAATATAGTCCCTGGAACAAAGTAAGTATTAAACAAATGTTCATTATCATTTGCAGCAAGAACAATAAAATCAATATCAACATCTTCATAAAAAAGTCTTGTAGGCTTTCATATGTAAATGTGACACAAATCAGGATTGGAAGAAAAGAACTGATAGTTATTGGTATTGAAATGATGATCAAATATAAGAACAAATAGATGGGAGTGTTAGCAGAAAAAAATCATACTTTAAGTTCTCTAAAAGAAACACAAATTTCTTTCATCTAAAAAGTGAGAAATTTGATAGCCAGAAAATGCTAACAGAAAAGAAAATATGGCCAAGAACAGAAGTTTGGGAAACATCCAGGTACAGAAAGCGGTAGAAAAAGAGGAGCCAGAAGAAGAAAGAGAAAGCCACCAAAGAGCCCTAGTTACATCTAAGAGAGGGTGATGCCAAAGGACAGGGCAAGCGAGGGTTTCGTGGGTACCCACAACTACCGACAAGGAGAAAAGGAGGAAGACTGAGAGCAAAACGCCAGACTTGGTGCTCTCCAGGGGAGAAAGTGAGAGGCAGAAATCGGGTTTTATGGCACTGAAGGGGAGTAACTGGTGACAATGAGGGAGTAGGTACCAGAGTCTACGCTTTTAAAACTTTGGCAATGAGGAAACAATAAGCCATACATTAGGGGAAGGAAAGATAATAAACAGATTGAGGGAAAAAATAAAAAGAGAAGAGAGTCTAAGAACAAAGCTTGTAATTTATTGATTAAGAAAATGGTAATAGCTTTAAAATATATCTTTATTATTTTTTAAGAAGATGATTTTTTCTTTTTTGTAAGATTTTATTTATTTATTTTTTTAGAGAGGGAAGGGAGGGACATGTTCAGTTGACTCCTTACAATGGCAGACCTACTACTTGAATGTTTGTCTCATCCAGTCTTTTTTTTTTTTAAGATTTATTTTCAGAGAGAGAAGGAAGGGAGAAAGAGAGAGAGAGAGAGAAACATCAGTGTGCGGTTGCTGGGGGCCGTGGCCTGCAACCCAGGCATGTGCCCTGACTGGGAATCAAACCTGCGATGCTTTGGTTCACAGCCCGCGCTCAATCCACTGAGCTACGCCAGCCAGGGCCTATCTTTATTATTTTTGAATGGTGCATTCAAATGGCCAAAAATCAAAACAATATGAAAAGGTATACACTGAGAAGTTTCACTCCAATCTATCAGCACTCATTTCATTCCATCTTCCTCCACTTCTATGCATAACTTTCAATGTCCTTACTTTTCCTTTGTTTATGCAAATACAAAAATCCATATGTATAATTATTATTTCACATTCTCTTATGCAAAAAGTAACTTTCTATGTCCACTGTTTTGTTCCTTACTTTTTCATTTAACAATATACACTGAAGATCTCACTGTTTTCAACTGTGCAGCATTATTTTTGTGAGCATCCCTCACCGCTAAGCAGCAGTTTCTACAGATAACGTCACAAGGAATATCTCTGTGTGTGTGCTATTTCACATATGCACAGTTGTACTCTCAGAAGTGAGATTGCTGGGTCAAAGAATAAATGCATCTGTTAAAAAAAATAGGGGAAAATTCAAAAGCAAGAGATAGCCTTTTGAGGAGTTATGAATTTCTTACATTAAAAACCTAATTTAATAATAATATTAATAAGATAGAATAGGATAAAATAATTAAACTTAAAATCACACATGTCGTAAGTTAGACATGAAAATTTGAACTTATTGTGTGCATACGTAAATATGTTTGTGTACACGCACCACTCTCTCCTTCCCGACATGACCAACAAGTGGGTTTCACAAAATCCCACGAAATCCCTTCCTCTATTGGCTCCTCACCTCAAATCCACTTCCTATCCTGAAAATCCTCCATGGTTTCCTTTTAATTCATAATATATCCCTGTCCTCTTCTCAAAATGTCCCCTCCACCCTCTTTCTTTTATAAAAATCTGACTCCCAAGGACACTGTTCTCTTCAGCAGCAATTTCCAGAGGAGGTCGTTTCTCCTCCTACGGCCCTTGTACCACTGGGACTAGAATTGGGGTAGGTGTCCTTTTTGTTCCACTTTGCTGCTTTCTGACCATAATTCCCTCCATCCATGCTTAAAATCTCCCAATTTTTAATTTCATTTAGTTTAACATGTAGCCGAGTGGCATGTACACATATACATATATACACTTCTCATTATTGTTGTCTATTAACCACTACGCCCTCTCCCTCTGGCTCAAGTCCACACTTCCCAGATCTACTCCTAGATCTCTGTGATTTCAAGATACACATCAGGAGTGACTCTTCCAACATCCTGGCCTTTAATTTCCTTGACCTTTTCCACCGACGCTATCTTCCATTCTTTCTCAGTCACTCATTCGCCATAATCATGCGTTTGACATTGGTATTACTTATGACTTCTATGTGCTTCATCCATAACCTTAGGTTCATGCTTGAAACATTCTGACAAACTCTTCTTACCTTTCAATATCACTTGCTTTACTGCAGTTCCCACCAGGAACCTTCAATCTCCTACCTTCTCACAATCCCTCACTCCCTTGAGGACTTATCCTTCCTTCCCCACTCAATTAAAATTCCGTGGTCAATAATTATAATGATACTCTTGTATATAGGTCCTTATTTCTTGGGCCTCTTTCTTATTTTATCAAACTCATTTGTCAAAAGCACAAGTCTAGTTAAATCAAATTCTTAACCCACTTCATGTACCTCTGAGGCTGTTAAAATTAAGTGTTGAAAACACACGATCATGTTAATAGGTCTGTTTTTAAATACTTGACCACAAATCTTACCACTACATTTCCCAGTTCCATTTACGTTCCCATGTTCCTAGTTAAATATTTCACACCCTCCTCTGTTCAAACTTCTAACACCTCCCACCTCACACTCATTCTCAGCTGACAGCTCTGCTTCCTATTTCACTGATACAAATGAGAGAAATTAGAAAAGAACGTAGATTTCTGCCACCACATCTACCCACCCACCAGCATCTGTACTCATATTGAATTATCATCATCTACCCAGAACTACTCGTTCCTATCCTCGCTCACCCACTCCAGGACATCACTCCAGCAGCTCTCCCCGTTTGCTACATTATCGCTCTTCTCCCCCTCTCACTGGATCGCTTCTATCACGCTGTCATGCTGCCCTCTTACAAAACCTTTCTCTTGACTCCTCTTGCCCCCACCAGCTACTCCCTCACTCCTCTTTTTGTAGACCTCTTAATGTTGGAGGGCACCAGAACTAAGCCCTTTGTTTTATCTTTTATTTGTAAATTCTCTCCCTTTCTAAAGACTCATGCTTTAAAGCACCCCGCATATACATTTTCAACTTTCCCTTTAACTCGGGGTTCATATATGCTACTGCCAACTCCATGTTTCCCCTAGACATCACAGCTTAATAAGACAAAACCTAAATTTCTCCTCTTTCCCACCAAAAATCTTACCCACCTTCAGTAGTTCCCATCTGTTTTGTGGCAATCTTTAATTGTTCAGGCCAGACGCCGTGGAGTCATCCTTGACTCGTCTGTTAATTTCATCCCTCTTCCACATCCTGTGCATCAGAAAGTCCTCTGGGCTCTGCCTTCCACTTCTCACTGACTCTATCCTGTGTTATCAGCCTAGTTTGAACCAGTGTTTCCTTTTGACCAGACGCCTACAAAACAAACTGGTTTCCCTGAGTCTACTCTTGCGTCCCCACTCCTCCCAAGTCTCAGCAGAGAAGCCAGAGCACTGCTAACGTCCTCATCTCCTACAAGTTTTTCTCAAATGCTCCCTTTCGAAGAGGCCCACCCTGACTACCTACCAAAATTACAACTCACCTACTCTTCCCACTTCTGATGCCCCTTACTCTGCTCTATTTGTTCTCCCCATATTTATGACATTTTATACACTTTTTCTATTAATTATATTTATTGTTTATGTCCCCAAAGTGGAATATAAGCTTCATGAGGACAAGGGACAGTATTCTTTGAAATACCTAAAATACCTAGAATAGATTCTAGCACAATGCATGTATTGAAGTACTTGATACAGGTATTACTAAATGAACATGTTCTTAGAAAGGGGGTTCATGGTGTCCATTTCTTTTTCATAAGTCATCTGGAAAATCATGTGGGTGTGGGGGCAGGGAACAGATCTTAGAAACATCTGGTTTTCCTATTTTCTACTTTTTAACAAAAGAAATAAAATACTTTTCAAATAAAATCAAGACACACCCTAAGTACAATAAAGCTGAACACTGTAAATGGATCCCTAGGGGGCTGAAGGCTTTGTTGGTCTGCAGAAAAATGCTTTCTTATCGTTTTCCGGGGGCCCTCACTCAGAGGTCTTTTCCTTTAAGGACAATCTCATTTCACAGAAGAGAAGATTAAAGGCCTAACAGGTAATGTGACTTTCCCACCAAAACAGGCCCAGTTGACTGGGCTCCCCTTTCTAGAGTTTCTGGCACTGCTCCATCTACATGTTAACTTGAGAAATAAAAAACACAGGAGACAAACCACGGGAAGGCTGCAATTACAGTTACTAATGTTTCTTTCCTGCTCACTGAGGCTTCTGTTATCCTCTTTCTTAGGCTGACACAGGCAAGAATTTAGTCACACTCCCCAACACGACTGCCACTGCAATTCTGTGCAGTGATGAGACCATCTGGCTGGAACCTGAGGTCCTCTTTTCAGGGCCTCGCCAAGGTGAGATGATAGAGAGAAAAACCTGGCATGAGAGGGTACAAAATGTTCCATTCAAAGAAATTAACCGGGTTTTCCTAAGCATGTGCTTTGTTTTGTAGCATTTGAGTTTCCTCAAATCAATTACCAGAAGTATGGTGGGAAACCTTATACTTACGCGTATGGACTTGGTTTGAATCACTTTGTTCCAGACAGGGTAATTAACCCATCCTACTGATATTAGAACAGTACTTCAAGTCTTATGCTAGTCAAGTAAAGCATAATGACAGACTGACGGATTGATTGATTTTTCTTTCTTAACAAACAGCTCTGTAAGTTGAATGTCAGAACTAAAGAAAATTGGGTATGGCAAGAGCCCGATTCATATCCATCGGAACCCATCTTTGTTGCTCACCCAGATGCATTGGAGGAAGACGATGGTAATGAAAGCATTTCATGTGTCCAAATGTTCTCTTTTTACTGGAGTTCATGTAGTTAGTTCACTAGGAGAGGAGTCACATAATTATTCCCTAATGTTCAGAAACGACCGTTAATACTACTGAATGTAAACTTATTTGAAAATAAGTTTCATCCTGTGGTCAGGTCTCCTGGATTACTAGTGGAAAAAATGCTAAAGCACCATCTGGTGTCAGGATGGAATGCCAATGTCTGCTCTAGATGAAGGAGGGAAGGAGTAGGAAAGAACAGCATGAAGTCTTACGTTTTTGCCTTTCTTGACTTAGATACATTTATGAAAAAGAATACAATTCTAAGGAGGGAAACTGAGCATTCAGATAGATCAAAGAGAATGAGACTGTGGCTTTGTGGCTCCAGTATTGTTTCTTTGAGTAAGCCGGGGCTAGAAAGAGATCCAGAGATACTGCCTATACAGCAGCAACTCAATTATAAAACATCAGTCTTAGTTAAATATTGATTGGCAGAAATTAAAATATGGAAAACCACAGAGAAATGAATAAAATAAAGAATTGGGGTGGCATTTCATGCTAAATGATTTTGCACAGACAGCCCATCCAGTCAAAACTTCAGAAGCTTTGTTCTCATTTTGTTTGAGGGAGGTAAACTTCCAGCTAAGTCTTAGAAATTATACAAATAATATACATTACTGTTGTCAAAATCTTTTAGTATACACATTTTTCATTTGTCACAAGGCTTTTTCTGCCATGGGTAGAGCAAATGTTACAGATAAGAACACAGATCAATTCATTCAGTATGGATTTAACGAACACCTTCTATGCTCTAATCACTGGAGTAGGCTACCAGGATGTGCAGTGGGCAAAACAGATGGTCACGCCCTTCCTAGAACTTACACAGCCTAGTAGTGGACATGAACAGTGTGAAAGTCCCCTTTGGAATGATCTCACAGTGGGGTGGCTGAAGAGTCAAATCAAATGTCAAGTCATATGTTCTTTTTTACTTGTCAATGTAATACCTCCTGTATTATTTCAGAGTCATTTAATCTATGTCCCTGGACACTTTAAAAAAAATTCAACATTGCCTTATTTACTTCTGATTAACAGGTGTGGTTCTGAGTGTGGTGGTGAGTCCCGGAGCAGGACAAAAGCCCGCTTATCTCCTGATTTTGAATGCCAAGGACCTCAGTGAAATTGCCAGGGCTGAAGTGGAGATTAACATCCCTGTCACCTTTCATGGACTGTTCAAAAAGTCCTGAGCACATTCCAGCAAGACATGTTTCTGATGACAAAACCAAGAAAAACACAGTCAGGTCTGCAGTCTAAATTTGTTCAGTTTTAGCCTGCTATCTTATATGGTTTTAACTTGTATATGCACACTATTTAGCAATGTCTTACAGAAAGCACAGAGCTGAGCAAGCAATTCCTTCTAAAATAAAGTATATGTTTAGAAAATCAGACTTTCTCTGTGAGACAGACCACAACCAAATACCTCTTTATATAGTTAGCAATCGAATAGAACATGAATGTACATTTATTAAACTTTTTTACTCCTATTATAGAAGTGTATTTTAGGTACCTATCTGCAGCAATAATTTTTTAACATTTAAAAGTCAGAGTCATCTATACCTAAATGCAGCTTTGCTGACTCAAGGCAATATCATGCAAAAAGCTTAATTATCAAATGTCAAACCAAACCAGGGATAATGATGTAAGAGTAATCATTGTAATTATGTGTGTGTATATGTATGTATATATGCATATATATATATATATATATATATATATATACATATCACTGCTCAAAGATTCCCAAGCTTTATGAACTTTAACATCCCCATTTAACATAGGCAATTACTACTCTTTCTGAATTTACGATGAGGAAAACTCTCTCTAATCAGTTGAGGGCACTCCACCAAACAACATACCAGAGATTACTCTCTATTAAAACTCATATAACCTCAAAGCAATTACAATATAGTAGTGATTTTAGTGTTTTGAAAAACAGAGCATAGAATACTTAAAACTTAGTTTCTACTTAAAGTCAGAGTATGGGATAATGTTGGGGGTTATGTACTTTGTGATCTCTTCTGCTTAATTGTATGTAAGCACTTTGAAATCACCTGACTGAAGAGACAGAGAATATTAAATCAGTATTCGGCATTCAGATATGAATACATTTCAAGTACTTTTGTTTTTAAATCTATTCTCTTCCATGCTATATGTTAAAAAATGGGGATTGACAAAAATTTTTGTTCTATATCTTAATCAAAGTATCTATTTTATACTCAAAATTATTACATGTGTCTGTACTTAAGATGATCAGCATTGTGTTTGACTGTATAAAACAGCTTGAAGGAACAGACGACCAGGGCACTTGGTGCATCCACTTGATTTCCTTATTTAGATAAAATGCAAATTCATTTTTTAAAGTATAAATACTCATTTACTTTTCAAAGGAAATCTAAAATTACAAAAAAGTGGAAATTATAAATTAAAATCATACAGCGCTCATCTAAGCTCAACTACCATTAAAATTTGGGTATTTGTCTTTTCCATCATTAGCCTCCCTGTGGATTTTTAATGTAATCATTATTTCTTTGTGGGTAATGCCCAAATGCAATTAGAAATCTCAAGGAAGAAAAGAAAAAAATGCCAGAGAATAACACAGAATACGCAATTGTAGATAAATATTAGTCCATTGTCTTTTATCTCTAGACATGGAGCATGAGTATAATTCCACAAAGAAAGCTGTTTATCCATTTCTTTTAAAAAGGCAGAAAATAAATTACCCAACATTCACTAAGTTTTATCTTATTAAAGAATCCAAATTTAAGAGAACTCCTAAAACCTGTACTTCTCTTGTAACTTGGTGTGCCCTTCTCACCTCCTGCTTGTTGTGGGATCCCATTCTGAGCACTGTGCTCCGTGGAGATCACTAAGAGGAGAGAAGGGCGGACCTGACCAAAATAACATTCTACCAATACCATTACACTGAGATGCACACTCTGTATAATCATTGCTAAGACTATACAAAGAAGCTTAGGGGCTGCTTTTCAAGTCCAACAATGGAATGTATGTTTTTTAAAAAATTTAAAATAAGAGAGATTTGAATCAAGCAAGAGGGAGTAAGTTAGAAAGTCATACTGGAAAAAATTAAGGAACCTGTTTTCTAAAAACCAGAGCTACCCATTTAGGGGAAGCTAAAGAACAATGTGCCATTTATAAACAAATCTGTTTCAAGGGAAAAATTCAATTGAATTAAAACAAATAAAGCTGCTAATAAGCACTTATTTTTAAAAATAAGTTGTTTAGAGTCCATTTTTTTTTCCATCTTGGGCACCTTATATTTATCACAGCCAAGAGAAAAGGATGATAAACCCCTTAACAATATCAAAAGGTGATTAATGACTGATAATCACTTCATGGCAAATAATCTAGACAGACTCCCTATACTATATTCTAACCCAGAAAAGACTAACAGACAACAAAGGCAACCTACCTTTCGTTCAGATAATTCTGTGGCACTGTTATACCACCATCCCACAGTCTTGCTGAAGAATAAAATGCCGTGCTTTATTCTATAAACTGGGTACAAATGATCAATGGCTAGGATTATAGAGAAAATATCCCCTGAGGGATCCCCTAAGAAAAACCAAATCTCATAAAATTCAGTCTCAAGGGAAAAACAAACTCAGAAACACAGGAAAAAAGAAAACTCACATTTATTGAGTGCCTTTTACTTTACAGAAAAGTGGAAGTTACACCTAATCCTTCACCTATCATGATAGTATTTTCACCATTTTGCAGAAGAGGAAAGGGAGGCCAAGTTACTTTTCTAATAAGTAGAAAAACTTACTAGGTATAGTTCCCCCACTAAAATTTGGGTTTCTGATAAATTTTGAAATATTCTGACTAATTTAAAATTTCACTTCAAATCCAACCACTGTCATGCACTACCTAGTCACAAAGTCTGAGTAAAAATAAAATCTTTAAATATTCTCTAACTCTTACTATTGATTAGTAAGCCAAAATATTTCTTGAATGATACTGACCATGTACCAAGCATTTATTATGCAAGGAATTCCACTAATTATTCCATGTAAAATTCTATGTATAGATTTAATGATCTTATTTTGCAGGTGAGGAAAATGAAGCTCAAAAAAGTTAAATAACTTGGCCAAGTTTACTTAAGAATGGGGATCAGATTGCATATACCATCTGTACCTGTTGGGCACTGTGAACTACTACTTTGAGGTAGTTCACAATTTCAGCATTAGATCACTACATTCCTTTTGATGATATCTTAAAGGGCTAGGCTTTCAGCAGTTGCTGTTAAAATGCAAGTACCATGTAAAAACTAATGGGGAACACAAAATGATAATGACTGTCCAATCTGATTCCCAAGTTTGTCATTATACATGTAAAATATCATGTAACCAGCACCAAGATAAAGGTAGGCAATTCTTGTTGTTACAGATTAGTTTTGCCTATTTTTGAATTTCATGTAAAAGAAACTGTACTGTTCATATTTTTTCAGTCTGATTTCTTTCAATACCATGTCTGTAAGATTCACCCACATAGGTGAGTGTATCAGAAGTACAAATTCTTTGTCAGTTTTCGGTTAATAAACATTTATTGATACATTATTTCTAGTTTAGGGCTGTTGGGAATAAAGATATAATGAAGATTCTTCTACATCTTTTAGTGAACATATATATTCATTGCTCAGGATTTCTGGGGCATAGAATATATATAGCTTTAATAAATATTTCCAAACAGTTTTCTAAAATGCTGTAGCAATTTATACTCTCATGAGCAATGTAAGAGAGTTCTGGGAAAACATATCCTTCCCAACATTTGTCATGACCAGTCTTCAATTTTAGCCATTCTTAAGGGCGTGTAATGGTATCTCTTTGTGGCTTTAATTTGCATGTTAATCTTATGAATAATATTAAGCATCTTTTCATGTGTATACTGGTCATTTGAATAGCCCATTTTGTGAATCACTGGTTTCTAATAAAATTTAAAATGCGTATATACCTTAACTCAGCATTTCCAATTCTAGGAATTTATTATAGAAGAAAAATTTCTGCATGAAAAATATATATTGCAGCAATGTTTATAATACTGAAACATTGGAAACAATCCACATTTTTTTTAGGAAACAATGATAATCTTGGCAGCTATCTGTATAATGATGTAAATCCATGAAAAAAAGAGTTGGAACAATTTTCTTGCCCTAGAAAATATACAAAGTACAACCAGAGACTTTTCATATATATGTGTATATATATATATACACACACACACACACACACACGTATATACATATGTGTATATATATACATATATACGTGTGTGTGTATGTGTGTGTGTGTGTGTGTGTGTGTGTGTGTGTGTGTGTATATATATATATATATATATATGACAATCTCCAAGAAGAAAAATGCCTTTCCCATCAACTTCACTGATTTTTTAAGCAGTTACGCACTGCAGCCTCGCCATCCGTCATCCCCCCTGGAGTTCTCTCATCTGGCTACACTGGCTCTCAGTTTGTCCAACATATACGCTCTCTGCTCTCTTGCAAATACTTCACATATTTATAATTAGTAACTTGATCTATGTCTTCTCTGCCAAAATATAGGCTCCAAACATGCCTACCTTATTCACCATTAATCTCCAACCCCCAGCATAATGCCTATCCCAAATCAGATGCTCAAAATATCTAGATTTTCAAATCAGCAAAAAATTATCATGTTGTTATTAGTTATCACACATAAGATCAGTGACATTCTTGAAAAAAAATCCCAAAGGTAGAGAAATTAATCTCTTTATTAATTAGTTTCATAGCTAGGAATTAGCATGTGACAGAGAATATCATCAGTGTTCCAGAGATCAAAGATTAAAAACTTCCTGCTATGAGTGAAAATTATCTGTGTTGGCCAATGATAATCATTTATATGAGTCCATAAAGAAATCAAATGACTATTAATTCATTTCTATTATTACCTGTAGTGGCAAGAATGGTCCTCTGCTATCAACAAGGTTCACAATTGCAAGGTAGTTCTTGACTGCAGTATCTTTTGCTTGAAGTTGTTTCTTCTCTGTAACCAGGTGGAGTGACCCGCCTCTCACCGCTGCATCATGTGCCACTAACACACCAGACTCCACGTAGCTTTCCAGTTCCTGAACGAGAACATGGAATTAATTGGATCTTAAAACAAGGAAAATGTGTGTGTTTATGCACAAATTCTGACATCTATTCTCCCCCTCTCTCCCTGTGTTTAACTTTTCTCTCTCAAAACATTGGAAAGTTGGCTCAGGAATTAACTCCTGTTGCAGAAAAACTTCTGGGCTAACAGTGATATTTCAAGCAGCATGAATCTGTTCCTTCTAGTCAACTCTCAGGATTTAAGTCTAGCATACTTGTACACTATGCTCCTAAGGAAAAGAGAGTATTTGTTGGGTATGTGGTATATGTGTGGTAAAATTGGGAAGCAATTCTCCTTATCCTAATATCTGCACCCTTTTGTGATGACCCAGCATTGTCCCTCCCATTGAGGTGGAGTCCATTTCTCCACCCTCTAAATCTGTGTTATGTCATGTGACTTACTGTGACCAACGGGATTTTAGCAAACATGATGTCACTAGAGGCCTGAAAAGTGCTTGGGTATTAGGGTTTCCTCTCTCTTGCTGCTTTTAGGAACTCTGTCACCCCATGCGAACAGGCCTTGGCTAGCCAGTGACCCATTAACACCCAAAACCCCTGATGATAGTCAAAGGCCAATAAGTGAGGCTCTGTAAGATTGTAGCTCCCAGCAAATGTGTGAGTGATGCTACTCAGACCAAGTTGCCAGTACGCAGAAGTGTAAGCAAATACTCTTTAAGCCATCAAGTTTTGGGATGGTTTACTGTAATATGACAAAAGCTGACTGATATAGGATGGGTGAAATAAAGTCAAATAAACAGACTCAACTGTATGTAACCCTACATTCCCAGCCCTGGTTGTGGGTGGAATGGTCTATGGGTCTGGGTACTACTCCCCTCAGAGCGATATAGTGTTCACAGAAGCAGAAACCATAATGGCTCTAGTTTCTATGTGCTTTTCCAAGCCTAGCAGGAGCAAGAGAAGGGTTGGTTCACAGAGCAGCATCTTAGTCGAGTGTGAATGTAACACCACAGACAAAGACATTGCTTTGGTAATACTGATCCCTCTGAGAATGTGATATCAGAAAGGGGAGGGAATATTTTTCATTAATAATAAAGAGTTCCAGAATATGCACCCCAAAACATGCCACTTTGGCTTAATGATTCTTTTGAGCTGTAAGTATTTGAAAAACAGTAAATGCAGAGAGAAGCTTTCTTTGAACTCCCCTTATCTGCCCAAAGGCAAATCCTTCAAAGGGAACTCAGTCATCCTAGAGCCCCTTATTACAGAAGAGGAAACTAGAAGTCCACACCACACACAGCAACAAACTTTATCCCAAACTATCATACCTCCTAGCTATTCTCCTAAGGGTCCATTAATTTCTCCTAAAAATTATTTACTCTCCCCTAAGAGGCCTATATCCACCCTCCCCTTTCCCCATTAAGATGGTATTTATGTATGAACTCTAAGTCACTTCAGAAAGTTATTTTTCTTTTCCTTGGTATCTCTCACGTATACACGAGTGTGGATGAAAAAACTGGGGAGGGATTGTTCTATGGGAAGTAACCTCACAGGGTTATCTGATCAGGGATTCTAACTGGGCAGGTCATGGTGGGTGCTCCCCTCCCAGGCCTATAACTTCTTACTGAAAGGTTTTAAACCACCCCTGTCCATTGTTTTTGTGTATCTAGGTTAACACACCTTGATTGAAAGACCTTTTCCATGTATTCTAAACCTAAGTAACTCCTACTAGTTTATCAAAATTTAGCTCAGCATCATTCTCTCCAGAAATGCTTAGGAATTCCTCTTCTACATACTCATGAACATTTTCACATTGTATTAAAATGGTCTGTGTTTCATCTACAAGATTGTATGTATTTATTCACTCATTTTTAAAATGTCTATGTCGCCCTGGCTGGCGTAGCTCAGTGGGTTGAGCGCGGGCTGCGAACCAAAGCATCGCAGGTTCGATTCCCAGTCAGGGCACATGCCTGGGCTGCAGGCCACGGCCCCCAGCAACTGCACATTGATGTGCTTCTCTCTCTCTCTCTCCCTTCCCTCTCTAAAAATAAATAAATAAAAATTTTTAAAAAAAATAAAAAATAAATAAATAAAATAAAATGTCTATGTCTATTATTAGTCAGGCATTCATTCAACAAATACTTATTGAGTCCCTACTAGGAACCTGGCAGTTGTTCTCAGGGTTCAAGATACAACAGTGAGTAAGGCAATAAACTGCCTGTCATCATGAAGGTGACATTATTGTGTGAAATTCAGATGATTATTTAAGCACTGTGAAGTGGGGTAAGGGCAAGTCAGTGACTGGGAATGGGTGAGCTGTAATACAATAGATAGGGTGGGCAGAAAAGGCCCCTCTGGGATGATGATTGAGAAGAGACACCAGTAAAGAAAAAGATATGCCATGGAAAGCATCTCACTGGTAGAAAGAAGAACAATTTCCAGCTCCTGAAACAGGAAGGAATTTCCATATCCCAGGGGCGGTGAGAAGAATGATGTAGGGGGAGGGGCCTGAACACGGCAGGAAATGGTAAAGATGAGGTTATTATATAGGCAATAGCCAGATTATTTAGGACTCAGAGGAGTTTGGATTTTATTCTAAGTGAGATAGGGATTCCCTGGTGATTTTGGCACAGATGGTAACTTGATCTAATGGTTTTAAAACATTACTGTGGTAGCTGTGTCAAAAATAAACCAAAGGGAGCCAAACAGGAAAACTGATGGGCCAGATATGACACCCCGAACTAGAGATGTGACAATGGGCAAGAAAGAGACTTACGGAGAGGCACACGGGCGGGGGGTGAACCTGGACTCAGGCAGTTCTAGCTGGTCTTAGACCCCGGGTCACCCATCTTATGCTCTGTGACCTTAGGCAATAATGTCTCTGTGTTTCAGTTTCTTTCTATATAAAAATAGAGTTTCTATAAATATTAAATGAGTTAAAACATTTTTAGTGCTAAGATTCAGTGCCTGGCCCAAGATAAGTTCAGTCAAATGTTAGCTTTAAGCATTAGAGACCATGGAGGACGTCACGGATAGACCAGATGACACTGGACTTGCTCGTTTATAAGAACAACAGTTAGTATTAGTACCAGGAGCTACAGTGAGCATTAGTACAAGGGAGGAGCTCCTACCCAGTCCTGGGGAGCAACAGGGACTGGGCACAAAGTAGGTGCACAAGTAAATACTTACTATGGTCAAATTACATGGTCTTTTCTTTTCAGGTGGGTCTTTTGGGTATTAGTTTTAACTCCGAACAATGCTATTACTGGCACACAAGAGTCATTAATCTCTGGATTTGTTTGTTATAATATAAGTCAGTTTCACATTTTGGTATGTTTTATTAGTATTTGCTCTTAGGATCTTATAAATTAATTTAAGCCTAGTTAGTCTTCTAAGAAAAAAAGTTATTTCTTGATAACAATAGATACTGAGAAAGATGCAATGATCCCCACAGGTCACAGAGTTGTGAATCTGTACCAGACCTTTGCTAAATGTATTCCCACCTTTGGCCTGAAAGCATCATTGCCTTCCCTGGTTTATTAGTAATAGGTCATTACAGCACAAGAGCATCACACAGATTGTAGGTGGGAATAAAATGAATTAAAGATAAATGACTTTGTAAGAAAATGTAGTGAATGACTGTGTAATTACTAAAATACCACCACAGGGGGGCCCATTGTCTTTCCCTGAGTGCAGTGTGTTCAAAAAAGACCTCTAAGCCTCATGGCTCCCAAGGACAAGCATATAAAGATGAATCACTTTCCAGTTTTCATCAGTGAATCACTGTTGAGATCACCACTACTTAATTTGAGCTTTTCAAATGTATGAGTCACCACACAAGTCTCTGCATTCTAAATGAGAATGAGAACAAGATTTTGTGATCTTCAGTCAAGCAGCTGTAAGGGGTCTTTCTTCCTGGAACCAGGGAAGTTTGCCTGAACTGGAAGAATGGGTACACAGTACATCAGATGGATTCCAAACAGCCACTTCAGGCCTAAATATGCTATCCTAGCAGGTGTCTCATAATGGGCCTAATAGAGTCACATCCTGAGGTCAGAGAATAGGAAGAATCTGCCAAGGGTCTAAGCAGTGTGTATAATGCCTCTGTTGAAACCATAGGATCCAGAGACACTCTCAGGCATGGGAGTCCTACCAGCAAAGTTCCAGTATTTCTTTCTCTTACTAGAGATGTTAGCACTTATTCACAGCTGTCTCTTCTAATCCAAGCCGCGCTGTCATCCCAGGAGAGCTCCTTGGGCACATGGGTAACTTACGCACTCTCCCAGCCTCTGACTTCTGTGGCCTCCTTAGTGCTAATGACCCTCATCCCACATCTCCCTTTCCTATCTCTCATGTCACGTGCATCCTAGATTGCTATAGTCCTGGCATTACATGGAACTATTCCCTCTCGTAAAGTTTAAATCCAAACACTTTACTCTCTGCCACCTTCCTTCCAAGTCTCTCAATCAGTTACTGCTACTGTATTACTTCTTCATCCTCACCATGACTTCCAGATACCCTCTTCTTTCCCAGTATCCGCCCCTCTTGTCTTCACTTCTTTTGCAATAATAATTGCTAGAGCAGCAGTAAAAGCAGTAACAAGTACTAGCAATTAACAGCAATAGCGACTAACCTTCATTCAATTGTTAGTTGATGTCAGGCACTGGAATTAGGCACTTTAATGACTTATATCATTTAATTCTTAACACTATGTGAGCTAGGTGTTGAGAGTCTTAGTCAGGCCTCCCAGGCCAAGTACTTTTTAGGTAACTGCATACTCCAGATGCCTACCCATCATTTTAAAACCTAGGACAATGTAGCAAGAAGGCACTGGTAGCTTACTAAGAATTATACCTGTAAATTATACTGATTAGAAACAGGTAATGGGGCTTGCTATGGAAAGTTTTCTCAGACTTATAAAGTAATTATACTGATATTTGGTATGGCATATTTGGGGATATAAGAGACTTGGTCAGCTCCTACTCAGGGCTTCCCACAAACTGACAGGACCCCATCCCACACAGGTGAAACACTTTCTCCACCAATATAATCTGTTGTTCTGTTAACACCAAGGAAAATCTGCGAAGCCACACTCACCTATCTTAGGTGAGCTATCTGGGTATCCTTTGTTTATAATATATCCTTTGCTCTTGCAATATTTATGCACTTTGGTGTCAGAGTTTGCCAAGCTTCTGGCCATGTCGTCTACAAGATTATCATGGATAAATTATTCCCATGTTACAGATAAATAGCATAGATTTTATCACTTGTTATTCTCTTGCCAACAGTTTCAACTCCTTTCCTCAATAGTAATTTCATAGCATTCATGTATCCAAACCTTTATCTAACCCAGATTTTTCTCCTGACTTTTACAACAGCTTTCTACTTGACATTTCCCCTTGGCTATCCCACACACACCTCAAACCACCATGTTCAAAACTGAGCTCATCTCTGTCTTCAAACTGCCCATCCTCTGGGTTTCCATTTTGTCAGCTGACACAAACATATATCCAGCCTCACAAGCCTGAAACCTGGACATTAACCTTTGCTCTTGCCTTTCTTCACAGCCCGGGTCCAAACAAACATGTGCTGGATTTATCCCTGTTATCTCTCAGGTCCATACCCGCTCGCTCTTCTCCATTCCCATCGTCACAGTCCAGATATCTCTAACTTGAAAGAGTTTAGTCTGACCTCCCTGCAATCTGATCTTATTCCCTACAGTTCATCACCAAAAAGAACACAGATTCTTCTGAAGGAAAATCTTGATAATGTAAATCCCTCCTATGCTTAATACTTTTAATGATTTTTCCTATGGTCCTCAGAATAAAGTTCAAATTAGCATGTGAGACTCTTGATAACTGGTCCATATTTGCATCTTCACCTCCTTCTGGCCATTTGCCTTTTGCATTCTAGTTCCAGATACACTGAAACACTTATAGATCTATCAAATCCTCCCACACCTTCAGACAAGTTTTATACCTATTTCCTGTGCTCCAAACATGCCACACACACACACACACACACACACACACCTCACTCCTGCACACCTTTACATTCATGGATAACATACCCCTACTTGGTTGTTACCTCCTTGCTCCTCAAATCTGGGACTCCCTTATTACCACCCCATCCCAAGTTTGGACCAGGTAATTTCCATATGTGCTCCTGTATTATTTAATTATAGTAGTTAACATACTATATGGACATTATATATTTACTTGACTATTTCCCACATCCAACATAAAGCCCCTAGAGAACAAGAAATATTTATTATTCAATCGCCAGGGCTAAGCCCAGTATCTAGTAGTGCATACAAGGCATTCAACAGTGAGGTCTCAACTCTCTAAGAGTACATACTACACAGGGATGTATACTTCTCACAGAATCTCACAGAAGAGTAAAGAAATAAGACATTTAAACATAGAGCTAACACTCTTGATTAAGGGCATTTTAAAAATTATTAGAATCTCATGTGTACTATAAAATTCATTTAATCACTGCCTTATAAGATTTTTTTATAAACCTCTAGCTAGACTGTTTTATGTGGTTTAGTAAAAATATGATCCCTTTTGCTTAAGGGAATATATATACATGGAAATATTAATACACACACACCAGTTTTCTGCTGATGCATATCAAAATACCTCAGACTTATTGTACTATGTAAACAACACAGATTTATTATCTCACAGTTTTCAAGGCTCAGTTGTCCAGTATGCTTTAGCTAGGCTCTCTGTTGAGGGCCTCAAAGTTTGAAAGAGATCAATATATAAGCTGAGTTATGTTCCCATCAGGAGGTTCTGGGGAAGAATCTGCTTCCAAGCTCATTTAGGTCATTGGCAGAACACAGTTCTTGTGACGTAGGACTAAGATCCCCATTCTATCGCTGTGAGTAACTGGCCAGGGGTCATTCTCAGCTCAAGGATCACTCATAGTTCTCCACTTGTGGCTCCCTCTATCTTCAAGCCAGCAATTGAATGTTGAATTCCAGTCATAGCTTGAATCTCTAACTTCTACTTCTCCAACTAGCCAGAGAAAACTCTTTTGTTTTAGGTGTTTCATGTGATTAGGATGTGATTGGGATTACCTGGATAGCCTCTTTTCTTATGGTCAGCTGATTAGCAACCTTCATTACATCTGAAAAATCCCCTTTCCTGTGTACCATAACATAGTAAAAGAGTGACATCAGAGGACAGAGTTCAAGGGGCCATCTTAGAATACTTAGAACACTTTCAAATTTTTCTTCTTTTTAAATAAAGGCATATTAATAGATTAGGGTCCACCCTAATCCAGCACGACCTCATCCTAACCTAATTACATGTACAAATACCCTAAGTCCAGGTAAGGTTATACTCATAGGTTCCAGGTAGACTGAATTTTGAGGAAAAACTATTTTTATATTTTCCTAGCCTGAATTTCATGGGATTTCATTCCATTAAATAAAAGCCACACCCACAGATCTTTTTGAGATGATCTCCTCCCCATCTTTGGTTTCTGCTGAGACAGCTGATAAACAACAGCCCTCAGCTTCTGAGAGACCCTCTGGTTTTGACTAATGGGACCGGTGGCTCATGATCTCTAAGAAGAGCTTTTTTTATGACTGAATACTTTGGCTTTTTGGTCTTTCTGTTGTTTTGCAAAGAGCTGGATAGTCACCCAGTCCTTCTTTCCTCTATGCCATGGTTTCAGAAGTTGTCACTGCACGCAGGCCCAGCTGCCTGCCACTTTGAAAGCCAATATTCTGGACAGTTGCTGATGTAAAGGAAAGAAAGGAAAGTGGTTTATTTTCAGGTGCTGACAATCTGAAAGATGGGGAACTCACATCTCAAAGCCCATCTCAACATCCCAGGGGAGGCAGAGGTTTCTATAAGAAGGGAGAGAGGAACAGAACAAAGAGATGGAGGGAGGGGATTGAAAAGTTCTCTATGTGCGGACGAACAAAGTCCATTCCATTGAGGCAAGTGCTGGTCTCATGTATGTCATCCTGGTTTAGTCTTTCTGGCTTCACATTATCCAAGCTTCACAGTTGAAGGTCAACATATGTCCTGGAGCTGTGTTGCCTAAAGGTTGGAGTCTATATCTCTTGAAGACAGTTCCTAGGATTCTTATACAAACATGCTGTTTGTCTATAAGCTACATGTTAGTCACAGTCAGCATTTACAGAAACAATGTCAAAAAAAAATGGTGGAGTGAATTACAATTCCCCACTGTTACAAAGCCATTTCTGATAGTAGCATCTTTTACCATCTGGATAGGCTGAGAATTTTAAAAATGATCCAGAACGGGTCCCTTTATGTTTACCAGTTTTTTTCTCCAATTATTTCTTTTTTTTCCTCACATTTTCATATAAGCAGCAAGAACAAACATACCAGTACCTACGGCATTTGGCTTAGACATCTTAGCTATACACGTAAATTCTGTTTTTGATATAACGACAGGTCATAATCTTTCTAATCCTTCTGCCACCACACAACAAGGATTCTCTTTCCTTCAGTTCCCATAACATGTTTTACACTTCCTTCTGTGTCCTCAACAATGGTGTTCTCAAAGCCCAAATTTCTAACAACAGTCTATTCGTGGTGATTTAGGCTTTTCTCTAAGACACCTAAAGTTTTCTCTATAATGGTCCTCATTTCCTTCTGAGCTTCCACCAGCTGCATCTTTAATGCCCAAATTTTTGTTAACGGTGTGTTCAAGCCAATCAGGTTTCTTCAATCATGTTCCCCAAAATTCTTCCAGCCTCAGCCACCGCCTGATTCCAAAGCCATTTCCACACTTTAGGCATTTGTTTCTGTGGGGCAGTACCCCACTTCTAGGTCTCAAAATCTGTATTAGTATTTTATTGCTTTATAATAAATTATGAGAAACTTAGCAACTATAAGCAACTCATATGTATTATCTTACCATTTCTGTGGGTCGGAAATCTATCCGTTTCAACTACACCCTCTGCTTAGGCTCTCAGAGGCTGAAATCAAGGCATTGGCCAAGCTGGAGACTGTGTATAAGAACTTGCTTGCAAGTTTATACAGGCTGTCGGCAGAATCCAGTTGTTTTTGTTTGGCTGTGTTTTGATTGTAGGATAGAGGTCTCCACTGACTTGCTGTCTGTTGGCTGGGAACTACTCCCAGTTCCTAGAGGTCGCTCAGATTCCTCAGTGTGTGGCTTCCTTCGTCTTCAAACCAGCAATGGCGTGTTGATTCTTCTTATGCTTTGCCTTCTAACTTCTCCAGCTAGCCAGAGAAAACTCCGCTTTTAAAGGGTTTGAATGACTAAATTAAACCCACCTGAATAATCTCCTTATCATAAGATTAACTGACTAGTAACTTAATTACCTCTGTGAAAATCCGTTTTGCCCTACAACCCAATTACAGAACTCACCCCGGAGGGCAGAGATCACAGGGACCATCCTAGAATTCTGCCTGTTGCACATTTTTACCCTGAAAATGCTCTAGAAACATATTAACAGAGGTAAATTTAAGTTTTTGGTTCTTTCTGCTTTTTCATTTCTACAATAAAAAAGCATATGGCTTTGCAATCAGGAAAAATATAGCCTGCTACCATCATTTGTTTAGTTTTGATCACTGCACCCTTACAGAGTCTTGGAGCTATCTGCTGGCCCATCTGCAGTGACTATGACTGCAGAACATACTGATTACAAAAGATAGAGTGGTGAATTTTTAGAAAACTGGCTCTTTTACACTGCAAGGTTATTCTGCAAACACACACCCACATATGCCCAGACACCTTTTTAATAGAACAGGTTTATTGTTAATGACAAGTGTTGAGAGTAGGTGGCTTAGAAGTATGCCCAACTTCTTACTTTACCCACTTTTATAGCAAAAGAAATCAAAATGCTAAGGTCCCATTAGCCATAATCATCTAGCTGCTTCCAACTAAACAGCAGAACAGGACTGCAAAATGCAATTGGCTTTCAGCTTCCCCACTGATGTCCAAATGTTTATGAACTTCTACTGCACGCCAAGCACTTTGGTGCAGGGATACAGATGGTACAACGCTGAACCCAAGTGAAGAGCTCAACATGTCTCATTTTGCCCAGCAGGCAAGTTTCTTATTTCACTTAAATATTTATACTTCAAACATGAATGACAAGATTCTGAAGGGCATTTGAGAGATCCCAAAAAATCTTCACAATTAAATAAAAAGACATCTGTATTTTGATCAGTGTTTATTCCCTGCTTCTTAAAAAACTGATGTTTTGTAAAAAGAATGACAAAGTGTAATTTTTCTTCAAACATGACCCTTAGTCAGACATTTTCTTCACCATTTTGACAAATAAGAATCAGGAAAAAGACCAAGGCCACGTATCTTTGAGATCACATACCTTTAAAGTCCATCTCTGTCAACATTGTCTGTTCTCTGGAAACATATAGTAGTTACCTCCCAAATGCCACGTACTTTGAAAAGATCTTCTTGACTTAACCTTAGCCTAACCCAGCCAACCCTCCAAATCAACCCAGCACCAGCCCTGGCGCACTCTGGAGAAATGAAACACCACGCTGTCCATGGGCTGTTTCCACCAGTCCATACCACATTGGTAGGCAAAAGATGATTAGTCATTTAGAACCTACCCCTTGAGGATGAAAGATGGCAATGTTGCCTGACATTTTAACATAATTTCAAACTGCTTGGCTAAATGGATGTCTAACCTTTACATTCAGTAGCTGCAGTCCACCTGCTCACAGTTCCTCATCCTGTGCTGCAACCATTCTGACTGAAAGTGGCACAGGTGGGGAAGGACCAGGACAGAAAACACAAAGGAGTTCAGGGGCCTAGGGCCAAGGGGAAATGAGGAGAAAGAGCCCAGTTTGACAGAAGGAGGTTTTCTCTATTTTTCTTTCCTGTTCATCTTGTCCCATTAAGTTTTTTTTTAGCCATTTAACTGTCTTCCACTATCTTCTTTCCCTTTCTTTATCTGAGAAATCTCTGTCACCACTAATTCTCAAATACTGCTCAAACATCCTCAACTTCTTATGATTTTACTAACACTTGCCCTACAGGTGCTAAATGCAGTCATGCTGTGCTTGCCATGACTAAAAGTTAAAAGTCACAGGTTTCCATTAACTTAACCGTTCACCTGTTCATCCATTCATTCAAAAGGCATTTGCCAAGTACCCCCTAGGGGTCACACCCAGGGCCAGGTGCTGCGGTTAAAGAGGGGAACTGTACCTTGCGAGTCCCCTCAAGGGGCTGGAGGGAACCTCCTGCACACAAGGGTCTATAGGATATTGCACTAAATTTTTATGTGAGAACAGGGAGGATGGATGGATTCATTCTTCACCAGGGCATCAAGAGAGTCTGAGTGTTAACACTATCCCCACTGAAAACCTATATTCTAAAACAAAGAAACAGAGAAACACTATCAGTCTAACCCAGGCATGTACAAGACAACTACCCTTTTCCAAGGATATCTTTGTGCTGAACTGACAGTGTTTGCTTTACAGGGAATGGTCACAAGTGGAACAGGTATACGAGGTCTGTCCAGAAGGTATCCAGCCATGTACTATGAAAAATAGAGTCATTTACTGAAGAAGATACAAGACACAAGAAACATTGCACATAGGACAATGATTCCTCAGCCCTGTTCAAAGTAGGCACCTTGGGACCTCACACAGTTCTCTCAATCACTGTCAGCTGCCACATTAGATTTTCTTGAATCTCAATGATGGTCTTAAATCTCTTCCCTTTTGAAGGTGATTTTAGTTTTGGGAAAAGCCAGACATTGCAGGGTGCCAAATCTAGGCTGTAGGAGGCTGATACACCTGGATGATTTCCTGTTTCACAAAAAATCTCTGCACAAGATGTGATGCCTGACTGGGTGTGTTGTCGTGAGGAAGCTGCCAATCACCAGTTGCCCATAGCTGCAGCATTCTGAACCAGCCAAAAAGTTTCCACAGAGCAATGTTTAAGCTTAGTGCAAAATTTGATGCAGATCCATTGTTCTACTTGCTCAGTAATTTTGAATGCAACGGTCAAACAGTACACATGCTCACTCAATGGTGTTTACTGCCCCCACTGACTAGTACAGTGAAATCACCATTGTTCAGCATGAGTATTCCAGTCCACTCTCCTTGGCTGCCAGGTTACATCAATGTCGCATAAACTGTTCTCATTATATTAATAATGGCTGGACATTTTCTGGACAGGCCTCTAGAAAGAGGTTTGTATACCAGAAAAAAGGGAAATGAAGTGTGTGAAGTGATGTATTGCAGGAGTATTCGGGATATACTATGTTCCTGTTTATTTTGATAAACTCTTTTTCAGGCAAGGATGGAAGCACAAAATAAACTTAAATTTACAAATGTGGAAAATAGGCTGTGCACCAAGCCATTTTTTAAGTGCTTCTCTTGGCTAAGAATAATGCAGTATGACCTTTTTGCAAATCAATAAGTAGAACCACAGAGACAGAATTGGCAAGACCTACAGGTCACCCCCTTTCCTAACATCCTTGTAAAACTTTTGAAAAAATTCGATATTCCCTTGCAATGTTATAAAGACCACTCTTTATATGATATTATATGACCTTTCCCATGGAAAGATTGAATGGGGGGAGCCCATTCAATCTTATTTTTGTTACTAGCAACCAAAGACAAATATTTGCAACCTAATTCTAGGCTTGATGGCCATGAACTTAAATAACTACTTTCAACCTATAATAAAAAAAAAAATCTTTTTAAATGGGTTAGAATCAGCACAAATCCCACAAAGGGTGTAGTAGCCCGGGCCAACTGAAAGCTGCAGGGACGGAGTAAGAGAAAACTTCAAAATTTGCTTTGGAGGCTGATCTCTCTTCATTCTTTTCAGTCTTTCCTTGTTCATTAATGAAATATTTGTTAAGAGTTTTCTCCGTGTAGCCACTGTACAAGGTGTGAGGGTAGTGGAGGTGAATTAACAATTCAGCTCAGCCCCTCAAGACAGTCTCCATCTAAGTCTGAGGACAGGGAGGTACATGATCATAATACAGTGTGAAGGATACACAAACCGAATTGAGTGCCAGGACCCGAGGAATACAAAGGAGAACATGCCATGTTAAGACAAAGGGGTCAAGGAAGGCTTCCTAGAGGAGGAGTCATCTGAGTTGAATCTTGAAGGTGGTAAAAGATTTTCCCAGGTGGAAAAGAGAAAGAACTGAAAGGGGAAGTGTGTACAAAGGTCTGGAGGACACCTCACAAAGTGCTGGGGAAAAAAGATGAACTCAGAATAACTTTCTCTTTTCTGCTATCTTTACATCACTAATGATGATAGTGATGATTTTAACTTTCTTATAACACAAGTCAGGCTGGTACAAACTCACAAGGTCCCACTGAGGGTTTTACCAGCCTGTGCAGAATCACCCATTTGTGAAATTATCTCTTTGTATGAACAGAAAAAAAGGTGAAAAAAAGTTTTGCTAATATTTTTAAGTGAAAAAAATAGTAGAGTCCTGCATTATTCTTGAGGTTTGCTTTGTCAATGGCCATTTGTACCAATCCCCAAGTTAGAGTGTGATGAAGATGGAAATTTATGCAGTGCAGAACAACGCAATTGCACCACAGCACTGCTGTGAAAATGGCATGGCTGTGAGGAAGCCCTGGGGCCAGGCCCCTATCGGCAGAACTGCTCTGCTCCGTGCCAGCCTTCTTTGGCCTGCACTTATATAGACAGGAGTCCCCACGTCTGGTCCCTGACTGGTCTGTCCTCATGCAAATTAGGACTCCAAATTTCAGTTTGGTCCAAAAGGCACTGCTCTACTCGGTCTGAATGGAGCTGCCCTGATTGGTCCATAAAAATGGGGAAATAGCTGTGCAGCTCTGACTGGATGGAGAAAATCTCAGTCCTATTGGTTGAAACAGGGTTCCAGGAACTCCTTTATAAGGGCCAGCTCAGATGGCAGTAACACAGCACAGGCAGGCAGTTCAGCGTAGATGCAGGTACAGTAGTTTAGTGCAGGCTTCTCCCCGAAGTGCAGTTTGCATGAAAAGCCCCTGTGTAGAAATATTTTTTTTTTTTTTTTTTTTAATTTGAGCCCAGATGGCCACCAGGAGCCCTTCTTAGCAGATATCTTTTCATGGCCCACAGCTTCTACAGGGGACCTTTGGGATGGTTGAAGATGACCATCCAACTCTGAGAAGCACCCATGGACTCTGGGTTTGCCCTTCAGAAAGCCAGACAGGACAGAATGCCAGGCATCCTGGAATCTAACTGTGCTGTGTCCCCCTCCCAGATTCCCAGCAAAGACCAGAGGACCCCTGCGACTGGTGATGGAAAGCCTGGAACCTGGCCCTTCTCAGGGTCTTAGGAAACAAGGGCCTCTAAGGGCCAAGATTCCCCTCAGGAGAATATAATTCCGCATCACACAGGCAGGAGTCACAAGGAAATAACCTTGTGTTTTATTCAAACAATGTACCAGAAATTCCTTAACTGCAGTAAAAAGGGGGACAAAATGCAATCTAAGTTCTCAGGAAATGTGGCAGAATATTCACTACAGCATTTTGAAAAAAGTATAAGCAGGACATAATGCAATGTGGGCTATGATTAAACAGGCTCTTTGCCCTGCTCCTGTGCCAGGGGCTTTCACGAGCATGACCTTGAACTGTAGAAATGGCTGACACTGACTTCTTACTAGCCTAAAAGAGTGGCACGTTCATATCCTTCATTCAATCCTCACTTCATCTCCTGTGATAGCTGTGATAGTACTTTTATTCTGATAGGACAGTGAGGCCCAGATAAGTCAATAACTTACTAAAGTATCCCCTCTACCAGCAGCAGCAGCATGCACACACCTCCTTTGTGGACTGTGTGGCTTTGCTGGTGCCCAGCCACAGTTCTCCCAGGGGGCAATGAAACAGGATCTGTGGCAGTCACACTGGCTGGAAGGGTCCCCAAAGCACTGTCCCACCCCACCAGCCTGATGTTCAGGAAAGAGGAGGGAAGTTCCAGTCCCCACTTTCTCAGGCTTTGGCTCCCTGCCACCTCTTAATCTGCCTAGACCCACTTGCTCACAGCCCCCCACTCCCCTCTGCCCGCTCCTCCTCAACAACCCCAGAGTGCTCCAGCCACAGGCAGTCTCAGCCCTTGTGGTGCTTTCCTCTGCCCAGGTTTCCATCCCCTGCTGTCTGCACTTGGTGTCACGTCCTCCGCCACCACTCTTATGAAGCAGCAGAAGCCCTGAACAAACTTCATCACTAATCTCTGGCATGGAACTACAAACCTCAGATGACTCAATGTTGTGGAGGAAATTGGACTAAAATTTTTAATTAATTTAGACTTTGCTAATAACCACAAGTCCATCCCTTCATTTATGAAATGTAAATAACAACATTGGTGTTGGATTACCAATTGGTATTGAATCAAACTACCCCACACATCATGCTTACTACTACTACTAGTACCTTTATTTTCATATAAAAATTATAAACTGTGGCCCTAGCTGGTGTGGCTCAGTTGTTGGGGCATTGTCCTGTAAACCAAAAGGTCCCAGGTTTGATTTCCAGTCAGGGCACATGCCTACGTTGTAGATTTGGTCCCCGGTTGGGGCAGATATGAGAGGCAACCCATCAATGTTTCTTTCACTCTCTCTCTCCCTTCTTTCCCCCTCTCTCTAAAATCAATAAGGATAAAAAAATTATAAACTTTCATTTATTCAACATTTATTGAATGTTTCTTTTGTTCCAGGCACTGTGCTACTGAATTTACAACTGTCATTATGAAAAAGGAGACCTCTGGAATGTCAGGCAATCTGGAAGGTTACCTCCATAATTTGTGATTGGCACACTGCAAGTGCCCCTAGTGGTAAATGCCACATTTTACTTCACCAGAATTAAGAAGACCTGATGAGAACATAACAGTTCCAATACCTGGAGCACAATAAAGTCTAAACAGGTTGTGTTTTTGTGGCTTTTTTATGTTGTTATTTTTGTTGATGATGTTGTTTTCATTTTTCCTTTTCTTTGTCTAAAGTTTTTTAATTAATCTCAAAGAATTTGTAGACACAGACTTCTCCACAGATCCCTTTGGCATGAAACCAACATTCCGACCCAAGAAGGGGACATAGATATCTTGTATCCACAGAGTTCCTGTGGAGCTATTAACCTTTTCAAATAATGTGAAACTGCTTGTTCCTAATCCCACCCATCCATCTAGATTTTCTGCATGTTGATAAATCAAGGACACAGACATATTTTGTTACTGATTATCTACCAAAGTTAGACCTCCAAAAGCCCGCTTAAATGGCTAGACATTCTTAGTCAAATATTCCTTTACTAATACACAGAACATTACTCACATCTGGTTGAGTGTTTTATTCATTGCCTTGTGTAGTATCAGGATTGAATGCATGAAGGTTCTTGGAGAAGTTAAGGCACTGTAAAATAAACTTATATACAGGTGATAAATTATAATAAAACAAAGATGCTTCCTGTATCAGTCAGTGCTTAATGAACAACAGCAATCACCACATCTCAGAAGCATCCAACACTAAGCATGTATTTCTTCTAGTTGCTTGGCAGAGAGATTGGCTGATCTAGGCTGGCTGAACTGTGTGGATCTCTCCCTGAGTATTTCTTCCAGAACCTAGCCAAAGGAACAACAGTTATGCCAGAAAAATTCTCATGGCACCAACAGAAACACAAGATGGCAAGTTCAACTTTTTGGGCACACATGAAGCCTCTACTTATATCATATCTGTTAGCTCCCATTGGCCACAACAAATCACATAACCAAGCATAAGGTCAAGAGTGCAGAGGTACATTCTGCCAAGCTGAGGCCAAAGCAAGTCATAGAAGGTAAACATCAATTAAGTTGGGGGAAGAGCACTCCTCCCATGTGGTTATGGGGGTAAATATTTTGAACAGTAATACAACTTCCAACACTCCCTTTCTGAGGGCGTCTGAGACTGCACCTCCTCACCTTGCGCTGCACTGCTTTAGCCCCGATAAACTATGTTTATTCTTTAATCAGGTGTTGAACAAATCTTTGAAATAAATAAAACAATAATTCATTGAGGGACTATTATATATCTAAATTGATCCTCTGAAAGGAATAATCCTGTCCTTGAACAATAAACTATCTAAATGGGGAGTCAGACAATAAACTTACTTCGTTTATTTAAATTGAACATTCTCTTCACTTTTTTTCTGGAAGTAGCTGGTTGTCTTCCCTATGAAATGTTTATATTAGGCTATTTGGTTACTGGAGATATGTATTTTTTTAAGAAAATCATTGACTAGAACATTTTTAACTGGGTATATTTATTAATCATTAATTTTCCTAGGGAGTAAAAAATTTAATGCTTTAAAACAGCATTTTCCCTTATTCTTAATATATTACATTAATATGGTACATTTGTTAAAATCAATGAACCAATGTTAATACATTACTATTAATTAAAGTCCCTTCTGTAATCAAATGTCCTCAGTTTTTTTCTAATGTCTTTTTTCTGATGCAGGAATCCATCTAGGATACCACCTTTCATTTATTCAGCGTGTCTGTTTAAGCTTCTCTTGACCATGACAGTTTCTCAGACTTGCCTTGCTTTACATGACTTTGACATTATTTGAGAAACACTAATTAGGTATTTTGTGTAATGTCCCTCTTTTGAGATTTGATGTATATTTCTCTTATGATTAGACTGGGGTGATGCATTTTGGGGAGGAAAATCACAAAAGTAAAGTGCCATTTTTATCACATCTTATCAAGGATACATACTATGAACACAGCTTATCACTGGTGGTACTGAATTTGATCAGCTGACTGAGGTGATGTTTGTTGGGTTTCTCCACTGAGAAGTTACTCACTTTTTCTTCATTTCCATGTCATACTCTTTGAAATGGAATCATATATATAGCCCAAACCTAAGGAGTAGGGAGTTAAGCTCCATGTTTTTGAGGACAGAATATCTATGTAAATCATTTGAAATTCTGCATAAAAGCTTTGTCTCTCCTCTCCCATTTATTATTTATTCTATCTTTATATCATTATGGATTCATGGATACTTATTTTATAATTTGGGTTATGATCCAATGGCACTTCTATTCATTTTATTGCTTGACTTGTTCCTGCTTTGATCATTGGAAGCCTTTTCATTTGGCTCCTGGTGTCCCTGAGACATAGCTCCCACACCGTGGGTGCCTGTCTGTTAGTTTGCCCATTTGTGAGTACTTCCTTCCTTTCTGCCGCTGTAAATGCTCCAGGCTCATCTTGCATATTTTCTGTCCCAGCCCTAGAATCAACAGGTTCTCCAAGGAGCCCTGGTTCCTTTTATTGGAGAATGGCATTAGAAACCAAGGTCTGAGTGCTAGGTGTGCTCGTCACTGCTGGAGTGTTATTGCTTCTAGGCCAGCTCTGCTAACCTGTGTTTATATATGTTTCTATATATAAATATCTATATTGCTATTAAGCTAAATGTGAGTTCATACTGATATCCCAAACTGTAATTCATTGCCACTTGGATATTTTAGCTCCCTCCTTTTGCCTATCTATAAATCCCCACTGCAATAGTGACCCATCATCTGACACCTGACTACGATCATCTGACATCAATGTACTCATTAATTCTAGAATAACAGTATCAGATTGTTAGACTATACACCCATGGGAAATAACTTCATCAACTAGTGACAGTGCTTACACTCTGTTTCTTTTTTCATAATGAGACTCCATTCATTTCCAAAACTACTTAGTTCCGTACCTCTTACCCCAACCCCCTTCAAGGAGGTTGTTTGACACACTTGATTGTTCTGTCATTTACTGGACTTAATACTGGGATTCCTCCAACCTTCTAAATAATTTCACTTAGCAATATGAATTTAAAATTCATGATGCCTTTCTATGGCTTCATTTTTTTTTACCACCAATCAACATTCCATTCTATGGATGTGCCACATTTTGTTTATATATTCATCTACCAAAGGACATTTTGGTTGTGTCCAGATTTGGGCTTATAAATAAAGTTATTATAAATATTCTCATGCAGATGTTATGTGGACAAAAGTCTTTAAATCACTTTATACCCAGGAGCACAATTTCTGGATCCGTTGTATAAGTGTCTAGTTTTGTATCTAACTGCCAGACGGCCTTCCAAAGTGTTCGTGTCATTGACATTCTCACTGGCCACGGATGTGCGCTCATGTTCCATCTTCACCAGAAACTGGTATTTTCAGGTTTTCTGATTTTGGTCATTCTAAGAGAAGATTTTTTTCATGCTTTTACTTTTAATTTATTGGTTGAAATTTTATTTGGATTTATTTATTCACAGATCTCATGTATTTCTTATTTTTCTGTTCTTCCTTTACCGCTTTTATTTTATTACATAAATCATCTTTACTTACCTAGTACAATCATATTTTCTAGTATACTATTGAAGTCATTTGAAGGATGCTGGTATAGACTGAATATTTGTATCCCCCAAAGTTCGTAGGTTGAAGCCCTATCCTTCAATATGATGATATTTAGACATAGGATCTTTGCAAGCTATTTAGGCTTACATGAGGTCCTGAGGATGGGGCTTCTATGATGAGATTTGTGTCCTTATAAGAAGGGGAAGACAGACCAGAGCTCCCTCTCCCTCTGCCACATGTGGACACAGTAAGAAGTAAGCCAGAAAGAGGGTCCTGTTGGAAATCAAATCTGCCAGCACCTTGATTTTAGACTTCTTATTCTCCAAAATTGTAAACAATAAATGTCTGGCCCTGGTTGGTGTGGCTCAGTTGATTGAGCACCAGCCCGAAAACCAAAGGTCACCAGTTGGATTTCCAGTCAGGGCACATGCCTGGGTAGCAGGCCAGGTCTCCAGGACAGGGTACATGAGAGGCAACCACACTTTGATGTTTCTTTCCCTCTATTTCTCCCTCCCTTCCCCTCTGTCTAAAAATAAATAAATAAAATCTTAAAAAAAAATAAATGTCTGTTTATTAAAAATTTATTTACAAAAATAAATAAAGTCTTTATTAAAGAAAAAATAAATTTCTGTTTAAGCCACTCAGCTATGATATTTTGCTATGGCAGGTCAACCAGAATAATACAGATGCATTTTATATAATAAATTTTCGTTATTTTTAGGCATAATTTCTAGAATACTTTTTTCTTCCCCTTTCTTTCCTCTAATCCTGTGACCCATACCAGTATGTTGGATCATTTGATGGTGTTCCTCAGGTCTCTGAGGCTCTGCCCTTTTTTCTTTTTGTAATTTCTTATAATTTTTATCTATCTTAAATTTTACTGATTCATTTTTTCTCCAGTTGAAACCCGTTATTAAATCGCTTTAGTGAATTTTTAATTTTAATTATTTTACTTTTAAGCTTCAGAGTTTCTATTTGAGTTTTTAAATCATCTTTATCTTTTTTATGTTCTCTATTTGATGAGTTGCTATTATATTTCCTTAACCTCTTTCACTATAATTTCCTTAAACATGTTTATAGTAATTGCTTTGAAGTCTTCCTCTGCTATGTTCAATATCTGGCCCCTCAGAGATCATTTTGATTGACTACTTTTGTAAGGAAGGCAAAAACCTTCTCTCTAATCTTTAAAGTGTCTGGCTGGGCCTGAGAATTAAATTGACATAAGACACATTAATGAAGAAAGAATGCAAATTTATTTCATGCTAGTTTTATATGACATGGGAAACTTCATAAGGAAAAGGGTGACAAAGAAGTGACAAAAGCTAAACACTTATTTACTGGGTTGAACAAAGAATGACACCTGTAGAAATGTAACTAAAATAAATGAAGAAACTAAAGGAAGATGAGAGGTATTTTCACAAGGTTCACTAGTACAGAATTCTCTCGGCCTTGACTCCCATTTCTGGTGATAAGAATGTTCCTTTCCTCCTTACATAGGAAAGGCAGGTCTCACAGGAAATTTTCAGGAAGAAAGGGGTAAAGCAAGTGCCTTTCTTGTACCTGCTGTTATTTAAGTACCTTTAATTCAAAATAATCACTATGCCCAGGTGACATTTTTTAGGGTGGTATATCCTGAATCCCTTCAGTTTTCTTACTGTGTATGGTCATACTTTCTTAGAGTGTTTATTTTTGGCATGTAATTTTTCAAATTGGAAATTTTAAATTATATACTTTAGCAACTCTAGCTCCTGATCTCCTCTGGGGGTAGTTGTTGTTGCTGATTTTTTGTTTATTTAATGACTTGCTTGAATTAACTCTGTAGAGTCTGTCTTCCCAGCATTGTACAACCAGCAGACTCTCTTCAAGTTTTTTTAAATATATTTATGTCTTATTTTAAGCTTGGCTCCCTGGAGGTCAACAAAGCTTGCTGTCAGCCAATATTTGATTAGATGTTGTGCATAAACATCTTGACCCAGTAAATCTTCCACCCTTTGCCAATGGAGTTGTGTGTGTGGTAGAGACATAATCAAAGTTCAGACAGTTTACAGGTCTTCTCTAGACTATTCTTTCTGCATACTCAAGGCTTCACGTTCATCAGGGAAAGGTAGATAGCCAGAACCCTATCTTCTCTTTCCTCTGTGTGTGTATATTCTTGAGCTTGCATACCCTCTTCTAAATCACCTGGGTTAAGTGAACACACATAAAGGCCCACTATCACTATCTTAATCTTCAGGTTCCCCTTTCAATTTTCTGGCCTGTCAGTCTGTTCCTTGCCCAAGTAATATTGTGATCTCTGGCTAGCAGGAATATCAGCCTTCTTAAACTACTTGCTATTATTCTTAGATTTTCTTACTATGTTTGACAATGCCCTAGGGTATCCATGCTCCACTCCAAAGCAAATGAACCTTCTCTATAAGGAGGCTTCCAGCACTCACAGCTTGCCCAGCCCCCAGTAAAATTACTGCATAGCAGAGGTGGGATCAGGAATAGCGGTTGCCTCAGGATAAAATGCCACAGACTCCCACTGTGATTACTGATGCTTAGTTTTTCTTGAACAAATTCTTGTCAGTTAGATGGATGCCTTTGTTCAATGTCCAAAGTCCTGAAGTGGTTGGACTTTTTTTTTCTGGTTTTATAGTTACTTGAGGAGTAGAGTAGGATTTTCATACTTCCTCACTCAACCATTCTAGAAGTCCCACCTTGAGTCAAAATTTTTGCTGTGGGCCAGAAATCAGTGTGATGTTGCTTTAAGATATATGAAAAGGGAAAAGGCTCTGGCTGCTATGGCTCAGTGGATTGAGTGCCAGCCTGTGAACCAATAGGTTGCTGGTTCAGTTCTTGGTCAGGGCATATGCCCTGGGTTATGGGCCGGGTCCCCAGTTAGGGGCATGCGAAAGGTAACCAATCATGTTTCTCTTGCACATTGATGTTTCTCTCCCTTTCTTTCTACCTTCCTTCCCCTTTCTCTAAAAGTAAATAAATAAAACCTTTTAAAAATAAAAAGGAAAAGATATGCAAGATTCATAGACAAAATTATGAATAAGGAAAGATATCATATTTTAAAATAAAAAGAGTCAATATCAAAAAGACAGAACCATATACATCCAATGCAATTCCAGTTAAAATATCAACAGGATTCTTGAAAAAACTTGATTAGAAAGTATGGATTCTAGCACATAGATAAGCTAATGATTAGAAAGTCCACAATCAGACTGTGAAAAGGAGGATTCTAAGAATCACTCCCAACGATTCTTGCCAGTG
This sequence comes from Tonatia bakeri, assembly GCA_004024845.1. NCBI lineage: Eukaryota > Metazoa > Chordata > Mammalia > Chiroptera > Phyllostomidae > Tonatia > Tonatia bakeri. Next base: position 543,493 of record PVIA01000025.1, on the reverse strand, counting down.
TATAATAACCTCCCCTTTGATTGAGGTAGAATATGATAAAATATCCTTCCCAAAATTGTTATGTCATGTGGAAAAATGGGGGTTATCTGTGTAAGGCTAATCTGATCAAATAAGCCCTTATTGAAAGCAGAGACCTTCTCTGGCTTGTGGAAGAAGAAGAACTCAGAGATTGGAAGCATTGCTGGCTTTGTAGATGAACAGGCCCACGCAGAAGATCTGTGAACTTGAATTGCTGAGAATGACCCCAGGCTCACAGCCTGGGGAAACAGGGATCCATGAGGAAACAGGGACCTCAATCCAAGAGCCTCAGAAAACAGAATTCTTCCAACTGTCTGATGGCTTGCAAGCGGATTATTCTCCAAAACCGCCAGATAAAAGCCTGGCCCAGCCAACATCGGTTCCGACATTGAGGAGAACCCAGGTGAGCCTGATTGGACATCTGATCTACTGGGTATAAATAAATGGGTGTTGTTTTAAACCACAGGTAAGTGGTCATTTGTTATGCAGCAATAGGAAATAAATAGGCCTAGATTTATATCATTTTTTAAAAAATTTAATTGTATTTTTCCATTAGCATTTGGTCCCTTTACACCCTCTCCCTACTCCTCACAATCACCCCATTGTTGTCCATTTCCTGAGTTCTTCTTCCTTTTTGGCTCATTCCCTTTTTGATATACAATATAAAACAGGGATGATTTTGCAGACCATTGGTGAAAGGAAGATTTATTCAATGACTAATTCTAGGACAACTGCTCATATATTTAAGGAGGAAAAAAGGTTGGATCACTGCCTCAAAATATGGCAAGCAATTAGAAACTTTTAAATATTTACAAGAAATTTTAGAATAACTTTCTAAACTTGGAATAAGGAATTTCTTAGTCAAAGATGCAAAATACAGAAAATGATTTAAAATTCAAGTACATAAAAAAATTTAATTCTATTTATCAAATGCCAACTAAAAAAAGAAAAAGCAAGAAAGGAAAAACAAGATTAAAAAGCAGGAATGCATGGCATCAAGAGTCACGAGAGAAGCATGTTCGAAGACAGGAAGCTATCATTTGTATTGAATTCTATACTGAGAAATGGAGTTAGAGGAAGACAGCAAAGTGTGCACTGGATTTGACAACACAAAGAACCCTGGTGACCAGAACAAGAGCAATTTCAATGGAGTAGGAGGGAACCCAGGGTATTGCATAGACAGCCACTCCTCTTACTCATCACCATTCCAGGAAATGCCACACCTTCCTAAATGTTCCAAATGCCCTGTTGAGACAGGATAGTAAGAAGCTAGGAAAATTCCTTGGCAAGTGGAATAGTGAAACTGAGACAGACAGCTGAACACAGTGGCCAAGCAATTTACAGCCAGGTGCAGAGGCTCACCAGGGCAGAAGGACCAACTGCCTGGCAGGGGGGAAAACAAGGCCCTGGCCTCCAGGGTGACCTTTCCTCCCCTGGCCTTTCTTCCCTGGAAATAACATCTAGGCCTCAGTTGTGTTTCAGCTCCAGGCCCAGAAAAGCAGCAATACCAGGTGGGCAATACTAGGACCAACTGCAATGCCTACGACCCCCTGCCCTGTCACTGACCAGTCACCAATCAGTGGAGACCATGACCCTGAAGGGACACACTTGGAGAACTGATGAATATTCTGCTGAAACATCCCACTGAGACCTCCCCTAAGATTCCTGCCTGCAAAAAAGAAATAAAGTCTTAAGACAAAGGACACAGCAAGTGAGTTCTCCCTTTGGGAAGCAGCCAGAGCCATTTCCTTTCCCTTCTTCCCCCACTTTTTTCCCCACAGGCACACAGGTCTTCTAAACTCTAAGGTAATGGGCAGTGGCAGCTTGTCCCAGGCTGATCCTCTGAACCTGTCCCCAAAATCCCCTCTTCTCTGACTTCCTAGTGAGCTAAGGCAGCCCAGTCTAGGCTCTCCTGTTGCTTCTTCTGTGCTAAGACCTTCCTTGTTTCACCGTCCCCAGCTTTAACAAATGGATCCTCATAGTCACCTGGACTCTTGCTGTGAAATGTTTCCTATGGGGAGTCAAGAACCCACACACTACAGCTGGCCCTAGGCAGACCCACTCAGGGCCAGGTCCCTGTCTGATAACACTATCACTTGCATATTCACACATCTCCTAAAATACCTGAATATGGTAGTGATAGGTTTCTATTTCACTTTTATTCTATAACAAAAAAGGTAAAATTATGACTTCTTTCACAATTTACTTAGCTATTTCCTTTTCACAATTTTATAATTTTTTTTCTGGCATTTCTCCTTCTCTAGAAAGATAAGAAAGAGAGATACAATGACAAAACTATGACAACCCTTATAGTTGAAATAGGTCTTAGTTGTTTCTAGTCAAGCTGAGCTTTATGGAGGGTCAAGGGATGGTAATTTGAGGTGCATCCAGCTAGTGCTAAAATGCTACACCTCATATATATGCATTTAGCACGCACACAAAAAAAGCCTGAAACAAATCCACCCCACCCTTTTTTTCCTCTCATTGTTCCCTGCAAGGTTGACCTGATTGGTTATTTTGACCTCAGTAACAAGAAGTCAGACTAAGGGGGTACAGAAAATGGGGGCAGAGACCCAGTGCTCCCCAGGGAGAGATTGTGTCTCAACCCATGGAATCTTGAAAATAGTGCTCCTCCTCAAAACTATTCTCCTTCAGCAAAAATAACCACTGAACTATAGGAGCTCTGGATGTGCAAAAGGACTTCAAATTTTCACTAATGAAGATTATAATTAAAATATTTAAATAGGTTTTTAATTTTCTTTCTGGGCTAAGCTATTTCCTAGCCCTCTCCAGGAGCTGCTATTGTTCAATTCTGACAGAATTCTCTGTTAGAAATTATAGCCTGCTGCCTTTCAGCATCTTCATTAAAATGCAATGCTGCCAGATATATCTGCATGCATATGAATGAAGCATCTATAGAATAATTAAGTCATGAATAACACATTGCTGAGCATGTTTTTTCCTGAATAGGGAAAGAATGTTATTTATGAACCCAGAGATTTTATATTATGTGAAAAAATAATTGGCAATATCAAGCATTACTTGAAGATTCATTAATTTAAATTACGATTGCCTTGTTGTAGACTCCATTTTTTAAAAAATGGTGATTTACATTGGAAAATGGATGTGAATTTATGGGCCATTTTTCTTCATTTTGCTCAAAAGACCACAGAAAGCTTCTTAGCAATGGGGATTGCATAATTTGAGAAGCTTATTTTAGATGTTTTCTAAACAAAAGGTCATTAGCATCCAACAACTTCACAGGCCTGGGTTCAAACTGATGGCCACAGATCAACAGCAAAGCAGAGATACTATTTCAAGCAGTACTTAGGCTTTTTCAAGGAATTTTATGGAAGCAAAAGCTGAGTTTCTCTGAATCCACCCCTCCCCCATGTAGTGTGTCAAGAAGCAGTTCTTTTCCAAAGGCCCCAGCTTAGCAATGCCCACATTCTAGAGTTAAACTGTGCTGTAGTTTTAGCACTGTTTAATGTGCAGCTCCTCGCCTTCCTGAACATTTAGCCATGGTGCACTGTATGTTCAAGTCACGCAGGCAGAGACAGAGTAACTGAGAAGGCAGAGGGAACCATGGAGAGGGAACAGAGACGCAAGGTGTAATGTGAAAAGGAAAAGATTGACCTCCCTCAGGACCTTTGGTCAATTCTGGGTTTTTTGGTCATAATTTTTGTGGTTCATTTCACATTTAGGCTTATCTCTTCTTTTTCAATAGCTAGTACATGTAGCAAATTCTCCCTAAGCAAGTGGCAGAGTCAAATGTCAATGGAGCAAACAGCTTCGGACACCTGGTCAGTCTACGTGGTGGTCAAAAGAACCTGCTTCAAATCTTGGAAACCCATTTCCTCCTTTTCACTTTCCCTTCCAGGGGCCTCAGTTCTCCTCCTGTTTAACCTGGATTATAGCAGTATCTCCTCCAGTGGCCCAGTCCACAGTTTCCCCACCCAACACCTCATCCCGCCTTTCTATCCTCCACAACCTCACCCAATTACAAGTACAATCCCTACACCATCTCTGGTTATTCCTTTCTCTGATAAATATTTGGCTGTGACTTCTCATACTCAAAGTCAGTTCCAAGCCACTCTATGTGGTTCAGACAGCTGCACAGGACCAGCTCCAGAATGCCTCTCCAGCTCTCTCTTCTGAGCCCCACTTGGTCTCTTTCCTCCAGTCTAACTGAATTACTTACCATTCCTTGAGTTCATCATGTTCCATGTCCCCACACTCGCTGTTTCCTTAATTTAAATGTATCCTTCTTTAAATATTCAGCCCCAAGGCCCCACAGTCCTGCAGGCCTTGCTGGACCATCCCTGCCCACTCCCGTTTTGATGTCCCCCCGGAATAATACTTTGAGTTCATGTACTAGAGTCCCCAGAATGTGGGAGGCATAGAAAGTACAACAGCTGCCTGGGTTATCCTCTGGAGGGAAGCAGAGAGAGCTGCAAACTGATGCAGCAGGTGCGGGGAGGGGAAGAGTTCAGGAGCAAGAAGAGGAAAGAGATTAGGAGAGAGCATGGGGGTAGAATGGCATATATTAGAAGAAAGTTGTTGGCACTATAGGAAATAGCCAGGGATTTTATGAGTTGCTATGGGATATACTCTCCAGGCCCATTTATGTCCTTCAAGAGAGGCAAATACAACAGATTCAAAAGGACTGTACATTCCTGAATGCAGCACCTCCTGAAAGAGTGGACTAAATAAGTCAAAATGTCAGTGGACTTTTACCAATTAATGAGAAGATAGAGAGGTACCAGTTGGTATACCCACAAGACGTGTACTCTGAATATGTGTTTAATTCTTTGGGTAAAGGAAATCAATAAAATATCATTTGAGGTGCCCTCAGAACACTAAAAAATACCTTTTTGGCCTTTACAAACAAGGTAAGTGGAAAAGTAGTGAATTTCAGTACACTCCAATGCTAAAGTGGTTAGGCCTAATGAAATCCTTTCAAATGGCATAATTGATAAAATTTTAAAGAAAAAGTATTTCATTATTGTGGATAGGAAATTAATTCATAAACATGTTTGGATTATTCAAAAAGTTTACTATTTTCTCTCTTTTAGGGCAGATGTTATTAAGACAAGTGACATAGTCTATATAATAAGAAAAGTATGTCTGCCTTTCTTCCCATCAATATGGCTAACCTTTTCAGCTAAATTTCTAAGGAAAATAAATCTCAGGCAAACAACATGGTAAGAACATGAAACCTAATGAATTCAAGGAACGATACATCATTTAGTTAGGCTAACTAAGGGAGTTGTTAGTCTGCATTTTAGAAAGAGTACTTCGGTTGCAGAGTGTAGGATGGCATGAAAGGAAGCAAGACCAAGCAGTCTAATTAGGAAACTGGGTCAATAATTCACATGAGAAACTAATGGGAACTTGAACCAGTGTAATTGAGAATGAGCAGGGGGATAAAAATTTTGAGTTTGATTTCCAGCTTTTGTATGAACTATACATTTAATCTCAAATTACTTACTTCTCTAAACCTTAATTTCGTAATCTATAAATGTGAATAGGAGTATATAGGGCTGTTGAAGGATTTTCAAAAAATAAGGCATGCAAAACATTCAGCACAGTTCCTGGAATGAGAAAATATAGACATGGAAGTAATCAGCAAATACGTGGGAGTTAAACTCTGAGACTGTCCAAGTATCAAGTATGGAGAAGAAAAGCAGAGGACCAAGGTTGTCAAGGTTAAGAAAGTGGATCTCTGACTCCTTAAAACCTAACCTGCCTGCCACTCTAGAATATACTACCTCCTCTTTACAGAAGATAAAACACATACCATATAAATGACGGTACTGCCACTATTAGCCAGCTACTTGCTTCTTGGCAGCTCTGCCTGTGGCTTATTTTTGGAAACAAGAGGAAGAAAGCATAAGCAAAGGTGGTTGGCCTGCCCTTTTGATAAATCCCCACCATACCCCACTTGGCCTGATGAAGATGTATGATTTTTCTCAGTTGCTCAGATGGGATGGAAAAATGAGGTCTGCTTTTTATGCTGTTTTGATTTTGAGGTTTAATTAGTGTTGTTTCTGGGGAATTCATTGCTTTAATTAATGATGTGCCCTGAATTTCTTCAGTTAAGAATGACATTGAAGCATGAATATGTAATGAGTACAACTTTATCCCAGCTGAGGAGGGTGGCTGGTACTTGGCTATCACCTGTCAGTACAAGTAAAGAAGCTCAGGTACTACAAAGAGATGGACTGTAAGGTTTTATTTATGTATGCTTTTTTTTTTATCAGCTCAAGTACGCTTTTGTTTTATTTAAAAGCTGGGTCCATTAACAAGAAAAACAGAGAGAAAACACAATCGGCTTGCTTTGGTACACTTTTAGACCTTCTCTTAACTGCTTACAAATCAATAAAGCTAAGTTCTAAGTCAGGGTTTCTCAGTCTGAGCACATTTCAGACCAAATAATTCTTTGTTGTTGGAGGCTGTTCTGTGTATTGTAAGATGTTTAGCAGTATCCAGGGCCTCTACTCATTAGATGCTAGTAGTATATTCTATTTGTGATGATAAAAATGTCTCAGACCTTGGCAAACTTCCTGTGGAGGAAAAATCACCCAGTTGAGTTACTTTGCAGGAGGATTGAAGCAAGGCTTACTAATCAACAAGTCACTGTGTTCATCAAAAACTTGCAAAACATTGTGCTTAGTGTTATAGAAAATGTGAAAATGCTACAGTACTGAGCAATGTTGGGAGGTGTTGAATCAGTAGTCTAAACCCATATTTGCTGCTTACTAGCCATGTGGTCATGAGCAGTTCATTTACTCTGAGTTCCTTATCTTGCTAAGGAGCAAGTTTGAAATGTAGGATGAAGAGACACATGTATTTGCACCTGGATAAATAATCTCTGTAGTTTTATCTAAAAGTCTCTAGTGGCAAACCAAAGGTCTTTGTTCTCCATTCAGACCTGTTCAACATTTTTACTAATGGTTTCTGTGAATGAAATGTAATGAACATGTTAATCTAATGTAAACATGACATACATTTAGAATGGTCATTAGCTGGATAAGAGCACCAGAATTTAAAGTAATATTAAAAAGTCACATCTAAGCCAAAGATATTTGCATATAAATAATGTAAAGTCATGCATTTGGACTCCAAAATTCACACCATAACACAAATACCAGAATGAGAGGAGTCACTCTGTGTATAGGCAAACAAAATGGAGTGCAGTAAATGAGATAAGAGATATAGGAGTTCAAATTATATAGGGCCATCTTAAGAGAACTTTGTCATTTACTCTGAGCAAGATGGAACGCCATTTGAGGATTTAAACAAAAGAGTAGCAGATTGAACCAAATTTTAATTTTATCACATTACTTTGATTATTGCATTGAGATAAATTAATGGGAGTAAGTATAGACACAGAGAGACCGATTAAAGAGGCTGCTGCAGAAAACCAAGAAGAGCAGTCTGGTCACTTGGATGAGGTGCAGCACAGAGATATAACAGAGTAGATCTGGAATGTCAGAAAAAGAGAGGAGTTGATACTGATGCTAAAATTTTTGGTCTAATCAAATGGAAAGATAGAGGGTTATGAACTAAGATGCAGGAAGCTGAGGGAACAGATTTTGGATAGACGGGTCGAATAATATAACATGAAAATAGAGCAGCTGTGGAAAAGCAATTTGGTTCATTCTATGAAACTTCAGAACAATAACAAAGATGTAGAGTGTATAGGTGTGACCATCTGATGGAAAAAGAACAAGTGCAGATGGAATGGGTCACCATATGAAATAATGACTTAATAATAATATCGACCTTAGTTCACACTCCCTGTGAGCTGGGCACTCTGCAATCATTACATAACTTAGTCCTCAAATCAGTCCCATTTTACAGATGATCAAATCATAGTTTGTAAGTGATTAAGCTATGCAAAGGCTAGTCTGGTTTCAGATTAACAAGACTGATTACCCTGAATAAGCTAAGGTTAACTTTCCTCCTGTTTTACTGTCACTTCAACTAGTAAGCAATGCAACAATAAACCTAAGAACAAGATGGGAAACACATAAGTCTCTCTAGTGCCAACATTTTATTTCAAGGGAGTGTGCCAGAAGTGGAGTAGTCTCAGCAGGTCATGTGATGCAGATACTCTCCTTCGGAAAAATCTGCAACATTGTACTTGCCTTTTATTTTTTTTTTTTAGGCTGGGAGAGAATCATATCGTTCAGACCCTAGCATAGAAGCTCCAGATTCCTAATTTCTGTCTGAGCCACTGTTACCTAATCTAATTGTTTCCATATTTTGGTTTTTGCTTGGCCAGTGTGCCCATCTGAATCTTTAGAGCAACAGATCTGGCCGTGATCTACTACAGTGGTGTGAGCTAGGATTTGAACCCAGGCAATTTGACTCCTGAACCCTGACTTAACACCTGTCCCACTCTATTACTAATGGCATTCAAGAAGAAACTCAAAACCCATTTGGAAAGATGCAGTAGGGAAAATTTAAACCACAGATATGGTATGGACTAGGTGACTAATAAAGCAACTTCCAATGTGTAGAACACAAGACTATCTCTCTGCCAACCTGTTGGGTTGGTAAACTATGATAAAATATAGGAAAGAACTGAAGAGGTATTATTCTTGTTATATGTTTCTGCAGAACAGAATCCAAATCACATCTTTTATCATTTAAGTGCCCTCTGTTCTATATCTTACTCAACTTTCTTGTTTCCAAAAAACCATAAGCAACGGTGTCTTTGCACGTACTCTGCTCCTGCAATACCTTCTTTTACCTTCTGTTCACCTGGATAACTACTTGACTTCAAGGCCTTCTTTTCTGTAAAGCCATTTAGAATCCCACTCCTCTGTCCAGTCAGCTTTGCTCTCTCCTTCCTCGCTGATCCTAGAGATAGCCTCTTAGACCTGCTTCACAATAGTACTTATCTAATTGTCATATATACACACACAGTTACCTACAAGTTTCCTCCAACAACATAATCACCTTTTCTCGGATTGCTGAAGATTTTTCTGAGTTCTTGTCCAAGATGCTGAAACAAAATGTTGTTGCTGACTGTTTTGCATTTTGTTTGTCTAAGTAGATTTCTGGCTATCACATTCAGGATGAACTTGGAAATGATGTAAGAGGGCGGGGTGGGGGGTCCATATTGGAGGTCCTTGCAATAGCCCCAGGGTAAGCTGTAAAGGACTTGAAAGAAGATGAGAATAGAAAACATGAGGATTGAAAGAAAAATTCTTTAGAGTTGTTATAGGGGAAGAAGGCTGAGAAATATAAACATGTGAGAATGGATAAAAAGATCCTTTTTAAATGAATGAGCATTTCTGGCAATATGGCTATATAAACATGAGGTAAAATCCCTTCCAGACAGCACACCAGAAAATGCCCCAAAAATTTTTCTTAATGTAATAAAATTTTGGATATCTAACCAAGCTAGTGGGAAGGAATACAAGTATTCAGAGGAGTCTAACAAAACACAAAAATTTAAGTTAGTGCCAGAAACAGCTTTTCCCAGGGAAGCACTTACTGATTTTTCATGGTCTAAAATCTGAATTTTAAGGAACTACTGACAGTAGACAAGAGCCTAAGCAGAGTGAGAGTTTGGATCAAAGACTTCTTCCACAAAGTCAGGACCACCAAAGGGCAATATCCACAATGGGTAAACTAGAAACAGTCTCTACATATAGAGAATTCTCAGTTTTAGCTTTGTGTGAAAAGGAAAAATATAAAGAAAAATTAATGTCTCTAATAGGAAGTTTTCATACAAATCTGCATTCTCATGATTTGAGAGCCAAACACCACATTGCCCATGTATTTTAAAAGCCTAAGCCAAGAGTAATTTAAATATTCCCAGAAGCCTGGCATGAAAAACAAATTCACTGTAGAAAAATTAATTTTGCACACAGAATCAAAGAAAATTCTCAGAGATAATTTTCTAAGATATGTAAGTTCACAACAAAAAAAGATCAAACTGGGAAGGAAACAAAATATGATGAATAAAAGCTGGCAGACAGAACAAATAGCAGATTGAGACAACAAAGAATAGATATTGGAATAATCAGACCTAAATTATTAAATAAGTATGTTTAATATGTTTCAAAATAGAATATTGAAAATATTAAAAGATACAATACACTTAGAATTGGCCACCAAGATAGAAAACAGAACCAAATAAAAATTCAAGAAATGAAAAAAATATTGAAATTAAAAAGCAACAGGTTACATTTAGCAATGGAGAGATTTAGTGAACTGAAAAATAGAGATTTAAAAAAAATTACAAAGTGCTTTTGAGAGAAACAAAAGGAAAATGCGGAGTAGAAGATAAGACACACTAAGGAGACAGTGAGAAAGTCTGCCACATTCAATCCATTGGTAAAGAAACTCTGAAGGAAATATAAAGAGTAGCCACTGCAAAATTGAGGTAGATTTCCAAAGCTGCCCTCTGCTATTCAGATTATTAATATTACAGGAGCATGGATACTTGATGAGTCCCAAAGCTGAGAGGAAAGACTGCCAAATTAAGACAAAAAATAAATAAAAGGAAAAATCTGATCATCCTTCTTCTTTTTCCCAGTCAAATTCATATCACATTAATATAATTCCCCAAAAAGAAGGGAACTGGGTCTTAAAAGTCACATATGTAAAAATAAATTTGCAGTGGACTTAAGGGAGAGGGGGGTGTTAGATTCTCTAGCAGTAATATTATTGTTTCTGATTCCTTCTGCTCCAAATAACCCAATTAAAATAATCTAGAAAATAAGTATTTCCCTCTCCCTTTTCTGCAGAAGTGGCCTAAGACCTATCTCTAAGGGAAGGTTTGAGAAGCCCACTTGTGTGTTCTGGTTGTGGACATTCTTAGGCAGAAATAATCATACTGAAGAACAGAAGTAGACAAGCTTTTTCAGTAAAGGACCAGATAGGAAATATTTCAGACCTGAGGGTCATATGGTTGGTCTTACAACTACTAAACTTTGCCACTGTAGAGCAAAAGCAGCCATAGATAATGCATAAATGAATCAGAATGACTATATTCCAATGAAACTTTGCTTACAAAGTCAGATGGTAGACTATAGTTTGCTGCAAAATATTATTTATCTAGAAGTACAAATAATGGCAGCAGTTAAGCAATAGAATTGTCCTAAAATGATATTTTAAAGATGACTCATTTTTAAACTCATACCATTAGGATAATTGAGGGAAAATGTGCTATGAAACTTGGGCATAGTAATAGTATAAAGGGCTGGGAAATACAACCCAGTGAGTCACAGTGGCTCAGTTCTAACAACATGCCCATAATGGGGTACGGTGTCTGAGTGGTTAAGCCCACAGACCGCTAAATAATATATATACGATGATGCAAATCATAATAGAGTGAAAATGAGTCTTTCAGAGGGCACTATATGTGGTAAACACTTTGGTGTTGTCACACAGTAGAAGTCATTTACTGGTGAGCTAGAGATACTTCAACGTGTTAGCAGAGGAGAAATGCCCAAGGGAAGCACAGCATCAAATGGCAGAGGACACTGCAGGAACTTTATCACAGTGTTTTCTCCTTTGGATTCTCACCCTGCTCTTATGAAATGCCATATGTGCCATTTTATCCCATCCCCACCTACAAATGAACAAGTAAATTCTGACCAGTAAATCAGAATTCCATAATTTTTAAAACTATAAATACAATGTAATGCTTTTGTCATTTTGAATAAAATGATATGCCTTAAAAATTCATTTTCATTGGGAAAATCAAGAAGAAATATGCACTATAATATTTTTACATAAAATTGTTTTCTATTTTCAGTTAAATTTTTAATCAATGAAAAAACAATAGCTAATATTACTGATTGTTTACTTTGTCCAGGTGCTATTCTAAACACTACATGTATTATCTTATTTAATCCCCATTAAGGTTGACATTATTAAGTGATTTGCAAGACATACATTTAACCTATGACAGTCACTTAAGATAACAAATTTCCTTCCCTTTCCTGGCTCTTCCCATACCCACTCCAAAATGCCCTAAATTAAGAGATTAAGCTCAAAGAAGAATTTATCATGTGAGACCAAAAGGAACATCTGCACAAACCAGAAGAGTTGATCTTCATAACACCAGACCCCTTGCAAGGGGAAGAAAGATAAAAATAAAAATAAGCTGAAGAATAGAAAGGTTCTGTTTGGGTGAGATTCAAGTTTTTGGCTGTTAGAGCTTTCGTTGCATGAACTCCCACTCATTCATTCCTGGCGTGGGGGCTCCCTGAGAGCAATAGCTGTATTATAGTGGAACTGCAGGAAGAGGAGACTCACTTTGCTTGCCAAGTGTTTGACTGCTGAGCCTCATTCAGGGCTTGCTACCAGAACCTGGGGAGAGAAACTGTGGCAAAGTCAGGCAAAGAGAGCAAGGTTCAAGCCCCAGTGCTACTTCCTACCATACATACCATGTTTCCTGAAAGACATGAACAATTGGATCAAAACCACACCCACAGATGTCAAGATCAGGAAGATAGGGACATTAAAAAATGGATAGAAATAGAAGGAAAAGCTTTTGCCAAATGGACCGTGTTCATCAGAGTTGTAGGTAAGACTGCCCTCAGGTAGATGATGCAGCCAAATACCTCATGGAAACCACAGATGCCTAGGCCACTGCTCAGAGATTAGTACATCACCATCCAGATCTATTGGGTTCCCTCATCAGGAGATTTGGAATGAATGTAATCAATGGTGATGATCAACTCAGATGTATACAGCCCATTAGCCATCACCAACATCCAGATGGCCAAGAAAGGATTTGCTCCCCCAACACTTTTTCTACTCCCTTCCCTTCAGATATGGCCAAAGGAGAGAGGAAAATATTCCACACCCCTTTCTTCCACAAGCAGCTCCCAAGTGAATGCATGTGTCAGTTCAGATCCTCTAAGAAGAACAAGACAAGATACAATTAAATATGCAAAGGGTAATTGGGGGTAACAACTATAAAGAATAAAGGAGAAGGAGCAGGAACGTATGAGAAGAGCCTTCAAACCATGATGTGCACCCAACACTTGTGAGAGGAGAGAAGGAAGGATGAGTGGGTAGACACAACCCCTCAGACTCCAGTGCAGATCTCAGAAAGTCTCGACCAGGCCAAAGCAGCACCTGGGAGTAAAGTTTGCCCGTTAGAAGAGGCCTGTGTTGAGTAAGCATGGCTGGGCTCTAGTATACCTGCCAGGCTCAGCTTTCGGCTTAGAGCAGCTCAGGGACCATGCAGCTTCCCTGCCATGGGCACATCAATGGATCCCAGAGGTATAGTATCTGGAGGCCATCAGCTAACCATTCTCTTTGCAGCATGTTCTCACTTCAAGAGAGATATGAGCAGCACATTCCATTAGCTGCCACAACATCTATTAAGGCTATTCTGGGATGATGGTGTGGGCTTCCTACTTGGACATTAGAGAGAAATTACAATTTTGTGTTAAGCCAGGGTTAATAAGATCAACCTCTTCCCATTCAGCAGGTTATTAAAAACAAACAAACAAAAAAACTAGGACACCTAGACCTTCTGCTCTATATCAACCCTTTTTCACACTCACCTCCTCCCACCTCACTGCTTCCTCTCAGCATTCACCCACATGCCTGTCCTATCAACACCTGCCCTGGGATCGGGACCACCTTCGCACAAATGGCAAAGCAGCTAATATTGAAGTATAGCTTGGACACAGCTTTAATAGTTGACAGAAGAATGTGTGAAGTTTTTGACTGGTTTCTCTCTTAGCATCTCATTCTTGTTAAAAGAATAAAAATGTGGTCAAGAAAGAAGAATCACCCCTAATTTGGGACAGACCTCAAATCAAGTACATAGTGACATGAGAAGTTATAATAGAATTATTGAACTTAATAAAAGGGGGCAGAAAGGGGCTATTTGAGGAAAAGGATCAGAGTCAAGATCTAAAAAGGGAAGGGAAGCACATCCAGGCAGAAGAATCGACATGTACAGAGGCCCTGAGTGGTGGGGGCAGAGGTATAAGATGAGGCTAAATGGGTATGTGAAAGCCAGACCTTCTCACAGGAGTTTTCATTGTCCTAACAGTAACGGTAGGGTTTTAATCAGAGGACTGGGGTGGGAGGAGGATGATATGCTCAGATTCATGCTTTGAAAAACAAATCCCTCTGGATGAAGAATGGATTGAAAGGTGCATAAGATAATGCTCAGAGATATCTGGGAGTTCTGTTTTGTTTTTGATTTGTTTCAGTAGCTCGAATCAAAGATGAGGAGGCTATTTTGGACAAAGAGCAGTAGCATCAAGTAATATTTAAATGGGAAAATATCCAGAACTCACTGGTGGATTAGATGTGGGCCTTGAGAAAGACAAAGGTGTCAAGATGATTCCCCGGTTTCTAGCTAGCACAGTTGGATGCATGACACTGTCATTTGCTAGAATGAGGAATGCCAAAAAGAATCAAGTGGAGGACAAGGCTGTCAGTTCAGAACTAAACAGTTTACCATTAGGAATTTTTTAGTTTTAAGTAATTAAAAAGTCCAATTAATCTAGTTTAAACAAAGAAGAAAAGTTATTGGCTCACATAATTGTAAAATCTATAAGAGGGGCTGGCTTCACCAATGGCCTCATTTAAGAATCAGATGATGTCACCAGAATCCATCTCTCAATTCCATTTTGTCCAGATTGTCCACCTTCTCAGATTTTGTAGGGTGACTTCAGGCTCATACCATCGCAATACTAGTTCAACACAACAGGAGAGTTTCTTTCCAAAAAGGTTGAACAAAAAATTCAAAATCAAATCTCTTTAGCCTTTACCATCTTAATTTGGGCATATGCCCAGCCCTGTACCAATTGCTGTTGCTAGGGTGATAAAATATACTAATTGGATCTTGGAGCCTGAGATTTAAGTCATTTTCAAAAAGTTCATGACTGAAAATGGAGGAGAGTTACATAATTTAAAAAACAAAGTCATATCTCATTGCCACAGAGAGGATAAGTAGAGATGGGATAGTAAAAACAAAGTACTGTATAACTATCTCTTACAAGTGAAAGTAATTTTTGAGATTAACAACAAAGCAGAATGTAGTAGACATTCAAGAAAACCAGAGTTTCATTGATACAGAAGGGGTACTCGAAATTAGCTCTAAGCAGTGGCAGAGGTCAAGACTATGGGCTTTCATTAACAACAGGCTCAATACAAAAACACAGACCACATAGGAAAAAGGCAATATAATCCCAAGAGAATGTATTTTTTGGTGAAGGTCATGTGGAAGATCCACCAGATGTCTTGCTATAAAATAGTTAGAATTATTTTTTTCTATTTATATTTAATTCACATCACATGATATAAGTTAAAAAAGTCTTACTTTTTCCATTTTGTAAGTACCATTCCAGGTATCAACAGAAATAGGTAAAGACCCTGGTGCCTAGAAGGGACCAAAGCAGGAGTGCAGCCCTGTTTACTTCCTGTTCTATCAGCCAGACCTATCTCTGCCTTGGATAAACCACACACACCAAAAATTGTTTGGAGGCTGTCTTGGTATTATTGAAAGTAAAAAAATAGTTTCCATGCTACAGGGTACTAAGCCTCAAAGTAAAAACACAAATCAAGTACTTGTGATTTTCCCATACTCTTCAATATTCGTTGAGCAACTAACAACTGAGCTAACTTGGATTCCTCAGAAGTTAGAGTCTGAAGAGAGGCTTTTGTGCTACCATTTTATTACAGAGTATAATCCCAGGGAGCAAGAATAAAGGAAAAGAGAGAAGGAAGCAAAGAAAAAGTGAGAGCCAATCTAAGAAGATGCATTACTGAGCAAGTAACCTCTTGCTATTAAATAAAACGGATTCCTAGATCTTACAGTGCTTCCGAACAACAGGCCATATATAAATCTCCTTCTTAGAACTGTTCATCTGTACTGGCTCAGTCTTCCCCTGTCCACGTTTCACTCAGTGGGGTATTAATTCCCTCCATCCATCTGAGGTGCATGGATGTGAACAGCAAGCATGTCTTTGTGGTCTCACATTAGTGTCTAAGGACAGAAGGTGAGACTATGCAGAGAGGTTAGAAGGCAAAGTAACGTCAGTTTGTTCTGTGGAGTTGGTCCTAGTTTATGCCCAGCTGGTTGCTCAGTGCCTGGAGCTAGAACAAACTGCCAAAGGCCTCGGAGACAAGTGACAAACTCACAAAAGGTGTCTGATACCATGGACCATACTCAAGATAAACAGTGCACAAGAGAAAGGGGAAGAGATATCTTGTCAACAATGTAACGGTGGAGGGTGCTCATCCTTTGGCACTATACATTAATTATCACTTTCCATTTAAGAAGACCAGCCGTGGGTTTCTCAGGTATTTCTTAGTTGAAAATAGATTCCATTAAACTTGCTAGTCATCTAAGAAATTACCTTTGTTGTTTATCTGAATTAATCATGTTTACTTTTGCCAAATAAATGCAACATTATAACTGATTGAAGGAACAGAGCTATTTATTTGTAGGAATGAGAACTTTTTAATTGTTTTTTCTACTTTATTCATTTGGAAATATTTATAACTCTTCCTGTGGCATTAGAAACAGATGAAATAGGAAGAGAAGATATATAAGCTGTGACTTTGAACAAATATTGTATAACACAAGCTTGTTTTCCATTTGTCTACTTACTAAATCAAGCAAATGTTTTAAAGAAGAATTTGTCTAACTGCCATAACAATTTGTATTCATTGTCTTGCTTGCTAAATATTATATTTTAAACCCTCTTCCGTTACTTTAATGCTCATAAAATATGCCATTTTAGAATTGACTTTCTATTTAGAAATAATTTCAAATTTTCAAAAACTTATAAAAATAAAAAATAGTTTAAATTAAAACCCAGACACTCTTTCTCCAGATATGCCCATTGTCAACATTTCACACTGTTATATGTGTGTGCACAGCATGGTCCTTTACCCCTCAATACTTCAATGTGTATTAGGAATAGGAATAGTGTCTAAGACAATCAATTATATAATCTACTATCCATATTCAACGTTATCCATTGAATGTCTTTGTAGCATTTCCTTCTCCAGTACAGAACCCAGTTGAGGTTCAGATACTGTATTTTTCATGTCTCTTCAGCCTCCTTCAGTCTGGAATAGTTTACTGACATAAACATGTTTGGAGAACACAGTCCGACCTCCATTTTTTAAAAAAGTTTGTCATTTTATGATTTTCTTATGTTTCTATGTGATTCCATTTATCCTTAGCCAGCAAATGCATAGTTAATGTTATGTCTTTCCCAGTCATCATGTTTTGAGCCCCATGACTTCTGTCTGTCCCTCACTGGAGATATTAGTTTCGATCACCTGGTCAAGGTGTTATCTGACTTCTCCTCCATGTATTTATTTTTATTCCTCTTTGCAACTCACAAGCAATCTGTGAGAAGACACTACAGACCATACAAATATCCTCCTTTTAAGTAAAATTTCCCTCTAGATTTGCCGCTATTGATAATGTTTGCTTAATTCAATCTTCACTATGATGGCTGCAAAATTGATTATTTTTTAATTCCAGAGCAGTCAGTTTTTAACATTCTACTATAAACAAGTGTTCTTCCTTCCCCTGCCTGCAGTATCATCAGTACAGATTTGTGAGTTACTACGATTTTCCATGGGTGAAGATTTACTCCTGTACTTAATTATTTTGTTCCTTAAATTATCCTAGATTTGGCCAGTCAGAGTATAACAGGGTACAGCCAAGGCGGGGGGGGGGGGGCCAAATGGGGATTCATAATAGGGTCCAGAACTCAGGGTGTCCAGGAAATATTAGAAAATATATATATACATATATGTATACGGATGTTGTCACCCCCACAAGTTAGAGCTGAAGGATGGGACGCACGGAGCAGGGCCATTTAGAGTCGTTTTGAATAGCAACGGTTTTGCAGATAAACTTTAGAATGGTCATTTAACATATCTGTAACCTTTAACTGGTTTCATGAATATGTTAAATAGCTGTGGCCATGCTTGAGCAAGGGGGATGGGAGTGACTTCATCCATGATGTAACTAGGAGGCAACTCCTTCTGGGTACAGCACCTGCATAAAAGCTTGTAGATGACTGGCTCCATGCCATGGGACCACGCCTGCCCCCCACTTACTATGGCAGCCCAGTAAAGCTGAAAGAATGTGGGAATGCTGGCAGGTGTAACTGATTGTGGGAGGAGTTGGAAATGGGGCTGCAGAAGAAGATTGGTGCTGGGATTTAAACCCAGGCAAGGCAGCCAAGCTGGAGCTTTTTGGGGCCACACGGCTTTGGTTGAAGTTGGAACTGTACAGCTTTAGGGTGCTCCCTTTAACCATGCAGCCTGGGAAGCTGGAAAGCAAGATATAGCAGCAATACAGAGCTCTCAGCAGTTTGGAAGAATTCAGGAGAGATGCTGTAGGAAGGAAAGGAGTGTGAGAACTCTTGCTGGCGGAAGCATAAGGAACATAACGTTCCTTATGAGAAGGAGCCATGTGAGTTTTGGATTAACTGGAGATCACCGGGGCGACACAGCTGCTGGTGCCAGACCTGAGGGGCTGCCTGAACCACGGACTTCTACTTCTTTTCCTGAGATACGGTACCCCAGACTGAGCATTGGGGAGAAGAAAGGACTGTGCATTTGTGGGTATTCTAAAGAACTTTAGTATTTTTAATGAAGACATAAAGTCATTACTCTAAGTCTGTATAACTCTTTAAATAAATAACCCCTTTCCTTTTCACCAATCTCTGGCATTAAGAGACGTCTTTCCCTGGCATCGGGTAAGGGGAACCTAGTGGGGGGAGGGGAGGACCCCCAGAGCACAAGGGGGTCCATTCAGTAATAATATATCATTCTCCACCCCCACCCTCAGGTCTGTTCTGTAACAAGAGCCCTTCAAAGCTAGTGGCAGTGAGTGTCCTTGTAACATCTTTTTTTATTTTTTAGCATTTCCTTACTACTTGGTACAAAAAGATGTTCCAGGTCCATCTTGTACCTACCCTTCTCCAGTTCTGAAATCAATCATTCTTCTAATGAGCCCTACTTTCCTTTTAGTGGGGAATGGTATTAGAGATCAAAATCTGGGTGATATGTGTGCTCACTCCTACCATCAGGGAAGAAGAAGTCTTTGCTTTTTTGGCTCTCTCAGGCAGAGCTAGGAAATCTCTGTGTACACATGCATACAACTATGCACATATATAAATATATATAAATAAAAATATATAGGCATATAAAGATCACACATACATTGTTTTAAGAAATTAAGTGTCTACACTGATTCTTTCAATTCCAATTCATACCTTACAGAGTTTTTCCTTCCTTTTTCACGTTCCATATTTACATGTTCCTCCTCTATAGAGAACATCCTGGTTCCCAACATCACATTTATTCATTTGCTCAGTCAGTCTTATATCTAAAATAGTTTCAGAATTTCTTCACCAATACTATACAATAAACAAAGTTACTAAAAAACGTTCAAGATTTATATCCATTTCTCATCCCTCACCACCCACCCCAACATATACACACCCATATGCACCCTACCCCACCCAACACACATACCCATACACACACTACCCTGCCCAACACCCACACCCATACGCACCTTAACCTGTCCAAGACACAGTCAAATACTGTGTTCATTAATTAGCTTGAATTCCCTCTTCCTTCTTCTCCTTCTCTTTTCCTTTCCTTTTTATTCCTTTTCTTTTCTCCCTTCTAGGAAACTATAGCATTCACCTAAAATACAATGAGATTAATTTGTTTCCATTTGCTTTTGAGTTTAGGGTTCCCTCTTCTTAATGATTATTTTTATTTTTTTAATTTTTAGAGCCTTAAAATGCTCTCAAAAATCAAAACTATATGAAAAAGTATACTCAACAAAATATCATGCACTCCTATATTCCTTCTAACCTATTTGTCCCTACTTCCCACAACCCTTTGTAGATAACCAACTTTTTTGTCTTCTGGCTCATTCTATTTCTCCTCAGAATTATAAGCAGATAATGTGTATGTTTTCCCTTCTATCTTACATGAAGAGTAGCATGTTCTAAATGTCTTTTTTCACTTTGTTTTTTATTTAATAATGTTTCTTGGAAATCATTCTATATTTGTTCTTAGAGATAACCTTCATTCTTTGATACAGCTACAGAGTACTCCATTGCCTCTATGTACAACAGTTTATTCAAGTAACTCCAAAGCTTGCACATTTAGGTGGTTTCCAATATTTGCAATTACAAATAGTGCTGCAATGAATAACTTTGTGAATGTGCATGTTTGGGGATCATTTCTAGAAGTGGAATTTCTGGGTCAAAGGGTAATAAATGTGTAGTTTTGTTAAGTATTGTCAGATTCCTCTTCTTATGGCTTGTATAATTTTTCATTCCCCTAAACAATGTATGAGAAGGTCTGTTTCCCCACAGCCTTGACTTTAAAAACTTTAGAATTTTTGCCAATACAGTGGGTGAGAAACAGCATCTCGGTGTGGTTTTAATTTTCATTTCTCTTGTTATAACTAAAATTTAACTTTTTTTGTAAGTTTAAGGACCACTTTACATCTTTTTGTGAATTATCATTGCATGCCTTTTGGCCATTTTCTTCCATAGGATTATCTGGGGAGTTTTTTTCTTGATTTAAAAATGTTCTCTATTATTCAATGATATTAGCCTTTAATTTCTGATATGTTAAAAATACCTCATTTCAGTTATCTTCTGGCTTTGCTCATAGTGAATTTTTGCCATGCTAAAGTTTTTCTTTAACTTTTTTAATCTAAATTTATCAATTTTTTTACTGCGCTGGACTTTTAGTCATAGTTAGAAAACACTTATTTATACTCAAGTTATGAAAAAGTTAATTCATATTGTATTTTATTTTTATATATCTTGGGTTTGATTTTATATTTAAAGCTCTGATTAATTTGGAATTTATTCTTGTGTATAGTTGAGAAGAATGGCTCTAATTTTAACTTCTTTTCCGAAGCAATCTAATTGTCCCAGTTTTAGCTATTTATTAAAAGCCTATCTTTTCCCTGGTTTTGAAATACTACCTTTATCATATCATACATTAGATTTTTATAAATAATTGGATTTATTTGTGAACTTTTATTCTTTTCCATTGATTTTTCTATTCATGTGTCAGTTCCTTACTGTTTTAATTATAGAAGCTATGTTGTATTTTTAATATTTATGCTCTACTCAGGGTTTCCCTTTCCACCATTTTCTTAGCTATTTTGTGTTTTTTATATGACCTTTAGGACCAATTTGTTCAATCCCATTAGAAGCTTATAGCGATTTTTGTTGGGATCACACCAATAAAAGTTGAAGCTTCCTTACCAAAAACATATTATCATTTATTATAGACTGAATTGTATACTCCCCAAATGTATATGCTGAAACACTAACCACCCCTCTCCATGCAACTGGAATTGGAGATAGTATGTTCAAAGAAGCAATTAAGGTTGAATGAGGTCATAACAGTAGATGCCTAATCGAAGAGGAATGGTATCCTTACAAGAAAAGGAAGAGACACCAGGGTACTCAAGCACAGAGAAAGGCCGGGTGAGGACACAACAAGAAGATGGCCATCTGCAAAACAAGGAAAGAGACCTCAGAGGAATCCAACTCTACTGGCGCCTCGATCTTGGACTTTCAGCTTCTTGAACTGTGAGAAAATTAATTTTATTGTTAAAGTTACACAGTCTCTGGAATAGTGTTACAGCAGTCCTAGCATAGTAAGATATCATTCATTTAAATCTACTTATCTAGTGTCTTTGAACAGTGTTTTTATATCTCTCATTACATAGGTTTTGAAAAATTCTTGTTATGCATATTCCCATATATTTTATCCTTTTGAAAAACAGACCATTATGTAAAGGAAAAATCATATTCTCTTTTAGTTTTAACAAAGAGTATTTTCTTCCCATTTTTTAAATCCTTATAAAAATACTATAGTGTCTTTTTTCTGCATCTTCACATTCCTTTTGTTCAGAATTATTCTTTTCTTCCTACAGATACAATATATTGAGATCTCCATCATGAACTACAAAAACCAAGCAAAGTCAAAAGCTTTGTATAACAAGTTTCACAATTCCTTTGTATACAACATAGTTCTTTGAAAATTTGATATCTATATATAATTACTTCCATAGAATAATGCATATCTACAAACCAGAAATTCAGATTAGCCAAATAGTGGATGCTGTAAATTTAATCAAATATTTTTCAAGCCCATTTGACCATGGAAGTATTTTTTTTTCCAGAAACCTGTTAACATCATGTGAAATAAATACTCCTTGGGACATTTCTTTCCTTGTCATTCACTTGAATCAGTACTTTTTAAGACTGCCCGTAATTCCTGCCCTGGCCAGTGTAGCTCAGGTGGTTGGGCATCATCCCATAAACCAAAAGGTGTCAGGTTTGTTCCTGTCAAAGCACACGCCTAGGTTGCTGTTCGGTTCTGAGTTGTGGCACAGATGAAAGGCAACCAATCAATGTTTCTCTCTCACACTGATGTTTCTCTTCCTCTCTTTCTCCCTTCCTTCCCCACTCTCTAAAATCAATAAACATATCCTCAGATGAAGATTTAAAAAAAGAAAAAATGACAACCAGTAATTCCTTATTGCCAAATGCAATGGGCTGTTTCAGGTCGTAGTCTCTTTGCTTTGTTCCCAGTATTACATCTTGTTAGCTGAGACTTCAGCTTTAATGTTCTGCTACTTTAGATTTGGTGGCCGTGTATGCTCCCAGCTCTCCTGCTACCTCACTAACCTAATCTTCTTTCTCTCTTTTTCTGGATCAATTTACTCTCTGAACTCCTAACTGTGGATTTTCCTAAACTTATTAATTCTTCTTTCTTGACTCTAGTCTATGCCATCTCTCAAACAGAATAGAAAGGCTGCAGGATTTGGAGCTTAAGCTCAATCTTACTCTTTTATCTACTTGTTATATCAGGAAAATTACCTCACCTCTCTCTTCTGAGTCATAGTTTCCTCATCTTTAAACAGGAGGATAGTATGCATAAATACTCTGGAAGACTTCCACGAAGATTACATGAGGCAGATTTTGCAAAGTGCCCAGCTTTGGTATGTGGAACTCAATGAATGTTAATCCCCACTTCACCCCAGCCACTTTCCAAGATTTGTGCGTTCAGTCTATTACTTCCCCACAAATTGGTTTCTCCAGGGAACTCCAGAATTTTTTCTCTCTCTCTCTTTTCTGCCCCCACTCTCGATGACTAGAATTGGTCAAATTCCAGAAAGCTATAAATGATCATAGTTCCCCAGAGAGAAAATTTTAAGGGGTTAAGAGACTGACCTCACCTATAGGTGGTCAACTGCAGTTAGTGGCAGTGTCCAAGAGCAGCTTGGGGCAGGGACCCTTATTTTTCTCATAATCTCCCTCACCATATCCACCATTACTTAAATTTTTAAGTAATAATTTTATATGAGCAATTGATATTTTGTTAATTGTGTATACACTGTCAATAAAGGCATATTTTCAAATTTTTGTGTTTTTTTATTATTCTTAACAGACAGGATATCCCATGTCCTGACTCTGTCTCCCTAGACACATGCATCTAGCAGCACTTCTCCTCATACGACATATTGTCCACCTCTTCCTCTTCTGTGTCTTCTCCTTTCGTATTTTGCTTCCTTATAATCCATCTCATAAGAAACTATTAAAGAAAAGTCTTCCTAAAGTACAGTTTCACACACATCATGTTCTTTTTCACCAGACCGTCCCATCTCTTCCAATTACTCAGGGAAAAGAAACAAGTTCCTCTTCCAAACCCTTTGCAATAGAGTCTCAAACCACCTCATCTCTCATAGTTCCCCATAGCTCTCCCTAGCCTCCATTTCGGCTCTGGTCAAAACGAATTATTTGTGGCTTCCCAAACTGTTCCCATCCTTTTAGTCTTCAATTCACTCTTCCTGGATGCCTTTTATCACCAGACCATTTGCCTTTTGAAACCCTCTCAATCCTTCAATGTCCCTCTCCAATATCACTTCTTTCAAGGTGGCTTTCATTCTGGTTTTAGTTATAGTCAAAACAATTGGTTTTTTAAATGTATGTATTTATCAAAAAACATATTTTCTATCTAGTATTTGGAATAAACTGTTACAGAGAATAAAATAACTTATATCTGCTAATTTATTGTGAAGGCTTGATACTTTGGCCTCAGGGAATCCAACTTCATGTTGGTAGATTCGAACTTTATTACCAAATAGCTGTGCAGCCTTGGACAAGTAATTTCTCTGGCCTCAGCTTATCATCAATAAAAGAGGCAAGAAAAAAAAAAGTACATCCACTGGAGAATTTCTGTGAGAAATAAAAATAATCTTGCACATGGTAGCCTGTTTGCCATTGTTGCTGAACGTGTTTAATAAATGTCTAAGATGAGTTGGGATCCCAGAGAGACTAGATTTTAATCTCTGCTCTATCAACACCTCAGACACATTACTTCATGTCTAGGCCCCCCTCCCTTTCACCACATATAAAGAGAATTGATGCTGCCCTCTGACTCTGAGTCAACCTGGGCAGCTAGTCCCCAGGCTGCCGTGTCCGGGGTTTAGACCCATACTTTGTGTGGCCACTAGCTGGCAGGATTGCCGCATGGTTGCTTGGCCACTCCCCATCTCCACCTCCATCTCTAGAAGGACTTGCCTGGGGGACTCTGGACCAAAACAAACAACATTCCAGCCAGGCAGAAGCCAAGGCTCTGGAGCACAACCTTGCTACATTATAAAAGGAGAACGGGAAGCAAAAGTCTCCAGTGATTTTGTGCAAAGAAAATCCTTTGACTGGGATTCTAAGGGATGTTCCAGCTGATGTCTCTCTCTCCAGCCTGTCCACCACTTGGAAGATGTCCCTGTAAAGAACTATAGGTGACTCAAGGCCAGTACAGGGGCACCCTCTGGGGAATCTGAGAAACATGCTTTTTTTAGAAACCACATATTGTGTCTCATGAAATACGTGTGAAAATTTGGGATTTAGACTTGCAATGTCCAGGTGCATGGGCAACTCTCTTTAATTTCTCCAGTCCTCATCTCCCTCCTTTGTAAAACTGGTGTAAACCTGGTCTCTGCTTGTTCTCCCTCCCAGTGTTACAGGCAGTGTGGAACCCTAGAAAGAATATGGGCCTGTGAGTACTCAGACTTGCTTTAAATCCTGTCCTTGCCACTTACATGAATCTGAGAAAGTTTTCTAAGTTTCCTCATCGACAAGATATAACATCTGTTCATTTCAGAGGGTTTTTCTCAGAATGAAAGTAGCACATGAAGGTGTTCAATAATGTCATTCCCCTCTGTGATCAAAAAAATACAGAACAGCATGATTCTATAGTCATTAAAAATGTGTACACATGCATAAAAAGACAAGATCAATAAATACCAAACTCTTAGCCTTTATCTCTAGTGATGAAAATTCAAGTAATTATTTTCTTCTTTATACTTCTCTATAGTTTCTAATTTTCTAAATTAAAGCTTTATTACCATTGTTACTTTTGTATTGTGCAAGAATATTTATAACATTAGATTAATGATTTTAACCATTTTTATGTGTACAGTTCTATGACATTATGTATGGTGACATTATGTATGTTCACATCGAGGTATAACCATCCATTTCCAGATTCCTTTTGTCATCCTAAGCTAAAACTCTGTAGCCATTAAATCATAACTCTCCACCTCCACTCCCTTTGCCCCTGGTAACCACCATTCTCCTTTCTGTCTCTATGAATTTGACTATTCTAGACACCTCATAGAAGTAGAATCATACAATATTTGTACTTTAGTGTCTGACTTATTTCTTATTTCACTTACCATAATGTCATCAATGTCCATTCATGTTGTAGCATGTAACAGAACTTCCTTCCTTTTTAAGGCTGGATAATAAATATATATATTTATGTATGTATGTATATATATATATATATATATATATATATATATATATATGCGTGTGTGTGTATATTCACACACATGAGGTCTGTCCAGAAGTTATCCAGACATTTGATATGAAAAATAGAGACATTTATTGAAGAAGATACAAGACACATTGTACACAGGACAAAGGTGCCTCAGTCCCCTTCAAAGTAGGCACCATGGGTCCTCACAGAGTTCTCCCAGTCACCATCAGCTGCCACAGGATTTTCCTGAATCTCACCAATGGTCTGAAATCTCTTCCCTTTCAAAGGTGATTTTAATTATGGGAAAATCTAGAAATCACAGGGCACCAAATCTGGGATCTAGGGACACTGAGTCACTTGGGTGATTTGATGTTTCACCAAAAAACTCTGCATGAGACGCGATGCATGAACAGTCACGTTGTTGTGATGAAGCTGCCAATCACCAATTGCCCATAGCTGCAGCCTTCTGAATCATCCGAATAGTGCCTATGGAGGAATGTTCAAGCCTAACACAAAACTTGATGATGATTTGCTGCTCTAGTCACTCAATCATTTTGAATGTGATGGCCACACAGTACACATGCTCACTCAGTGATGTCTGCCACCCCTCTGACTAGAGAAGTGAAGTCATCTTTGTTCACACATGCTCATTCTAGTCCACTCTCCTTGGCTTCCAGGTTACATGGATGTTGTACAAACTGTTCTTATTATATTATCAATGGCTGGACTTTTTCCAGACAGACTATATATATATATTTTGTTTATCCATTTATCTATCAATGAATATTAGATTGTTGCACTTTCTCACTATTGTGAATAATGTGAACATGGGTGTACAAATGTCTGTTCCAGTCTCTGTTTTCAATTTTTGGGGGTATATAACCAAAAGTAGAATTGCTGAGTCTGATGGTATTCTATGTTTAATTTTCTGAGAAAAAAATGGGTTTTTTTCTTTTAATAACAGCAATCCCAATAGGTATAAAGTGGTGTCTTGTGGTTGTCGAATTTACCTAATGTGTTGATTTGCATTTCTCTAGTGATTAGTGATATTGACTCTATCTTTTCAAGTTGTTAAATAATGAAAAAATTCTACCAAACAAGTGGATGAATTATGGAGTAGAATATAACATTTGTACAAATTCTCTAGCCAAAACATGACTTCAAAGAAATTTCCCATTTGTGGTAGGCAGTTTTGGTCTACATTCCTAGATCCCCCAGGGGTTCTTATTCATTCTCCATTCAATCTCCCCCATGGGGATGGGCCAGGCAGTTTGAAAATCCTTCTGGTCCTGAGTTCACATGAGGAGGGGAGTTGGAAATAGTCCATAAATGCCACTGCTACCTGGCTAGACAGCATTTAATAAGACAAAGTTTCCAAAGGAAAGTCAGCCCAAATTCAAGTCAAATCAATTCAATAAACATGTAGGTTACCTGAAAGCTACCCTACATGTGACAGTGATCAAGCTATTCCTTGTGAAGTCATGAAACAGACATTGAGCATTTGTTACTGGCCTAATGAGTATTACCAATGTGGAAGTAGAGTACCACGAGGATTTAAATTAAGAAGTTCAGGAAGCACAGAGCCAGACACTACACTGAAGTGTCAGGAACTCCAGAGGGAGGAAGACCAAGAGCTATTCCCAAACATCTGTCTGTGGGCAAAGTGGTAGCTGATCAACAGTAAAATGAGAAAAGTAAGAAGACTCTCATGAGTTTTTCATAAAGCTAAATTTACCCCATGGAGGAATTACCTTTAGGGAGTAAGTATCCTTTCTTTTATAAAATGAAAAATATTCTTAATAAGCGCAAGAAAAAGGTACAAACCCACCTCGTTTCTCAGCTTTTGTTGTAACCTTTAACTGGTCTGTGACATTTCAGTACTCCCTAGCACTCTAGGAATTCCTGGCTAGGAGCAAGAAGTATGGGTCTGCTATGGAGAAGGGCAAGCCAGTCGTGTTGAGTTGAGACCCATGGAAGACTTGGTCTAGGATGACTCTCGTAGACTCCAAGCTTTTCCAGAGAAGCCCTTTGTATAATATGTGGCCCCTTTCCCTATCCTCCTGAGCAACGCATGAGGATTTAAACAGGCATAAATCTGCTAACGTCTTTTGGACTTATCTGACCCAACCTCTAGAAAGAGGTTGGCCAACTCTTCCTGTAAAGGGCCAGATAGAAAATAATTTTGGCTCTGTGGGCTATGTGATCTCTGTCATGACTCTTCAATACTGGCATTGTAGCACAAAAGCAGTCTTAGACAATAATACATAGACAAAGGGGAATGTCTATGTTCCAGTGAAACTTTATTTACAAAACAGGCAGATGGTTGGATTTGGCCCATGGGCCATAGTTTGCCAGGACTACTTTAAAGAGTGGAGAGGAGAGCCTCGTAAATCCCAGATCAGACTCAGTGGTAAAGCAGGACTTGGTCACTTATAGACAAGAACTTTGTGGCATAGAGAAATGTGTGGCTTTGGGTTCAGCAAGAACAGCTGTCTTCTGAGGATCAATATTGTCACCACTGATAGAATTTTATAACTAGCTGCTATATGCCAAGTGACATACTAAGTGCATCATGTGGCTTATTTTATTTAATTCTCACAGCCACACTACTAATAGGTAATACTATAATTTCCACTTTAAAGCTGAAAAAGTTGAGGATTAGGAAGTTTTGTGATTTGCTTAGTCACAGTGAAGCCCAGAGTCCCCTGAGCATCAGAGCTGTGTGATTCGTGAAGCTGAAGACATGGACTTCTGCTTCTAGCCATGATGGACATGGGACTGGATGTACCTTACCACCTAAACAACTGAGAAACCGAACGAGATCTAGGAAACTGTAGGAGAGCATTCTGCGTGGCATGGGCCAGCTCCCACTCAGAGATGCACAGGACCCATGCCCACGGATAGTTTCTCCCATGGGGAATCAGGCCTGCAATGTGCCTAGGCAGCTTTGAGTCTTGCTCTTACTAAAAAACTCCCTCACCCTGAATCGAGGACATTTACTGCAAAGTAACTTCCTAAAATCCATGCTAAACATTCCAAGGATGAGTATAACTAGTTCAACCACTTTTGCCTTTTCATTTGCAAATATCCCTCTTCTGTGATGTGATTAGCGGCATTGGCTCCTTGGCTTTCTGTAAAAGGTAACCACCTAAAGCGAACCTGTGCATAGTAAATGAGGACCACCATCATGTAACGTGCCAAGAAACCCAATAAAGGCTGGTCATGGCAAGGGCCGAGACTTTTGCTCCCCTTGAGAGAAAAGCCATGCTGTCCCTTTTCCTCCATTGGACTCAGTAGTCTGTATGAATATCTCATTTCATCTATAATGATGCAGACACTGCAGGCTGGTGTCTGTATCAGGAAACAATAGTTTTAGTCATTCAGCAACAGACAGAGCAGGATAGTGATCCCTACAAGGAGGTAAAAAACTAAGTGAATGCTAGGATATACCAGCCCACTCTCCGCAGAGTTTCAAGGCTATACTAGCAGCAGGAGGAACAAAACAGATCCCAGCAATTTGAGGACATAATGTCTGGAGCTCTGGGAGGCCCAAGCAGTGAAATTTCCTGATAGAGGTGCCCTTGAATCTTGAGCTGAGAGCTAATCAGCACACATGGGTAGAGAAATTATTGATGCAGGAAAGAACCATCAGGTGGCATCACTACCCACAGGTCACCCAGGGTTGGGAATATTTGGCATTCTTGCCAGCAGGAGGAAAAAGTCTCTTGCTACATACCTCCTGAAAAGGTGTTTCCTTAGTAGTGGAGCTAAGTCAGCCCTATGCTAAAAGCTGTTCTGGACCTGCCTAACAAAAATTAAAAGCAAGTCGAAAGGATCAATTTGTTTCCAAGTAACTCATACTGCATCCCCACTAAAAGCCTAAAAGATATTTAAATGTTTGAAAAAAAATCCACACACAACGTACAATTCACAATGCCAGCCACCCAATACAAAATTAATAGGGATTCTAAATTCAAAGAAGTAAGGAAAGATGACCAAAAACTCAAGGTGGGGAAAAAGGCAATAAAAACAAATAAATGCCACAGATGATACAATTAATAGATAAGGATATGAAGACAGTTTCTATAAATATATCCCATATATTCAAAAAGGTAGAGGAAAGCATAAGGATGATAAGACATTTTTTTTTAAAACCCATATAAAACTTAGAGATGGAAAACAAGCAATAACAATACCTAAGATGGTGTTAGGTTACTATTGTGTTACTAGTCACACAACTAGTAAGTGGCAGACCTGAGATTCTAACCCTCGATTGCCTCCACATTTGGTGTTCATTGTACTTCTATATCAGTTTCATAGCAGAGGAGACTGATAGAAAAGGCAAACCAAACACCATTTTCTTAATCAAATCACCTGGTTCATATGTGTGAGTAATATTTTTAAAAGTTCTCCGAATATATTTGAACTATCTTCTGCCTACACTGCACAAGACAGACCAGGGCTCAGTAGACAGTGCCTTGCATTATCTATGACAGTCAAAGTGGAAGGCACTAGCAGAGGGGGAAAAGCCATTGCCACACAAGTGTAAATCAAACCACACCTGGGTAAATTCACTTAGTTTTCTATTCTGTTGAGAATACATGTACCATGTTTTTAGACAAACATATATCTCACAAAAGTTAATTAATCGTACTTCAGCTCAGTGACTACTCAGATGCTATGGAGATCTTCCTAGATCCATCAATGTCATAAGAGGCATCAAAGAGAGAACGCTGTTCTCAATGAGGGAAGACCCTGCACACATCCTCGGGGTAAGTCGGCCCCTGATTCCGGCACCCGTATTCCACAGTGTAGCCGGGGCTTATGTTTTGGCTTTTTGTGGTATTTTCAAGAACAATACTTAACCAGTAAAAAGTAATGGAGTTTCCAAGTCCCTTTTCCATGTTTAGTTGCAGTTTATACATTACTAATTATACCTGAGTTTATCTCTTCAGAAAAAGCGTACTAAGACAGACTGAGGTTCCAGACATAATACATGATATCTTAAAATTAGGTGCAATCTCAAAGATCATCTGATTCTCCCCTGTCATTTTACAGATGAAGAAACCAAGGCCACACGCATAGATAATGGCAGAGCTGGAACTAATATCTCCACCAGTCAGAGAACTGGAGTATTGTGGGAAGCAGTGAGTTTACCTTTCACACACCGTGGTCTGGTAGGCCAGCAGATTAGATGAAATAATGTATATTGCATTAACTTTACATTTACTTAGTGGATGCCCCACAGAAAGGACTTAATGAATAGATTTAATGTCCTCCAGAACTTGTTGACTAGTAGCCTCTCTAAGAGATGAAAACCAGTTGGAATTTACGTCAAATTAGAAAAAGTCAATCACCTTAAGATCCTAGTAAACAAGTATGTTTCCAAAGTCTAGACAAAGTAATTGAGATGAAATCTCAGAAAGGTCTAACTAAAATACAATGTGGAGGAAAAATAGCTGTCCTGATGAATTTTATTGTGACCTTCCTAACAAAGGATGACAATTAAAAGGGAGGCCTAGTCTACATGAGGACTAGAAAAGGGTGACGACAGAACAAGAATTGGTCATATTGCTCAATCTCTGTCCAAAGAAGGCAATGCCATGAGCTGGGTGACAGTGGCTGTTATTTTCACCCAGGAAAGTCTTTGCTCTCTGGTTCTGTGCTACCCAAGCACCTTTCTATGAGTAATGTATGTTGGGGAAATATCATTATCTTCTCAACCTCAAGACCTCCTCTCCTTTCTTCTCTCCTCCCCTTTCTTTTCCTGCCTTCTCCCTTTATCTTCCTCCCCTCATACCTCTTTCGAAGTACCACTGCATTCTGGGCCATGCACTTTGCCAACATAATGTGGATTCAGCCATTTTGCTACAATGGGAGAAACCCACCCTAGAGGAAACTTGACATTGTAGAAGGAAGAGAGAAGGCTTGTGAGCATGGGCAGGCACACAAACACACCCCAAGCAAACAAACACTAAAACCAGAATTTGATAATATGGTAAGTGCCTAAATCAATCCAACTTGATGTCTCACTCTACATTTCCAATTATATAAACCACCAACTCTCCTCTTTCATGTCTTCTATTTTGAATTGTAGTTTCTATCAATTGCAACAGAATCCATCCTGATGAATCAAAATTGGTTTATTATGAAGACTTTTCTATGTAAGAGATGATGTACTAATCAGTCAACATATTTACGTGGTCTACCTGAGTTTTCAAACAAAACTAACACATCAGCATTAAGCTTTATGTTTTGGTCACATATGATTTTGGTTACAGGGGTGTCCAACCTGTGGCCCAACCTGTGGTCCAGCCATGCAACCCAGGATGGCTATGAATGCAGCCCAACACAAAATCATAAATTTACTTAAAACATTATAAGATGTTTTTGCAATTATGTGTCACAATGTATTTAATGTGTGGCCCAAGACAACTCTTCTTCCAGTGTGGCAGAGATGCCACAAGTTTGGACACCCCAGACACAATCCACTTACCTATTGAGTGGGATGTGTCTTCCAGCCTTGCTCAATGAATAATTTCTGGCAATGCCAATAATTTCACATTTCTACAAATCTAAGGGACGGATCCTAAAATGTAGTCACTAGGTTCTAGGGTTGCATCTTGTGCAACCTAGACAACTATCCCCTCTGTCTACCTCATCTCTCTCCTTTACAAAACCCAACTCATCATACTCCCATTACAGTGCACTCTCTACCATGCCACATGCTCATTACGTGGTTAATTACATCATAAGCTTGAAAGTAATAAAATAGCATTTCTTACTTTTCGTTAATTTAGATAAACCTTCCCTCCAATTAGTGTAAATAATTGAGGTTTTATTATATGCATATATACGTGTTTTGTTTGCAAAGTTTCATTGATGAATAATGACTGCACAGCCACCCACAGACCAGATGGAAATGACTGGGGACCATTAAATAAAACATTGTTAGGTCATTTTCAGCATGTAATCAGCAACAATGGCTGTGGTTAGACTTGTTATTCAAACAGATGGAGGAGAGGATGACTCACTGAGCACAAGAATTATTGAAGCCTTAGGTATCCCAACACAGAACTTGAAGAAATAAGTTTGGCACCCTGGCCAGGCAGCTCATTTGGTTAGAGGGTTGTTCTGATATACCAAGGTTGTGGGTTCAGTCTCTGGTCAGGGCACCTACTAAAAGTAACCAATGAGTGCATAAATAAGTGGAATATCAAAATTAGTTTTTTTCTCTCTTTCCTTCTCTTTCCTTCTCTCTCCTTCTCTCTCCTCTCTCCTTCCCCTGCCCCGCCTCTTCTCTCTCCAGGATCAATAAGTAAAAGAAATAAAAGAAGGGAAGGAGTTTAGGAACTGCTGAGCATCACTTGGGAGGTGCCCTGGATTAAAGGATCTTTCCTCACTGCATATTGACCACAGCTTGAGTTTATGAGAAGAGATTCCCCTTCTTTCCTTATCTTTCTTCCTCCTTCCGACTTTTTGTTCTTTCCCTTATCTTTTCCCATCCTAAAAAATATTTCTTGAATATCAAATATGTCAAATATGTGTTACCCAGTGGGCTGGGTATTAACAAAGACATAATCCTAGTCACTGCCACTAATAGTCCCTGGTTTTGTAGCCTTGGTCAAGTCGATTAACTTCCAGAGACTAAATTTATGCATTCAGAACTAAAGACAAAGTTGCCCTTCACGGTTCTACTCCACAGGTTGCTTGGAAGAGCCAGTGAAATTAGTGAAGAGAAGGGAATGGAACCTCTGAGAACTGTTGTTATTCTCCGGAGATATCCAGTACCACCACAGCTTTCCAGCAGATAATAGCATCCTTCTGCTTTGCTTTTCAGCATATTTTTTTTACTAATAGTTATGTAGCACTTTAAAGAAGAAAGCATATGGCATTTGTTATCAGAAGAATCAGGTTCAAGTCCCAACTCCACCATCTAAAGCTGTGTGACATTGTTAGGCAAATCTCTCGAAGTCTAGGATCCTCAAGAGATTTTATGAGGAACAAATTAAGTTTAAAAAACTGAATAATGGCTAGAAATCAGTTAGGATTTTTGTTTTGTCTTGTTTTGTTTTTGATTGTGAAAGTCACCTCTAGAAAAGGAAGAAATTTACTTTCAGATTTATACTGTCTAGAGCAGGAACAGAAAGCCATCAGGACTTGAGGTCTCTGAGCATCAGACAAGTCCTTCAAACTCTTTCTCACCTCATCTCTGTTTCTCTCCATCTGTTTGGTTAGCACTCACTGTATAATCTAAATGGAATCCTGAGGTAAAGCAATCTGAATGATTTAGCAAGTCATTATGGCCTCTATGAAACAGGACCCTCCCTCCAGCCCCCTACACACACACACACACACACACACACACACACACACACACAATTATCTCCAAACAGGCTAAGGATGGACTAGCTTGGGGCCACACTGGCCCAACCACTGGCCACTTCTGCTCAAAGAACAGTGGAACAGTGAAGCAGCGCTCTACTGGTTAGGGGCATGTGGATGTACCAAGGGTTATTGTATGTGGCAGGAAACATCACTGCCTCTTCCAAAATCAGGCAGGAACAAATGAGTCCACTGCACTGTATTGAGAAAGATGCAGTAAGTAGAAGCTGTCCCTTGAGCCCTCTGAGGGTATGATTAAATAATGTTACACAGAAAGTGCCATGGCTTAGAGAGATTAGGTTCCAGTCAGAAAGTAACTTTTCTCACTAAAAGTTTTCTCTTGTTACAACAAGTTGAGGAAAAAGAAAGTTAGTGTACACGCAGGACCCTGGGATAGAAGAGGCAAATGCAGTCTACAAATTCAGCATCCAGGGTGTGGAGACGAAATGAAAAGAAGCAAAGATGAAAAACCTTGCAACCATTCCCACAGTAAAATGAAAAGGAGGAAGCCAGCATTTCTGCAGCAGGTTTGGAGGAATCCAGGCTCCTCAGCAATACTGATGATAAAATTTGAATTCAGACTATAAACATAAGCAATTACTACTAAGGACCCTAACAAATATACACAGAGTAACTTGGAGAAAAAAGAATGTGGGACTCCAGAGGAAAATCAAAAGAACCTGGAAGAAGACAAATTTAAACTATTAATACTAAAGCTCTCCCTTCAACAATACCAATCTATTATGGATTGAACTGTGCCTCCCTCAAAAAAAAAAGGTGTGGTACTAACCCCCAGTACCTCAGATGACCTGATTTGGAATAAAGGTCTTCACAAAAATAATCAAGTTAATTTAAGGTCATTAAGGTGTCCTTATATGATCCAATACATTTGTTGTCCTTATAAAAAGGGGAAATTTAGACACAGAGACAGACACACACAGAAGGAAGGTAACATGAAGACATGGTGAATACACCAGCTACAAGCCAAAAATTGCCAGCACACCACCAGGAGTTAGGAGAGAGTCTTGGAACAGATTCTTTCTCACAATCCTCAGATGGAACCAACCTTATCAAATCCTTGATCTCAGAAGTCTCCCTAGTTTCTCCTGGTTAAGCCACCTAGTTTCTGGTAATTTGTTATGGCAGCCCCAGGAAACCAAATTCACCGAGTTTACCACTTCTTTAGGGAGAAGGAGAAAAGAAAGTAACCATCAGAAGTCCTTGATAATTATACAGTCTTGTTGCCTAAAAATTATCTTAACATATTGCCTTGATAAGTGTATAGGTTCTCAGTCTCCAGCGTAGATTCAGTCTCTGAGTCATCTCCTTGCAGCCCTGAGTTAGGCAGCTCTCTAGCATTGACTGTAAATACCCGACCTTGGTGTGTTCTGCCTGAGCACTGCAGTCAGGACTGTAGTGGTTGCAGTAATCAAAATCAGAATTCCTCTTTAAAGCAGAAGGACTCTTCAATGTGACCTTTGTGTTTCTACCCAAGTGGGCTATGTGATACAGAAGCACTCTACAGACTCTGAATACTATTAAATAGCAAAAACATATATCCCAGTGACAAAATTGTTTTATTTTATGTTCCTTCTAGACAAGGACAGCTGCATGAAAATCCTATAAACATCCAGGGAAGTCTTCTTAGGAACATAAGGAAAGAATGCATATTGTTTCAGCAGGACACTAATGGCATGTCAAAAACCATGGGAAAAGTCCAGTAACACCAGAATCATTGTCAAGGTAACCCACAAAATCCCCTCTTGGAGTCCATTTCCACTGCCCCTCAGTGCTCCTCATTGATGAGTTAGGAGAGTCTCTAGGTGATAGAGCTCGGTAGGCATTCCGCAATATCTCCACTCCTCTTCTTAGTGATAAACCCACAGATTGTCATCTGGAAGCCTAAACATCTGAAATAAAGAGAACCTTTCAAGCCTCTGCATATGTGTTCCCATATGACTAAGTTCTGACCAATGCCATAGAGAAGCATTGACTGTGGTTTTTATGTCCATAAAAGGGAAGCTGCGTGATCTGTATCCTCTTCTCTTTCTGATGTTGGAACGTATGATGGTTTAGCCCTGTAACATGACCCCCAAGTCATCTACTGAGGAACGGAGTGGCAACACAATAAAGGGGCCTTAGTCCTTTCCACTATGGAGTGTTTGCTTACCCCGAAGCAAGACAGAATTGTAAATCTATATTGTTTAAATCATGGTCATACTGAGAGTTTTGTAACATGCAGCCAAAATTCATCCTGATTCCATGCTTTTGAATTCAAAAAATAGAAAACTTGTGTCTTGGTCATTCAAAGAACATAGAAATTTATCTCATATAAGGAGAAATCCAGAGTTCAGGCAGAAATCCACATATAAGGAGAAAGCCACAGGACTGGTCATTTAGCAACTCAAGGAACTCAAAGGACCCAAATTTTGACATCTTTCTGGTCTGTTTCCCAATGCTTCCCCACAAATACCTTATGCCTCAGGCCTGAGGACCTACTGCTGGTTTCCTGAGTACACCACATTCTTTTAAGTCTCCTTTTACTTAAACACACTGTTGCTTCTTTTGGGGATACTCTTTCTTTTCTTTTTTAGCTGGTGTTTCAGTCAGCTCAGGCTGCCATAACAAAATACCACAGACTGAGTGACTTAAACAACACAAACTTATTTCTCACAGTTTCTGGAAGTCCAAGATCAAAGTCTGGCTGACTCGGTTTCTAGTGAGGACTCTCTTCCTGGCTCACAGAGGGCTGCCTTCTCGTTAAGTCCTCACATGAACTTTCCCTGGTTTGGG
This sequence comes from Tonatia bakeri, assembly GCA_004024845.1. NCBI lineage: Eukaryota > Metazoa > Chordata > Mammalia > Chiroptera > Phyllostomidae > Tonatia > Tonatia bakeri. Next base: position 506,443 of record PVIA01000025.1, on the reverse strand, counting down.
GGTTTGGAGGGATGGGGGAAGGGTGGAGGAGCTAGCTCTTTGTTGCATTTTCTTAAAAGGGCACTTACCCTTTCATTTATTTTTATTTATTTATTTTTGCATTTTTTATTGTTGTTCAAGTACAATTGTCTCCATTTTTTCACCACCACTTTCCCCTGGCTCATCCACCCCGACCTCCCGCCCTCAATCCCACCTCACTTTGGCTTTGTCTATGGGTCCTTTATACAGGTCCTTGACAACCCTTCCCCTCCTTTCCCCCCCAAGGGCACCAATCCTTTCAAATGGGGACTCCACCCTCATGACTTTATTTAACCTCAGTTACTTTGATAAAAGATCTATCTCCAAACGTAGTCACATTGGGGTTATGGCTTCAACGTATGACTTTGGGTGGTGAGAGACTCATTCAATCCATAACAGCTGGCAAGCTCCTCTTAATCCTCTGAGGTATAATTAAATCTTATTTCCTTTGGAAATCCTTCCCAACCCCCTAACATAGAATTGCAAGTTTTTTTCCCCAGTTTCCATATTAGTTCCTATCATCCAGTGCTAATCACACTGAACAGGAATTAAGTAGACGCTTGTCCCCCCTTGTTATCCCATGAGACCCTTAAAAGCAGAGAGTAGTTTATTCACTCTGTATCTCTAACACCAGGACATTGCCTGGCAAAATGTTGATATTTAACAAGTGTTTAAGGAAAGAGGAGAGGAAAGAAACATTACATCTTTAACAGAAAATGTGATCTGTGTTCCAAAAAACCGAATTACAAATGAGTATCAGGAAATCCATCATCCCCTGTATTTGTCTGAGTGATACATAAATTCTATCTCCAGATTGCTAAATTTGGCATAGTGGTTAAGAATGTCTGAATTCAAATGCTGTCTTGCAACCTACTGGCTCTATGACTTGATTGATTACTTATTGTGGCAGATTTTCAATGATTCTCAATTCTTTGATGTCCCTCCTATTCCCTTCTCCTTGAATCTTGGCTAGTCTTAGTTACTTGCCTGTGGTAGAAGTCACCTTCGGGCGATTCTGAGGCTATGCTGTAAAAAAACCTTGCAGCTTCAGCTTGGGCCTCTTGGAACACCTGTTCTTGGGAGCCCTGGGGCACAGTGGAAGACATCCAACTGCCCTGAGGCCACAATGCTATGAGGATGCCTGGCCAGCACCCAGACACTTGAGTCATCCCAGCAATGGTTCTAGACTTCTTGGAGCAAAGCAGAGCTGAGTGCTGGGCCATGTCCAAATTCATGATGCAAGAAAAGCATGAGATAATAGTAATAATGTTGGAGTAGTTTGTTAAGTGATAATAGAAGATGAAGCAATAACTTCACTGGGCTTCAGTGTTCTTGATTGAAAATGGAGATATGGTTTCCACCTCTTGGCACTACCATAAAAGTTAAATGCAGTAAAGCTTGGGAAGCACTTAAAACCACCCAGCCCAAGGTAAGTGCTTATAAATATTGCATATCATTTTACTTTTGTTTGTTATTTTTTATTTCTATAGATCAAAACCACTTTGCTTTGGTGAAATTAATTATGGCTCAGGACTAAGGTATGTTGAAATTTTGATGATTCTTGATGACTTTTTAGTTAGTGGGACTTGATTCACATCCTGTGTAGGTGAAGTCACCTCTTTCCGAGAGCCTGTAGGTACAGAGGCTGAGGGAACAAGCCTCTGTCCCAATTATTAACTAATCCTCTTTCTAAGACATCAGAGCAATTCCCTGGGCAGAGGAGAGAGGCTTTCTAGTAAGGTTCTGAATCCTCTGTTTACACTGCTTTTTTTTTTTTTTTTCCTTTTGCCGTCTCCCTCCTGGGATAATTTGACACTAATGGGCAAAGCTCTTGAGGATGGAAATTGTTGGTCTTTTTTCCCTGTGCGCCTGGAATCAGCTTCAGAGGAGAAGAAATACAAACATGACACTAATGGACTTCCCTTGTTCTCAGTTCTTCTCATTTCAAGACAGCCATCCCCTTGGCATCCAGGCTCCTCATTTCAGATCCATTAGCGCTGGGCAAACGAGCCGTGTGGTTTCTCTCATCTCCTGCCCATAAACCACCACACGCACCTCTCTCCTGACCCCTCCCGCTAGTTAACATTGTTTAACAGACTCAAGGACACAGTTGCGGTTCTTTTATTCCTAGAAGAGCAAAATGTGCTAATGCTTCCTGCGCTGGCCACCTGAGTTGGTGACGACTCAAAGTCAAGGCCTGGGCTGTTTGATAATTTCTATTTGAAGATGTTATTCATAGCTTGTTGCTGAGCACCTCGCGGTGAAAAGGGGCCCTGAAGCCCACTGACACTCCCATGTTCCTCCACTGACACACCTTGGCACAGCCAGTCATTTGCACTCTTCTCTTCCCAATGAGGCCCTGGTTTTACTGACCTCATCTTGGGCAACCTCAGGGCTCTGGGCTCTTGGGAGGGGAGGCCAAGGGGCAGAAAAGGGACTAAGAATTTAGACTTATAGAGCTAGTACCCTAACTCACTTAACAAAAGAAAAAGTATTGGCTAGGCTAGACATTTAACTAGGATCTGGGGTAATGGAAAGTCTGTCCACAAAAAACTCTAACCATTGTTAATATAAAGAGAATGGTTTGCACCACATCAATGTAACCTGGCAGCCAAGGAGAGTGGATGGGAATGTACATGTGTGAACAATGATGACTTCACTGTACCAGTCAGTACGGGCAGTAGATGCTGTTGAGTGAGCATGTGTACTGTGTGGTTGTCACTTTCAAAATGACTGAGCAAGCAGAGCAACAAATCTGAATCAAATTTTGCATTAAGCTTGAACATTCTTCTGCAGAAACTATTGAGATGATTCAGAAGGTTGCAGCTATGGTCAACTGGTGATTGACAGTTTCATCATGGGGACGTGACTGCTCATGCATCAGGTCCCCTGCAGAGGTTTTTTTTTGTGTGTGTGTGAAACATCAAATCACCCAAGTGACTCAGCTCTCTTCCATCCCAGATTTGGCACCCTATGACTGTTTTTTCCTAAAAATAAAATCACCTTTGAAAGGAAAAAGATTTCAGAACATCTATGAGATTCAGAAAAATATGATGGGGCAGCTGACGGTGATTAGAACTGTGGGAGGTCCCAAGGTACCTACTTGAAGGGAACCAGGGCGTCTTTGTCCTATGTACAATGTGTCTTGTATCTTCTTCAATAAATGGCTCTATTTTTGGTATTATGTGGCTGGATACTTTCTGGACAGACTTTGTATATCAGTTTTAAAACTACGAACAAGAGTCTCAAGCCCTCACTTCTTTATACCAGCCATGTGATATTGGGTAAACTTTCCAGATTTCACCTTCCTATTCATATAAGTAGGAATATAATATTCATCTGGGAGGGCTATTTCGATAGTTGGGCCAAATGAAGTATTGCCCTTATGCCATATAGCACCTGGAAGGGTAGGCAGATACCAACCATTGCCAAAAAAGGCCCACTTTTCCTGGAGCTGGGTCACAAACACACCTGGAATCCAGAGGACACTACAAGCTGTTAGGGTGCTACTCCCAACAGGCTATCTTCCAGTCCACACAGTTTCTCTTCTCTGGTTTCTCCTTTCTTCCTTTCTCTTTTCTATCCTCTGCCCTGGGTCCTAGCCAAGTCTAGTGTCTGTCCCTCAGTTACTCCAGATGCCTTCTGAGTTGAGCTCCTGCAGCGAAACCAGACTCTCTCTTGCTGATCCTGACTGCTTCTCTTAGCATAGCTTTGATGTATAACAATGTTGAAAGCTCTTTCCCCACCATGACTGAGAATGGGACCAGAATGAAGGGACAGAGAGGCACACCCTGACAAAGGTGCAAAGCATGTTTAACACATAGTAGCTATTCAATAATGATCCCATTTTCCTTTACTATATCATTAAATCTTTATCTTTACTCTTCAACCTACTAAATGTGTGACCTGTTAAGTTGCTTAACCTCCCATGCCCCAGGTTCCTCATCTGTAAAATAAGAATAATAGAATCCATGTCACAGAATTGTTATGGGAATTAAATAAATTTATACATATAAAACTCCCACAATGATGCCTAGTAGGTATTAAATAACATGTAAGTGTTTGCTGGTATTACTGTCATTACTCATCATTTTGATTGCATTTTTGGAAATAGGCTTTCATCTAGGGTAACACAATTTAAAACTGGAGGGTCAAATAATTCAGCCTCTTCCTTCTCTCTCCTTAGCTATTTATAGATTTTTAAAAGCTGTTTCATACTGTTCACATTCCCATTTGTTATGGTGTAGGGTGGCAGGCTGGAAGCATGCAGGTCTTAGGTCTCCAGGTCCAGCTACTCTGTGACCTGGAGCAGGCACCTGGCCACCTGCTCCTCCCTTTTCCCTATGAAGAGGGCAGTTTATTCAGACTTGTGCTCTATGGAATCAACTCACCCCTAGGCCAGAAGAACTGCAGGCCCCTTCCATACTGCTTTCCTATATTTCTCCTTCAGCCTGCATTCCAGGCAAGGCTGACAGCAGCCTGTTTTCACACTGCTCAACTCTCAAGAGAAGAGGAAAGCTCACCTTCAAACATAGCTCGCTGCCTTTCCCCAAGAAAAGCACACCCCCCAGCCAAGACTCCCTGCTTATCAAACCTGTCAGCAGTGTAAGAATCTTGTCTACAATAAGCAAACCAGTCCCCCAGGAAGACCTGAGGGGCTGCTTTGAACAAAGTGAATGAGCCTTAATGCATAAATGGATACATCCTCATTAAGCTGCAGATGCCCGGAATCATTGGGACTGTGACCCTAGCGCAGGAGGTGCTGTCCCTCTGCAGGTGGGGAGTCACCGGAGAGCATAATTCTCTACTCCCTGCAGGATACTCACCTCCAATATCTTTATATTCTCGTGGTTATGCCCGTAGAACCAAGCTTTTCTTTCTTTCCTTTATTCTCTCTTTCCAAAGTAAAATGAGCCCCTGCTATGTACCAGATTCAGGGCTTGCAGACAGTTAAATCAGGAATATTAAGACATGCTTCTTGCTTCAAAAAATTTATACATCAGTAGGAAAAACTAAAATGCAAAGAATTTCATAATACAATGCCAGGCTAAATCTGGTTTCCCTGTTAACACTCCAATAACACTTAGTACTTTCCTTTCCTATCACTTACCATAAGTTAGAAAATGTATTTGTGTTTTCCATTAATATCTGCCTTTCCTCAGCCCCCTCCAGAGCTGAGGCTGTGTTGTTTTGAAAGTATATGTACTTAGTACTTACTTTATATCAGACACTATTTTAAGTGCCTTACATATATCAACTTTTAATCTTCACAACTACTTTAAGATGAATGTACTAACATTATTCTCCTCTTACAAATGAGGAAACTGAAACACAGAGAAATTAAGTAATATGCCTCAGGCCACACAGCTGGGAAGAGTCAGGGCTGGGTCTTAAACCTCAGCTGTCTGGCTTCCGATGCCTGCTCTCAATTACTAATCTCTGTGTTAAAGGGAACATACCAAGACTCCTTTTAAGGTGATAACTAAGTTCATAACACAGTAGCTAGAGTTCCTTGCAAAATTCTTAACTTTCGATAATGCAGGTAACCTCCACTTGTCTGGACTATCCATCTATATGGAATACCTAGTGTCAAATCCTAGTAAGAGCCCGTGGTCTGCACGAAAGGTGAAGAAGCTGGGGGAAGTGGCAGCACTAGATAAGTGAGGCAAAGGAAAAAAACACCGACCGTAAGCGAGTCTGTGTGTAGAACTGAGGAATATTGCTGTTCCGAAAGCAAAGGGCTCTTCATTGTCAGATTTCTGACTTGATCTAAAGTTGTAATTATGAAAACCAAGAAAATTGGTCTACTGTTTCCTCAAATAGAGCCACCTGGACAGCTATAACAACCCAATTCATTAGTCCATGAGCAGCCAGCACTTTGGCAGACTCTAACCTTCTCAATAGGTAAAATGGCAAAATGTCTATCAAAAATAAAAATGGGGCCCCGGCTGGTGTGGCTCAGTGGATTGAGTACCAGCCTGTGAACCAAAGGGATGCCAGTTGGATCCTGGTCAGGGCACACGCCTGGGTTGTAGGCCAGGTCCCCAGTAGGGGGTGTGCAAGAGGCAACCACACACTGGTGTTTCACTCCCTCTCTTTCTCCCTCCCATTCTATGAAAATAAATAAAGTCTGTTAAAAATAAATAAATAGTAAAAAATAAAAATGGGGTTCTTTTATGCAACTATATAATTTAAAGACTTACTAGATTTCCAAACTTTATTATTCTGCACCTTTTCAAAGTGTAACAGGGAGACTTTTTATCTAGATGTGTTAAATTTTTGTTGATAATTTAAACTATGAGGTCACACCAGTTAGGTTTCAACCCCAGCTTTCTTACTAACTATGAACATAGTTTTGGACACGTAATTTAGCCTTTCTTGATCTCAGTTTACTTAGCTGTAAGTTAGGAGACTGAATTAGGGAGTTGTTAAGACTCTCTTGCCCTCCTCTCTAGCATTCTGAGATTTGATACGACATTAAACCTTTTTATATCTTCATGTAATGTTTAATTTCCATTCCATGATATTAGAAAATAATCATGTTTCACTCCAGTTCAAATTCTCTCTATGAGCATTTGCTATAATAAAAACCCCTGAATTCACTTAGAAAATAAATTGGAAGTTAGGCTCAGTGTTCAGCAAAGCAATGTGGTTCCCAGAGCATCAATAAGTAGACAGAATAAGGACATCTGTTGTAGGATTGCTGGTGTTTACAAATACCAGTGCTCTGCTTTTCTTCTGGGCACATGGCTGGACCACATCCTGCAGTTAGTTGAGGCCATCTGTCTGAATTTCTACCAATAGAATGTGAACCTAAGTAGGCTGAGACACATCTGGGCCTGAAACATAAAAACCTCCTGCATGCATTCCTGGTCTATTTCCACATTCTCTAGCTAAATTGACAAAATTTGGAAGGTAGAGAGAAAAGCGGACACAGGACAAAAGCAATCTATGTTCCTCAATGACCACATAGAGCAGAATTCTTCTGCGGAATGCTATTGGATTGTCACATGAAAGAAAAAGAAATGTTTATTGTTTCAAAACACTGAATTTTGGACAACAGCTTATTCTGACCAATATATCATTGTTTTAGACTTTTGTTCAGATATAACTGAGTTCTAATGAGAAGGTGGTTCAATCTTGACAGAAGGCAATGTCCCAAAATGCTTAGTCTGAGGAGTGTTTTGTGGCAGAGAGAGAGGAATGTTTTTTCTGGGCATCTTGCATCACTCTCCCTTGTCTGTGGTGTGACTCTGCTGTCTAATGCCCCATCCTGTCGCCTTCCACACAGGTCGCCCGAGCTTTACCAATGCTTTAGCTCCAGTCCCATCCAAATCCTTTCACAATTTCCCTATGCCAAATCTCCTCTCTTGTGAATGCAGCTAAACTTTTCTTCACTCATTTCTATAGCATTATTTCAAAAACATTGTGAGTTTTCTAATCTGTCACATTATTGACTAATCTGTCATCCTATTCAAAACTAAAAGCTGTCTAAGAAAAAAAAACTGTCTATGGACTGGTGCATTTCTCCTTGCAGTTTTATGAGTTTTGACTTCATGTATTCTGAAGCTCAGTTTTTTAGGTGCATGGGTGTTTAAGATTGTTACAGCCCCTTGAGGGAATAACCCCTTTATCACTATGAAATAACATGAACTATTCCTGGTAATATTCTTTGCTCTGAAACTTTGCTTCCCTGCATCCCTGCCTGGAAATTACTTAAAGGCAGTAAGATGGGGCAGTGGTAGGGCTTACCTCATTTTCTTTCCCATGACTCAGGATTTACTGTTGTCCGTTATCTGTTTCTCAGTGTCTTAAAAACTATTGCTTTATGTACATATTAGCCAGCTTTTGTTTGTTTCAGCCAGGAGAGTAAATCTGGTTTCTGTTATCCCAATTCCCCAACAGGAAAGTCACTAAGTGTTTTTATACATCATCTCATTTGAACCTCATAGGGACCCTATGAGGCAAATCTCATTATCCTGTTTTTATGCTCAAAAAAATAAATAAAAAAAAAAACACCCAGAGCCTCAAAGAGGTTATCTAATCAGTCTAAAGTTATAGCAGTTGATGAGAGAACTTCTGGCCAAGATGGAGGCATAGGTAAATACACTTAGCTTCCTCACACAACCAAAAGAAGGAAAACAAATTAAAAAAAAAACAGACTGCCAGAAAATCAAACTGTATGGAAGTCCATCAATCAAAGAGTTAAAAGAAGAAACATTTACCCAGACTGGTAAGAGGGGCAGAGACCGGCAGCCAGGGTGGAGAGGACACAAGACAAGGCTGGTGGACTGAACCGTCCCACATTCACTGTGGATAAGCCGGGAGGAAAAACTGGGGAGTGAGACAGTCTGCAATATGGGGTTCCAGAGTGGGAAAGAAAGTTTCAAAACCTCTGTCTGTAAACATCTGTAAGGGTTGGGGTAGCAGGTAAAGCTCCCAGCCTCACAGGAGAGTGCATTGGAAAAACCCATGGGGTCCTAGAACATACACAAGCCCACTTACCTGGGAGTCAGCACCAGAAGGGCCCAATTTGCTTGTGGGTAGCAGTGGAAGTGACTGAAAGTGGGGCAAGAGCTGAGCAAGCGGCATTGTTCCCTCTCTGACTCCTCCCCAACATACAGCATCACAGTGCAGAGACACAAGTTGCCTTGCCCTGGCTGATACCTAAGCCTCCACTCCTTACAACGTTAACAGGTGTGCTGAGACAAAGAAATATGACCTAAATGAAAGAACAGATCAGAGCTCCAGAAAAATAACTAAGCAACAAAGAGATAGACAACCTATCAGATGCAGAGTTCAAAATACTGGTAATCAGTATCTCCACAGAAATTCTGAGTATGGATGCAAAATAGAGGAATAAGTGAAGGCTATGCAAAGTGAAATAAAGAAAAATATACAGGGAACCAACAGTGAAGGGAAGGAAACCAGGACTCAAATCAACTATTTGGAACAGAAGAAAGAAGTAAACATTCAACTGGAACAGAATGAAGAAACAAGAATTAAAAAAATGAAGAGAGGCTTAGGAACCTCAGGGACAACTTTAAATGTTCCAACACCTGAAACATAGGCATGCCAGAAAGAGAAGAGGAAGAGCAAGAAGTTGAAAAAATTATTTGAAAACATAATGAAGGAGAACTTCCATAATCTGGCAAAGGAAACAGACTTCTAAGGAGTCCAGGAAGCTCAGAGAGTCCCAAAGAAGTTGGACCCAAGGAAGCACACACCAAGGCACATCATAATTACATTACCCAAGATTAGAGATAAGGAGAGAATCTTAAAAGCAGCAAGAGAAAAGGAGAGAGTTTCCTACAAATGAGTCCCCATAAGACTCTCAGCTGATTTCTCTAAAGAAACCTTGTAGGCAAGAAGGGGCTGGAAAGAAGTATTCCAAGCCATGAAAGGCAAGGACCTACATCCCAGATTGCTCTATCCAGCAAAGCTTTCATTTAGAGTGGAAAGGCAGATGAAATGCTTCCCAGATAAGGTCAAGTTAAAGGAGTTCATCATCACCAAGCCCTTATTATATGAAATGTTAAAAGAACTCTTCTGCAAAAAAGAAGATCACAACAATGAACAGTAAAATGACAACAAACTCACTGTTTTCATTATATGTTGTTGTCAAACCATCAACAACTGAGCCTAAAAAACAAAACTAAAAACAAACTAAGCAAACAACTAGGACAGGAACAGAGTTACAGAAGTGGAGATCACATGGAGGGAGATCAGTGTGGACAGGGGCGAATGGGGGAAAACGTACAGGGAATAAGCGTAATTGGTAGGCACAAAATAGACAGGGGAAGGTTAAGAATGGCAGAGGAAATGGAGAAGTCAAAGAGCTTACATCTGTGGCCCATGGACATGCACTAAGTGGGGGTGAGGGGGGCTGCTGGTGGGAGGAGGTGCAGGGCTAAGGGGGATAAAGGGGAGAAAGAAATGGGACAACTGCAATAACACAATTAATAAAATATACTTAAAAATGGAAAAAATAAAATTATACAGTTAGCAAAACCAATTGAAATACATGGGATAGATCAAGATTTGGGTGATAGGTGCATATATTTTCAAAAACTAAAATTAGGCACATGCCATAGATTTATCTTATTATTCGTGAATTTATTTACAAAATAAATCTTGTGAAGATTTAAAAAATCAAAATATATTTATAAGTATATGTAGTATTTTGCCTTATTCAACAATAGTTGCAGTTCATGAAAGCAGATTTGGCTCTGAAAATCTGGGCTACAAGTTCAAAGTATTTGATGGGAAGGATGATGAAATATTATAGCCAATGGGACTGGACAAAGATAAAACTTAACACTTGCTTCAGGTAGGAGGAATTGGACTGCTGTATTTTTTAAACACCCTCTAAGCCAGCAATCCTGAAGTAAATGCCCTTAGTGTTCTTGGAAGAGCTTGAAAGAAACAAACAACTGGTACCAGTGTGTGTGTTAATCCGGTGTGTTGTGTGTTTCCCTCTCGTCCGCCTCCAGCTGGAATGAAATGGTAGTAAATTATCAGAAATGGCTTGGGAGGGGCCATCCCAAACAGATGATTCAATCTATGTCACAAACACAGTCCTAGGACACAAATGCATCATTTTAGCCATGTTCTCCAGTGGGCTGGGTGGGAACAATGGGAAATCCTAGTTCAAAAATATTGCCATCTTTTAAAATACCTATCATGGTTCCTGGCACAGCGGATGCACTTCAGCCAATGTGTGTCCCCTTTCTTTCTTACCAAGCACTGTTTCTATCACAAAAGAGGAAGCAACTGAAGGGCACCCAGGCAAGTCTGGATGAGGAGGCTTAATTTGTTTTTATCTTGGAGATCCTTCCATTGACACTAATTAATCTCTCCCTCACACTTGGAAGGTTAGCAAACCTCTTTTAAAACAGCAGCAATATAAGCTCCCTAAATGGAATTTTAACTAATGTGTAATAATTACTCTTATCACGACAGCATCTCTTTACCACACTCGGAAGAGAACCTTGCTTGTCTGCCGTAAGCGGTGTTATTGGAGGGACGAGAGTGTTTTCCTGTCCATTCATGCTCCAGCTGTCATTTAGCTGCATTCTGTGGGGAGAATGATCCTCGCCTTTCACAGAGTGCAGATGGAGATGCAGGCCTGCAGCATTCAGAGATTCTGCTTCTGCCACAGAATTCCAGCAGCCCTATTTATTTGGAAATGCATAATATTTCTGAGCGGTGTAAAAACTTTCATTAAAAAGAAAACTGCTGTCTGGGTCCACTGTAGCCCAGAAAGAGAGGTCACTTGTGGGGAGTTCCCATAGCAGACGTGGCCTTTAGACAAAAATGTCTTTTTCATTTGTTGAGATACAAAGAGAATGTATAGTCACGCTGCCTGAAGCAAAACTTAGTTGTACAAAAATCTGATTGGAGGGCTCACATTTTCTTTGGACACAATACAGGAAAGCATCTGCCTTGACCCAGACCCCTGCAACTTACAGAAATAGAAAAAGCATAGCGTTTAGTGTCAGACAGACTTGAGTTCAAATCTTAACCTGTCATGTTCTAGTATGAAGTATTATAGCCAACGAAACTAGACAAAGGGTACAAATTAACAACACTTATTTCAAGTAGGAATTGGACCTGCCACATTTTAAAAATACCCTCCAAGCCAGCAATTCTAAAGTAAATGTCCTCAGTATTCATGGAAGAGCCTTGAATGGAGTGCTGTCCAATAGAACTTTCTGCCATCATAGAAATATTCTACATTCGTGCTGTCCAATGTAATTCCCAGTAGCTACATGTAGCTTTTGAGCACTTAAAAAGTAGCTAGTGAAACTTTATATATATATATGTATACATTTAACTTTAATTCATTTAAATTAAAATAGCCACATGGGGTAAGTAGCTACTCTACTGGATGACACATTTCTAGGATAAAATCAAATTGTTGAGCTCCGGTCCATGTGGCTCAGTTGGTTGGAGTGTTGTCTTGTAAACTGAAAGGTCATGCGTTTGATTCCTGCTCAGGTTACATACCTAGGATGTGGGTTTGGTCCCCAGTGGGGCGTGTGTAAGAGACGACCAATCAATGTTTCTCTCTTGCATTGATGTTTCTCTCCCCCTCTCTCTCCCTCCCTTCCTCTCTCTCTAAAATCAGTAACTGTGTCCTCAGGTTAAGATTTTAAAAAATCAAATTGTTGAATCTTGTACCTACTTGTAAGAAAAAATTGCACCTTGGAGCATTAAGTTGGCCTCTTTGCGTTTTGGAGGCAGCATACACTGCACTTGGGGACACTGCTCCAATCCATTTATCAAGTGACTCAGGAGGCTGCTAGTGTGCAAGTGACCCAGAGCAAGAGATGGATTTGCAGCAAGCTGAGGCTGTAGACCCATCTGCCCTCCCATTCAGGCTACAAACTAAAGATAACAGTGGGGATGAGAATGCTGGGTGGAGGACCAGGCAAGCCCCAAGAGGAGAGTTGCTTCATAGTCTCCTAGAGCTTGAAGAAAGTCATGCCTTTGCAGCAGACACCAACTTTCTGTTTAAAAATCAACACCTGCCATCTATTTGACTCTAAAAGGAACTGAGTGCTAACAGCAAGGACTGTGTGAGCACAGCTGCCCATAATATGCTGGATTTTGTTTGATCCTTTCTGTTATAGCTTCAAGTAGGTGCAACACAATCCATTATTCTATGGAAACAGTACATTGGAGGCCAGATCCAAGTAGTTGAAGAAGGCACAAGTTAATTGTATAAACAGGTAGCTTGGAGGCACAAGTTAATTGTATAAACAGGTAGCTTGGACTCCCAACTCACCTATCGCTATTGCACTGATGCCTCTTCTAAATCAAACCTATAGCCCTAGCCATGTAGCTCAGTTGGTTAGAGCATAATTCCAATATGCCAAGGTTGCAGATGTGATCCTGATCAGGGCACATACAGGATTAACTAATGAATGCATAAATAAGCAGAACACAAATCAAAGTTTCTCTCTCTCCCTTCCTCTGTCTCTAAAATTAAAAATAAACAATAAATCAAACCTATAGCTCATAGTGGGGGTCCCTACAACCAATTGCTGTGCTTAGTTGACAGATGGGCTAGCATAATATGTTGGTGCTATATGAAAATGGACAGCTCTCATTATAATTCCACTCAAGAGTATTTCTAGCCCTGCCTGGTGTGGCTCAGTGAATTGAGTGCTGGCCTGCAAACTACAGTGTTGCTGGTTCAATTCCCAGTCAGGGCAAATGCCTGGGTTGCAGACCAGGTCCCCAGTAGGGGGCATGCATGAGGCAACCACACATTGATGTTTCTCTCCCTCCCTCCCTCCCTTCCCCCCTCTAAAAATAAATAAACAAAATCTTTTTTAAAAAAGAGTATTTCTAAAATACAGTGGTGAAGGGAAACCCTCTCAGTGAGCAGAGCTGCTAGCAGTCCATGCAATCACCCAATTCTAATGGAGGGAGACATAGCATGAGGTACTTAGACTATTGGTAAGTGAGGCACAACTTGGCTAATCATTGAGGGGCCTAAAGGAATAACACTGGAAGATTTAGGACAAGTAGTAGTAGTCTCTTCCTGGGGAAGAGGTATGTAAACAACTCCACAGGAATGGGCAGTAAGTGTACAGAACATTGTGTCTCACTGAAGAGGGGCCTGTCAACAATTAAGTGGACAGAGTAACTCTTTCCATGGATGTTGACCTGCCCCTTCCCAGAGCAACCTAGAGATGGAAGAAATGGGCCAATCAACAAAATGGTCACATGGTAGAAATAAAAACATTGGATAGGTCTAATAGAATGTACTTCTTCTCACCAGGACTTATATAGCTAGTGCTATAGTGAGTATCTGGTCTCCCAAGAGAAGACCCCAAATCTAAGCCATTGGTATGGCATCAACTCTTGAGGAAACCTTAAGTTTAGCAATAGCTGAGTTATAACGGGCCACATCTAACATGAAAAAAAGTCAGCGATCTGGTCTTACTAAAATAAAAATTTATTGATGATGTTAGTATGCCTTCCCTTGTACTTTCTCATTACTGCCATCCCCTGAGTCACGGAACATCCGATCCATCAGCACTGTGTTTCATACAACACTTCCTTGGAGCAAGGTCCTCATTAATGCCAAAGTGCTACAGTGGATACACAGCTATAGGAACCACTGCTCCCCCTATGTACACCCTCACAATGAGATGCAGTCTAATAGAACACTGGAAAGCCCTGGTAAAGGTTTAGTTAAGACATCAGCTCAGGGATGGTTGCCATTCTCTAGGATGCAAAGCATGTGTTGATAAATGATAGATATCCTGGGATGCTTTGCCCTAAATAGCAAGAATACATGGTCTGGGAAACAGAGGGTAAAACCAGAACTGAGCTCTTCCACCATAACTTCTAAAACTTGGAGAATTTGTAACTTCCCATCTTAGTTTTTATTTACAAGGTTAGAGATTGCAGTTTCCAGGGGTCAGATGGGTAGAGCAGAATGTGAGAGGTCCCTGCAAAACTTGAAGCTATGACCTTCCTGTTCACTTTAAGCATCTTATCCCAGGGACCAACAGGCAAAAGTGTTAATGTCTTGTCACGGGTGATTGACCCTAATTATCACGAGAAAGAACCAAAGTTGCTACCATACAAAATGTTAGAAATTGGACTTGAAGTATCTCTAGGTGGTTTTAAGCCCAGGAAATGATCTATTGTAGCAACCACAGCCTTACAAGGACAAGAAAACTATGGGTCTACACCCTCAGAAAAGATCTTTTTCACTCCAGCCAGCAAGTAACTGAAGATGAGGGAATTCTAGAATAGATGGTAAAGAAAGAAAACAATAGATATGTATTATAGCCTTGAGATCAGTTCTAGCTGACAGCATGCTGTACTGTACTCAAGAAGAGGCCTTTCATTGTCAACAGGAGTCGACTTGAATAGTGCAATGGTTGGACTGCATCATATACCACTTATGTCATGATCGTTTAAAATCTCTTGACTTCACCTGTTCTGCCATTGCCATTCTTGTTTCAGCACCAAGTGTCACTGTATTGACAAACTCTGGTCGCACTCTGATTAATTTCATGGGGACACAACCAAACAGCATTTTACACAGGCCCCCACTATGCACATTCTGCCAATTTTGAGGAATAAGATGACATGGAACTGCTCAGTACCACAACCCAGAAATATAAAAGAATTAATGTCCCAAGGAGCAAACATTTGACCAAAGAGAAACAGGAGCCAATAAATGAATTCTCCTTCCTCCTCTGAAGGGACTAACTTGAGAAGCAGAAGAAAGTCCAATAAGATCAGGTAAGAGTTTCACTTGGTCCCACATAAGGCCACCTTGGTAATGAACCTTTTTATTGGCTCTTCCCCTACTTGCCCTACCATGTTCTCCCTCTTCCGATCCCTGTTGTCTGGGCTTAGGAAAACCCAGGCGAAGGGAGAATGGAATTACTAAGAGTTTCCTGAAAAAAAAAAAAAAATCCAGATGTATAAAAAGAGAGGGCTATTTTTAAACATCTCATGAAGAATAGAGTTAATATACATCTTTTCACAACTTCAGGAAGTCAGCCTCTAACTCCTACTTGTTGGTTCACCGTCAATTCCAACTCATCCATCCTTAACACCTGACCCGAGTCCTCCAGTGAACAGGGCCAGCAAACACACAGAGGCACCCAGAAAAGAATAGGATCAAAAGAAAAGAAAAGTAACACTGACTAAGAATTGTGCCATGTATATTCCATATATCATCTCATCTAATCTTCATAGGTAGGTAGCATTATTATTACTGTTTTACAGAAGAAGAAAATTCAGACCAAAACCACCAAATTACCAAGTGGCTAGGAATTAAATATATTTTTTCCCTAATGCAATATCTCCAAAATGAATTTTTTTAAAACTGAGAACCTGAATTATGTTTAGATATTATTATTATATGAACTCATTTGACTCAGAGAGAAGGAAGTTGAAATTTGGGGAGAAAAAAAAAACCCACAAACTATCTTGGCAAAAGCACAAGTTAAATATAATCATATGTAAAAAGGAAAATAAAAGAATATAAGAAAGTCAGAATCTTGAACTGCATTTGCCCAGATCAATAACTTACAAATAGTATGACACAGAACAACACATATATATTCCCCCCAAAATGTGCTTGTGTTACTAAATGTTTATCAATACACTCAGTACATTTTGGTAATCAAGCATTGCATGTGATGGATTATATAGCATGGTACAGGGCGGAACAGACCTTGCTGTGGACCAGGAAAAATTGTATCACAGATTCCAACGGGTGCCAAAGAAACAAGTATTTACTGGAACAATTGAGAACATTGTTTCCCGTGTATATAAGAAAAGGTAGTTAAGATAGTCACTATTTCTATCAAATAGCAACAGTGTTGCTGGGTGATCAAGGGAACACTGAAAAAAATTGAAATGTGAGACAATATTATTTTTTGTAGTTCAGACTACTCAGTTTTGGCTGCTGACTTGTTTACTATTGTTTGATGAGTCTTTTAATCAAGTAGTGCCACTAAAAATACCATGCACAGGAAAAGTGTGAGGACTGATCTAAGAAATCTATGTGCCTGACCAGACTTGCCATCCCATGTAAGGTAAGAAACAAATGGGAAATCCTGCCTGTTAAGGCAATTTATTGTGTTAAATCAGCACTTTTCCCCACCAGTACAACCAAAATGAATATGACTACTGAGACAGAGATCTACATTCATGGAGCTTTCTATCAAAATCAGCAGCATTCCTTTGAGACAGGTAAGAATTCACCTGGACCCAGCTGGCCCAGAAACCGTGAAGGAGAGAATACATCATTCACCAAGAATGCATTTGGGAACAGAAGAGCTACAAATTAAATTCCTTGAGCCATGGGCAGGGAACACAGCCTCCATTAGAAAGGGCTGGAAAGAGCAGGGGAAGAAGAGAGCCAGGATTTTGCTTTGACCTGGCCCTTCCTCCCTGTTGCTGAACATGAAGGAAGCCTGCAAAGTGGAGAGCATTTCTTCTGTAAATGGCAACCCCACATCTGCTGGAGAGCAGAAATAAAAGTAGCCACCAAATGCTTCAGAGTGACTTTGAAACAAATCATGACCAACGGTCAGGCAGAGACAGGAAGTCATTACTGACCCTACAGGTTGGCTACAGGTCTTTCAGGAGAGTCAGCTTCAGTTTTCTTTGGAAGATTTTACCACAACAAGGATAATTTTCACCTGCTAAAATCCCTTCTTTCACATTATTGTCCTTTCATCAATGTTTGATGACAACTCGGTATGCACAACTGGAATCCACTTTTGGCTTCTGATACTGTCCTGGAAATAACAACTCATATCTGAAGGCAGCCCTTTCAGATAGTGAAAAAGACATGAATTTAAGAGCTACAGGGCACTGGATGAAAATCCTAACTCCACCACTTATTTTGGGGTCACAGCTCTCTGAGCTTCAGGCTGAACCCAGTTAAATGGGGAAGAGGATACCTGCCTTGCAAGAGTAGTATAAGAATGGAAATATGTAAAGGGTCCAGGTCATAGAGGGTGGTCATCAAATGTCAATTCTCTTATCCTGATTCCAGCTCAATGCAGTGTCTCCTTTAATCCTCACACTGCACTAGGAATGTAGTCAGGTATTATCCCCATGTAATAGACTGGAGAAACAGACTGGTAATAGGCCTAACGCCTCACCATCAGCAAATGACAGAATTAAGAGGGATCTCTAATCTTTTTAAAATTCCTAAAGTGTTCCCTGGCCGGTGTGGCTCAGTGGTTGAGTGCCGGCCTGTAAACCAAAGGGATGCTGGTTCAATTCCCAGTCAGGGCTCACAAGAGACAGCCACACATTGATCTTTCTCTCCCTCTGTTTCTCCCTCCCTGCTCTCTTAAAAAATAAACAAATAAAGTCTTTTAAAAAAATCCTAATGTCTTCCTTCCTTTGTTCTGAGACATCATGTTTTGACTCATTTATTCATTCATTCGATAAACATTTATTCAGTGACTAATATATGTTAGATATTATAAATAAAAGATTGAAAAAAATAGACAAATCTCTCTCCTTGTAGAATTTATATTCTAGTGAATGGAGACAGACAATAAGTAAACATGAAACATGTGCAATGGTGACAATACTGGAAGGAAAATCAAGTCAAGTAGATGTTTGAGAAAAACATCAAAGTTAGTGTAGCTGGAAGGGATTGAGGGGGTAGAGGATGGGAGTGGTAGGACACGAAATGGAAAAAGCCTGGGGAGGGGTGAAGGTTTATTCAGGGCTTCACAAGTGATGGTTAAGGCTTTGAATTTTTTCTCTAAGATAGGAAGCCAATGGATGTGTTGAGCAGAGAGGTAACACCATCTTAAGTCTTAACAAAGATCATCCCAGCTACTGGGTAAATAGACTACTGAGGGCAAGGGGGGAAATGAGACCATTCACTAATTCAGCGAAGAGATGATGTGGCTTGCCTAGAATAGCAGTGGTACAGGTGATAAAGAGTAGTTGAGTTCTGGATATATTTTAAAATAGGTTCAACAGAATGTATTATGGATAAATTTGAATGTGAGAGTCAGAGGGAGAGATGTCAAGACAACATGAAAGTTTTGTTATTTTTTAAACACCACAGAAAACCATCAGTGATTGCTAAAATATCAGCTTTTATAATAAGCCTGAATTAGTCATTTTACATCTCTAACTTTAGTTCCTTCACAAGGAAACATTATGCAATTGGTCCAGAGCTACTGCAGCACCCTTTCCCTTCAGCATCCCTTTGCTCCAGAGTCCTTTCACGCCAGCAGGTTTAATGTGAGGATGGTTTTCCCTCTTCCCAATCTCAAGAGTTCTACTTCCCCTTCCTCTTCATACATTATTGTATTTCCCTACTGTTTTCTTCCTCATTTCCTTTTCCCATTCCGCCTGCCTCTTCCCTAGTCAAGCACAGCTGAGGAGACACAGTCACAACTTGAAGAGAAACATTCCTCTTCCTCTGGATTCTACTGCCTGGGCATTCTCAAGCCATCAGAGGCTAAGTCTTGAACATCTACAATGAATTAGGTATTCTAGGAAGTTAGCCTATGTCCTCAGGATCCAGTTGCTTCTCAGAACCAGTTGCATTAATATCTTGATTCTTGTGGATCCTTCCAAAAGAAAGTAAAGGAAACAGAATGCTGAACCTTAAATCTAGCTACAAAGCTTCATTTTTTTCAAAGTTTTTCCTATTGCCTTCCTCACACTTATTCCCAGCACTCCTAAAATGTAAACACTCAACTGATTTAAAAGTTGGACAAACAGAAATACTACCGGGCAGATAGAAACTCCTCTTTATCTCCTTAGCACTGCACAGCTTGTAGAGCCTTTTCACGTTTGCTGCACCTCTGGGACAGCCCCAAGAGAAAGGAGGGCAGAACAGGGGTGATTTTCCCCATTTTTCTGGTGAGAAAACTGAAATTCAAATGATTATTAGCCCAAGGAAATAACTGTCAGATGCAAGATCTACACTAAACTGTGGGTCTTCTGGTTGCTATACATAATACTATTTCATAATTAGCTGCCATTTATCAAGAATACTGTATTTAGAATTCTGTGAATCATTTATGTATTTTCTCTAATGTTTACAAGCACCTATGAAGTACATGTGTTGCCCCTATTTTCAAGGAAACTAACACTCCGTTTTAAGAGTTCAGTTATACCTCAGTAAAGTAGAAAATTTTAAAAACGATGAAGTTCCTATTTTTACTTAAAAAAAGGTTAAATAAGTTATCCATCTGACACTCATAAGCATTTTAGCCAAGATCAGCCTTGCCCCAGCAGGTGTTGGTGACTGTCATGTGAAGAAGTGTGGATTCTGGACCAGCTGACTACTCCCTTCCTCCCTATAACACTCGCCTCTCCTAGGTATTTTTTTTTCCTGTAATCTTATGATTTTCCTACCTCAAGGCCATGACTTTCTGGTTCCCTCTGCTAATTCCTTTTCCTCTACAATAATCTTACTTTTGAAGTCCCGAAGGACAGATCCTGGGCTCTTTTTCCTTCCTTCTGCTCCTATATAATTTTTTTATCCATCCCCTTCGATTCAAATAGAGCAGGTCCTTGAGAAATATCATGTCATTCAACATTGTTTCATTATAACACTGATGAGGAAAAAAGCTTATTGCTGACTGGGACCACTGTCTATGTGAAGTTTACATGTTCTCCCCACGTATATGTGGCGTTTTATGGGTACCCAAACTTCTATCTCCAGTTTAGCCATTTCCCCTAAGCTCTAGACCATCGTCTACATCCAACTGAATTTTTAACATATCTGTTTGTCTGTCCTGCTGGCATCTCAAACTTAATATTTCCAAAAAGAGAACAAGCAATTTCCTCATCACCCAATTCCTTAACTGATCATGTCATAGTCATCCTTTTCTCTGAAAATGACCGAAGTAGTACCCTAATAGACACTAAAGCCAGAAACCGTGATTCTTTCCTCTCTCTTACTCCTCATAATCTATCAGCAACCCTATTGGCTCTGCCTCCAAAATCTATCCTGAAACACTCTAGTCCTCTCCGTTCTAAGTCATTATCCATTTTCATCTTTGCTACCTCATAGCCCCTATCCACTCTTGCCCCCCTCCCATTGATCCTCTATAATAATTTTTTTAAATGTAAGCCAGTTTGTGTTACTCCTCTACTTGAAAGCCCTCAATGGCTTCCCATAAACTTAAGAAATCTTCAAATACCTTATCGTGATTAAGAAAGTTTGTGTGATGTGGTTCTTGCCTTCCTTTCCCTTCTCTCCTTTATTACACTCTAGTCACACTGGCTTTCTAGTTCTTAGAACTTCCACGGCTTTTTCCCACCTCAGCACCCTTGCTGTCTGGGAAACTTCTCTCTTGACCCCTCATGTGGCTGTCTTTTGGTCTCATCTTGAGCCCCCCTCTTAGAAGAGGCCTCCTCTAACTAATGCTGCTAACCTCTGTCTCAGCACCATGCCTACACTCTGCGTCACGCTTATCACACCGATAATTTTCTTATTTATTTATTTATTCTTTGACCGCACATAAGGTCAGAGTGCTGTTTGTCTTATAATTGCCATGACACAATGTCTGTACATATGTACTCTCCATATACAGAGCTCAGGAAATAGTGAGCAAATGAAAGAATGAAGGAATTAATAAATCTCAATTTCAATTATGCAGGCTCCCATTTCTACAAATATCATGTCTCACTTATATTGATCCTCTGTTCTGTGCTGTGCAAACTCAGGGAGACTTCCTGTGATGACGTAATATAGAAATGAGCTGTGATCAGGCCCTAACTTCCACTAAACAAGAACAAAGAGGACAAACTATATTGACCCCAAAGAATTCAGGCCGTTAAGCCAGGTGCCAGAAATTTTTGGCTTTTTTTTATTTCCTTAGGTGCAAAACAGACTTGAATTTCTGAGAAGCCATCCAAAGTGTGACTGTGTATGACAGGATCCACTTCACTCAGCCCCTAAGCACAGGCCGTGCTCCATCCCAACGGCCGCCAGCCCTTTCATCAGCACTCAGAGGGTCAGAAGCCATATCAGACCCCAGTCCTCACCTTTGTCAACAAAAGTCAACAAATGTCTAATCTAATAACTATTTGCCTTATTAAGAGCCAACTCTATTACAAGTAATGTCACGTACTAGGTGTTCTGCATGTTGTTTCTATATAATCTTAAAAAATAACCTACCTAAGAGGAAGATTTTATGCCCAAGTAATAGATGAAGAATCTGAGACTCAGATGAGTTATATCAGGCTCATAGCTGGTAAGAAGTGTAGTGGTGACTGAATCCCTGTTTTCTCATTCTAAAATGAGCATTATTTCAACTACATTATACTGCCTTTTGATAAAAGTATCACACCAATGTATCTTTATTAAATTATTTAAATCATTAGGCATACTGTATCTTCTGACCAACTGGTGAAACACGATTCTCTTTAAGAAGCAACCTGTGGGAGCTCTCTGGCCCTGCACCGCTCTTCTAGGGCAAAATCCTGTGATTCTGCCACAGGAAATCTTAATTTGCCTTCTTGGAGTAAATAACTGCCTCATTGACAGGAGAGATGTCTCTTACCTGAAGTCTCCTTAAAGAGAAAATGAATCCAATGGAGTAACGATTTATGGGACCATGAAGGTGCTACTGGGGGTCCTACAAAGATTAAAGAAAACAAGGTATTAGTGTTCCATTATTTTCTACGTGGGGCTTTAAGATTTCATTCCAAGTCCGAAGACCACTGCCCTTGAAGAAGTGAAAGAGAAAGAAAAAAGAGGGAAAAGAGAGGAGGAGGGGAGAAAGGGATAGAGAAAGGAAAGGAAGGTTAAGTGAAGAGTCTTCTGTTTCTCCGATTGTCTCACACAATAAGTCATCCTGACACCCTCCTGTTTGACTGGAAGAGGTCGAGAGATGGCAGTCTCCTTACCAAGGAATTTGAAAATGGATTTTAAATTGGAAAAGCATGTAGCATATAAACTCCTTCACCTAGAGCACAGGTGGCAAACACAAGGCCCGTAGGCCGAATCCGTCCCTCTACCTTGTTTTATCCGGCCCAGCACCTTGTTTCCACCCGGCGGCAGTGCCAAGCTCTCACTTAACTATTAAGGAGTGATTACATTTATACAGCCCTAAAATTACATTTGGCCTTTTGAAGGCAACCTCAAGGCTGATATGGTCCCCAGTGAAAATGAGTTTGACACCCCTGACCTAGAACATCTAACATAAATGAGAAAGAGTAAGAGTACTGCTTTAAATAGAGTCAAAGAATAAATGACACTACAGAGGCATTCCCCCACTTTTGTAAAAAATTCCTTTAAAAAGGCACCAAAGTTGTATGGGAGGTCATGCAAAAAACTTGAGAGATGTTCTAGCCCCCAAAAGTTAAGTGTATCATAAAATCCCTAATTACACTTTAAATGATGTGCCACCAGCAGTTCACATATATGCTTAGATTTAGTTCTTCTTCTGTAATTTAACACAAAAGTTGTCCACCTTAAGCCCAATGGACGACCACTTGAGACTCTCAGTATATTCAATAAGTTTTCTTAGTTCATTTTGTTACAGAAAGCATCATTTCCAGAAGAGACACACTGCCCCTCTGCTAGCCCTGTTAATGTTGCTTTGGGTCCAGGATGTGGTCCAAAGCCTGCTGCTCTTCTCTGGACACACAGTCTCTCCAGGTAAATGCCTGAGGTCCCATGGCTTTAAGTAATATCCACGTGTCCTTGCCACTTACAGCTTCATTACCAACCTTGAGCTTTTACCGAAGCTCCCTTACGGGTATGTCTAACTCCTTACCTAACATCGTCAATAAGATGTGAAGTACAGGTGTCCTGAACTTGAAATGTCCAAAACAATGTTTCCATTCCCACAGACTTTGTCATCCTCCAGTGTTTCATTTCAGCAAATGACTGCCCCCCTCTTTGCTAAAATCCTCCATCAACTACTGGAGTCATCTTTGCCTCCTCGCTTCCTTACACTTCACATCGAAGGGTGTCTTCACCTCCCAAATGCATACTCTTCATACACTTTTTCAACCTCTTCTGCTACCACCCTGGTCCAGGCTTCGCCATTTCTCAGCTGGGCGAAATGCAACACCCACTGGTCTCCTTGCTGCTTTTCTCACCCACCCTCATACAACTTGCTCTCTACACAGCAGTCAAAGTGAGCTTTTTAAAATATAAATTAGATCATCTTACTCCTCCGCTTACAACTTTGTAAAGGTTTCTGATGATAATAAAAAGAAAATCCAAACTCTTTACTGTAGTCTATGATAGAGCTTTCCAAACCAAGCCCTTTACTAGGGTATGAAAGCAATGTATTGAGTAAGGATCAACATTTTGAAATAAAATAAAATAGAAAATAACAGAGTTTGTGTTATTTAGTAAAAGTGAAGAATATTTCATGAAACCTCTCTTTCAGATATGTATGTGTGTAGAGGACTGCAATGTAAAATATATCTCTTATTATGGGTCACATTTAAAAAGTTTAAAAGCCATTGGCCTACGAACGCCTAAAAATCTGTTGACTCATATCTCCTCCCTAATCTCCCACCCTGCTCACTCAAAATACCTCAGCCCTTCCAAACTTCCTTGTTCTGTCTTCAAAGAAGGTAAGGTCCTCCCCATTCAGGTCCTTGCACCTGCTTGAAATGTGCCACCTCCAATTATCTGCATGGATGGATCCTTTTTATCACTGCAGTCTCAGCTCAGATGTCATCTGCCTTGAAAGTCCTTCCTCTAGCTAGTCTAAAACAGTCCCAGCCACTTCTCTGTCACAGTAACCTGCTTCATTTCCTCATGCTGCTAACCATGACCTTGTTTATTTCTGTGTTCATGTATTATCTTTCTCAGCCCTCCAGACAGGAGCCATGCAACTCAGGGAACTTGACTGTCCTGTTCACCATGGTTTCCCCCGCACAACAGCATCTCAACAAATGTTAGGTGGTGGAATGTTGAATATTTCCGTTTCACATGTGTTTTTATAAAATAGGGAGACCTTAGAAAGAAATCCTTGAATCACTGTAGTAATGCTGCTGCAGAAACAAAGATACTGCTGCTAATACTGAACAGTGTGACTGGCGGGCCCACGAGAGAGCCGAACGGTCCATTCACCAGCTGGTGGAAACCCAGATTTAGTGTACAAAACGTAATCTCTTAAAATGCAAGTTATAAAAATGCAGATTGGTTGAACTTGGGCATTAAATTGTTTGGGATGTTGCCATAGTTTTTGTCTAGTTCCCTGTGGTTCCTGGCAACAAAACCCTTAAAAACTAAAATATTCACCCTGAATTCCCTTCAGATATCACAGAACCAAAGTAAAATCTGCATGGAACCATCCATAGGAAAGGCAAGTGGTGACAACTGCCAAGAGTGACAAGATGGGGCAGGCTCAGAGTGGAAACTGCCTCCGGAAGCCAGGCCTTGACCGATCCCCCAGAGTCTAAGGAAAAGACGCCCTCCTTCCATTCACAGCCCCATCCAGCAAACTTCTCCAAGAGGTTATTAGGATTATCGTCTCGATCTTTATTTAATTCTTTCCAGGTGCCTGATCATAAAGGGGCTTGTGTGCTAAACTGAGGAATTTGAACTTTCTTCTAAGTGCTGGGGAGCCTTTGAAGAGTTTAAGCAGGGAAGGAGAGTAGCCGGTTGGGATGCCTCTTAGAGATCCTCCTGGCTGCAGCGCGGAGGGACTTGAGGGTCTGCATGTTTGCAGGTAGGAAGCTCTGTGGCAGACACCCCTGGTGAGAGCAGCGAGAGCCTAAACAAACGCAGGGAGTGTAGGGACCAGAGGCTGTGTGACGGACAGACCCTGGTTGGAAGCCAACTCCACCTCCTCACTAGTTACCACTTCCAGTTTGTGACCTAACCCGTTAGGAACTCCGAGACCTCTTTGTCCTCTCTGTAAAATAATGGCTCCAACTTCAGAGATCACTGTTGAGGCTCTAATGTGATAATGCAAACAAACTCTTAGTGCCTAGCTCGTAGAGAGTGCTCAGTAAATGTTTGTCATTTTTCACTCAGGCACCGTGGGAGGCACCGAAGTGGACAGCGACATGCCATGAACCAGAACACATGTCGGACTGTCATAAATGCTTTGAAAAGACGGAGAAGCCACAGTGTACTCTTGCCAGTGGAAAAGCCTTCCCAGAGGTGAACCTAGAGCTATGATGGAAAAATAAATAGCATTTTGAACAGCAGTGAACAGTTTCTTAGATTGAAAACTTCAGTTCAGTTGAAAGCAAAGACCAAGTACAACCCTAGTCTTGATTAGGGCGAGCATGTGACTGAGGCTGGGGGAAGGTAATGGCAGGGCACGCCCGGTTCCGAATCTGGAATCTGATCATTCTTCCTCTCCGACAGGCGCGTCTGCCTCCTCCTTTCTGAGACAAGTCTCGGATCTTAAACTAATGGGAGAGGCACCAGCAATCCAGGCCCACAAAAGGTCGGGGGCGGGGGCGGGGGCGGGGGCGGGGGACCCTCAGCCCAGGTTTTTGTCTGCAAACCCAGTTTCCGAGGTGCCTAAAAGTGTACAAATAGTGAAGCCAGGCCCAGCCGAGCCAATTCATTACCTCGCCTCAGCGCTGCATGCTGATTATTTGCTCTCCATATCACCTCTCCTCAGGGGGCTCAGAGGAATCAGCAAATCCCCCACATCAGAGCTACGAATCCCCTGCACAACCCATTCACACACAGCAGGGTGGCTGGGGATTAATTGGAGGGGGAATGTTGTGAATTCCAGAGAGTTCTTTCTCTTTGCCTCACAGCCGGTGGCCAGGGATATTGCTACATGAAAGCTTCCCTGTCAGTATCAATCATCATTGCCTGGGCTGCTACATTCCAGCGAATGAATTGGCCTCATTTGGTAACTCTACTGGGTGAGGGGTGGGGTGGGGGTCATTCCTGAAGGCTCCACATCTGTGGGCCCCACTTCTTGTTCTGTAAGTGGTTTCCAAAGATAAACAGAAACTGGGCGGGGGGCAGCTTTCTTTTGTGGGTTCCCTACTTTGGTGACCTTTGGGACAGGAAAGGATCTGGAGGAAGGGTGGAAAAGGGTTGGGATCTAGGTTAGGGCCTGAGCCGCACATTAGTTAGGGCAAAGCCTTGGCAGAAAGGAGAGAAGCAGCCCAATAGGGCTCCAGGGTTTCTCTGATTGCTTTGCTGCCAGGCAGACTTTCCCCTTCCAGTCTCCAGACGCCTTGGCAGGAGCCCTGCAAGCTCTACCCTACTTCCGTTCTGAATGAGGCCCAAGCCTGGAAGCAAACTGAGACCAAACCCCTTATCGATTCAGGGCAGGGGTGCTCCAGCAAAGCAGATAAAGAGAAATGCAAACATCAAACATTTTCCCAAGGAAACAGTTGCTAGGAGCCCTGAAAAAGGACAGGAATGAGTGTCTTCCTGGGGTTTTATCTCTGAAGTCTGTAGACTCAAACCTTTGGCTAATTCTTACCTTTTTAAATGCAAGACTTCCAGACTGCCTTCCCCTCCCCCCAGCCTGAGTATTTCTCTCGCATTGTCCTAGTCCCTCCCTCTGCCTTTTTGCAGAATTTCCTGAAACTCCCAAGTCCAGAGCTCAGAGAAGCACCTTGGGAATCCAGGAGTCCAGGCCTCTGCTCAGTGTGGGAATTGAGGTGCTGAACCTTATAGTCCTGAGGGACTGAAGCCCCAAGCTTGGCCCTGCCCAGCTGCTCTGAGGCCTGTGACCTGAGGCCAGCTGCTCGGCTCTCCTACTTCATGTATCCATAAGATGAATGAGGACAATAATTGCTCTGCTTCCCTCATCAGACTGTGTAGATTATACCAGAAGAAGAGATTCAAAAGTTCTGTTGACTCTGAGAAAGAATATGCCTGTCAAAAATGACTCCTTGTAGTTAAGTAGGCCCGAATTTATAATCAGAGTCTAGCAGGCATTTACAGGAAGCCTCTCACACTTTGCATGTCAGGGAAAAGCCACAGACTGGGCTTTAAAGCCTTCTGCTGAGCCAACCCTTATAAAGGAGTTTTTGAAACTGTATTTCAACCAATGGGCTGAGACCTGCCCCATCCAATTGGAGGAGAACAGCTGTATTCTCATTTGCATCTCTACCAACCAATCAGAGCTACTCCATAATGATCAATCAGAATACACAGTTCTGACCAATCAGGACAGTGCTGTGTGGATCAAACTGTGCAAATTTAGATTCTCTATTTGCATAAAAACAGACCAATCAGGAACTAGGATGGGCACTTTCTCAATATAAGCAGCCTCCTCTTTGTCATAGAGGAGCTCACCTTCAGTTTCCTCCAGAGGCTCCATTTCCTTAGTTTGCAAACTGTTCACCTGAATAGTGTCTCCTCTTACTGCACTGCAGATTGGGGACTCCTGTTGGCAGTGGATCAGCAGCAGTGACGTTTTATTGACAGCATTTTGTGATCTGTAAAGCATTCAACATAAAGTATCATGATTATTAACTTCTCTCATTGTGCACAGTAGTTGGGTATGTTAGTAATATTTATAAAACCTCATCTTGCATTTGTCTGCTGCTATCCAGGAGAGTACTGGTGAAGTATATACCCTGTCAGGGGCAGGGATTTAAAAAAATAATAATAACCCAAGAAACACAAAAATCAAAAGATAAAGCTTGATTGTTAATATTTTTAAAAACAAATGCAGAGTAATATTCCAGGAGTATTTCAAATTACAGATGCCCAAAAGGTGGCACTCTCTAGGGTGGGCATTATTCTAGGCCAATCGACTATTTTGTCTGCGGGTTCTTTGGTATGACAACAAGCAAGCATTGGCCTGAAAAGCAGAAGACAATGTAATACTGAACAAGCCATTTCCTCTGTCCTGACTTCAGTTTATTCATCTCTAAAATATGTGAGTGGGCCTGGACTTTGTCAAGATCTTATCCAGCCCTTCTGTTTTATGATTTCTTGGATGTCATGTTTAGGCATCTTAGCTTAGCAACAGTTGGGGCTCTACGGTCATTTTATAGTTGATAGAATATCAAAGAATTGTAGTAATCCTCATCCTGGGATAAAGAACTAAGTTTGCAATCCAAAATCATGCCAGCTACTTAGGGACACATAATTTCATTTAATAATAATGAGAATTTTAACATTTGGAAATTAATATGGAGAGAAGCATGACACGCCAGTGCAAGTGGCAATGGGTCTCCATTGCAATTCGCATAGTTTCCCCACCCCCAAACCTTTAATACCAAAAGTGCCGGCTTCACTCACTTAGTAAGTCCACTCTAAAAGCTGACACCTGAAAACCACTTTGTTGGTGTGGCAAGAATCCTAAGGTACACAGGTCAGCATTGCCTTTCACCTTTTGTCTCACTGTATCTGAACCCTCATGTAGAGTTTCCCACCCAGGGTCTTTATCTCCCAGCTGCGCACGTCTGCCTGGAGAGACAAGCTTTTCTTTTCTTCCCAGCTGCTGTCAGCTGGCTTGTCTGCCCTCAGTGGGAGCCTTCAGGTTCAAGGTTCCATCTGGGGAGTTCATCTATAGCCTTGACTATTATTCTGATGGATCGTTTTAATTCTCCCCACTTTGATCATGTCAGTTTCCACAACAAACAAGGCTCACCAGAAGCATTCCTGGGTTCACAAAGGCAAACACACTTGGCTTTGCATCACAGGACAGAGGCCAGAATTGTTAGGCTTTCGATTCAAGATTATTTTAACCCTTGATTGCATAAGTTTCCTAGTTAACACTTTTTACTTTCATTCCCTGCAACCATAGGCATGTTAAGCTCCTCTAGAGACATGCAATGATTTCCAGCCTTTAATTAACTCAGGATCCAAGTGGCAGATGCAGTTCACACACACAGGAGCCAAGCCCTGGCTAAGAAGAATTTTTTGCTCCAAATGCTCTGTAGATCACTAGGAGTAACTTCAGCTAATAAAAATAGCTCTGTCTATTGAGTGCCAGGAGCCATTTTAAACCATTTAAAATGTTATCTTATTTAATATTGACAAAATGTTAAGATGAAATAGGGATCGTGTCCACTTCAAAGTGAAGAAATTGAGGACATAGAAGTGAACCAGTGTGCCTAAGATTACACAGGTAGCCTGGAATGATGCAGGGGCTTTAAGCTGGATTTCTGTGGCTTCAGGGGCAGCCCCAGTGCTGCGTGTCCACTGTTAGACATTAGCACGTATCGTGGTGCAGCAGAAAGAGCTCTTGTTTGAGAGTAGAGGCCAGAGTTTCAGTCTCTCACTGTGCCCACCTCAAGCAAATCGATTTTCTCTATGCCCTGGTTTTCCTATTAAATTTTAAACTTAATTCCCTAGCACCCAATGAGTGTTTTCTGACCTGCAGAGAAAGTAAAACAGATAGAGACATTGACAATAAACAATTGGTGTTATCACTTTCTTTGAAGAGCAAAATAAATCAAGACTCTTCTCTGGGAAGTGTCTTTGAGACTGCAAACTATGTTGCCCTATAGCCATGTAAGAATCTTGTGTATGCACCCTGGTGTGCACAGGTGGGTTTTCAGAGTGTGGTGGAAGCCTCTGGGTAACTAACACCCTTTCAGGTCAAAACTATGGTAATTTTATGATAATACTAACATGTTGATGCCTTTTTACCTCTCAGTTTTCCAGAGGCTACGTGAAGTGAGATACCGCAGCAGATGGAAGGCAGAAGCAGGTATGAGAATCCAGCTGTCTCCCATTGGCAAACACATTAAAGAGATTTGCAAAAGGTTAAACAATGGCGCTCTTCTCATTAAATGTTTTTTTTTATTTGGGAAAACATAGTTATTTTTCATAAAAAATTAAGTTACTTGTGTTAACATATAATGAATATGTTATTTTAAAACATATTTTTAAATGTCTCAATTTAACTTGTAATATTATAAATATTGTGAAATATAATCCACATAAACAAAAGCTCTTTGGATCCTCAATAAGTCTTAAGATTATAAAGATGTCTTGCAGCCAAAATATTTGAGAATATCTGAGGTCATTACAAACAGCAGGTCTGGAGTATATCTGGTGGAATATGAAGTAAGTGAAGTAATTCATTATGGAACCATCTACCATGAGGGGGAATAGGAAGAAGCCACACTGTTAGTGATAATGTATTATCACAATTAGTAATAATGAACAGTTAGCATTTCTGAAATGATCGCTCAGTGACATCATTTGCAACCATGATAAAGGAAAATTAAGAAATTTTTTTAAAATGTGGTAATTAGAAAAATGTTTATATAAATATATATATATAAAAAACAAGCAGAACATTGAATTCCAAACACTTTGCCTGCTCATGCACAGGCCTAGAATTGAATTAGGAAAATGGAAACTTTTCTTTGGAAATTCACAAAGGAAAACTTACCAATTACTTTACAAATGATCTTAATGGTGTTCCCAAATTGCTTAAATAATCTCTATAAACTGGTGATTATAAAGTTTAATTTCTTGAGTGGTGAAGAAACTGCTGAAAGCTTGGGAAGCTACAGTGTTGGTTCTCTGGTCTCACACTTGATTAAATCAACAAGTCGGGCCGCTGTTTTGCAGCTGCTTTACTAGATGAATTCCATCAATTATGTGACCATAAATTGATTCTGACTATCAGCTGCGACCAGAGCCAAAAAATATATAATTGTCAATTAGTGTGTTTTATGTAGATAAGGCCAAAGTCTGTTCACACCTACGCTAAATGTCTCCCTCTCATTTTGATTCTGGGAGCTCAATTTACAAAGAGAATTAACATTTCTCTTTATTTTAAGTGGTTTCTATGGATACCTTCTATGAAGCATTTCATTCACATCTATCCAATTTAAGCTCATTTTAATTTAAATACATTTTTTATTCCTCCAGAATCTGTATAAGATACCCACAATTCATTTTCTGAAAACGACCTATGAAAAGCATTTGTGCACACAAAATTTTAAGTTAATGTGTCTAAAGGTTTGAAAAGAAAATCTCCTACAATACAGAAGTTCATAATCTAGTGGTGGAAGTCTATTTTCATTTGCCTTATATTAGAGAAAACCCCGACCTCTAAGCTAAAGAATCATGTTTTCAGTTTTTAATTTTAATTATTATAGGTTTTTTCCTCTTTCTTGATTCTATTTATTGCTATATTGCAGTTTCTTACTTAGCAGAGTTGAGATTAAAGCTTTTTAGACTCCAGTACAGTTAAAATTCAACAATAATTTACTTAGGGTTCTACTTAGTGCAGGAAATTGGGGAGGAAGTGTTTTCATTTTAAATACAACTTTAAACAACTCATTTAATGTTGCCAACATTTGCTAATCTAATAAGGACTTTTTAAAATTTTTTCCTATTTCCAACAAGAACTATACTATAAAAATGTTCTAGATGTTTGTCATCTCTAGGGACATCTTTTGTTTTTTAATCTACTATGCACAGTTTATATGACTAACCCTAGAAACCAAGTTCTTCCATATTGTGACTCCGGATTCCTGCCTCCTTTCTCCACCACCCTTTCCCCACATGCCACGCACAGGCCCACTGGGCTGTCCGGGAGCTCGGGCCCTCTGCTAACCTCTGGGCTTTGCTCTCAACTATTCTCTCCCCTCAAAATGCCTCCTTCAGGCCTCCTACTGTCTGTTAACTGAAACCCTATTCTGTGCCTTCCCAAGAGATGACCAATGTCACTTCCCTTAGGAACCCTTTCCTGTTCATTGCACACCGGCGTCCACTCTTCTCTATACCCTCTACGGTACACTGTTTTTTTTTAAGATTCATTTGTGATGGAATTGCTCCATCATCTATTTCGAAATTAAAATCCTTTAAAATTTTATTTTATTTTTATTAAGTAATGTATACATACCATAATTATAGAACTTAAGAAAACACCAAAAGGATATTCAAGGAGTGTGTCTGCTTCAGACCTTCCTCACCCAATTCTCCCTGAAAGTACCCAATCCACATTCCTTGTGTATCTTTTCAGAGATAGTCTATATGCATGCACACGTGTGTGCATGCGCATGTGTGTGTCCAAATGGCAGGAGATTTTCATGTTATTCTGCAGGGCTGACACAGAATGTTGAGGAGGTTGTGCCTCACGCAGTGCTGCCCAGTGGAAAGGGCATGGGGGCTGGTGTCCAGCCCCTGCTTCTCTTGCAGTCTGTGTGATCTTCGGTCTGGCTAAGTGCATCCAAAAGAAAGGGGGTTTCTTCACATTTCCACAAGTGCTCCTCAGAGGCCAGCAGTGGTCCTACTGTGTATTTTTATTTCATTTTCAATTTTCACCTTACTGTAAAATATCTTTTTTGTTTTCTTCACTTTACACTGTGACGGGAAAGGGCTCGCATTACAAATTGGTGTTTAAACACTGTCATCAAGGGAAAAAAAGATTAATTTGCAAAACGTATTTTTAAGCACTAGTCGATTTTTTTAGACTGGCCAATTTACAAGTCATCAGTGAATATACTAAGTTGATATTGTTTTCAAATGAAATAATTGTTGAAAGGCTTTTCAGAAGTCATGAAAATATCAATAATCATATTTATAATGGCTATTATTCTTCTCTGAAGAAAAATTTTAAGAATGTTTACTAGGCTAGGTTATTCCGAGTTTATTAAATCTAAAAAGAATTTAATGTCATAATTACACTCTTTTATTTTCCCTAAGTTAGTCTAAGACACCTCTTCAAGAAGTACTGTTTCCAAACCCTGAGGGCTCAATGGGTGTCAGTTACCGAACATGTCAAAATCCAAGGCTTTTATAGGCCCAGAAAAAATTATCTTTAATGCTTCTCACTCCAGGGGGTCCTTTTGATGTGTTTCTGCCCTCATTTTCCAATAATTAAATCTAAACTTGTATTTTTTTCTTAGAAAATTTATCCTTTCACTTTGGAGGCTGGATATGCAAGCCAGCACCATAGATCCTGGATAAGAGAACCCAGAGAGTTGTTCCACAACTACCTACTTCCATTTTATAAACCTACCTAGAGCAGCTATTTTTGACTTTCATTTCACGGCACACATAAACTACATGCTAAAATCCTGCAGCACACCAAAAATTTTAGATTTTTTGCTGATCTGATAAAAAAAGTATGATTTTGATTGATTTAAAAAGTGATGATAGCAATTACCTATCCTTTTTGCTCCAAAGTGACTTTTTAAAGAACTCAGGTGCCAATGCTTGTATATAAGGATTTCTGGTACCAACAATGAACAAATCAAATGCAACCTTATTAGGTGAAGTGACCAACAAGGTGCAACTCTACTCTATGACCTACACATTTATGGTTCAAGACGGGGCACTCACAGAGGGCGGCTATTGTTGTCTTGACTACTGCCTTTCTTTTTTTTTTTTTGTTTTTTTTGACAATCTAGGGGAAAAGTAGTCAGTGCCCCTGACTAAATAGTTAGGTATTACATATTTTAGAAATTCTTGTTGTGCACTGGTTGAAAATTACTGATCTTATAAGCCTTAGATTCATCCCTTTAAAATTGTATCTTAAATGACCGTGTCACCCCATTTAAGCATATTACATTTAGGTCAGAATCTGTGGAAGACAAAAAAACATTTTCCCATAGCATGTAGGGTGAGGACATGAATATTTTTTAAATATATTTTATTGGTTATGCTATTACAGTTGTCCCATTTCATCCCTTCATTCCCCTCCACCCTGCACACCCTCTCCCACCCACACTCCCCCCCCCTTTATCATGTCCATGTGTCATAAGTTCTTTAGCTTCTACATTTCCCATACTATTCTTGCCCTCCCCCATCTTCTACCTACCATCTATGCTACTTATTCTCTGTACTTTTTCTCCCCTCTCCCCCTCCCACTCCCCTGTTGCTAACCCTCCATGTGATCTCTATTTCTGTGGTTCTGTTCCTGTTCTAGTTGTTTGCTTAGTTTCTTTTGGTTTTAGGTGTGGTTGTTAATAACTGTGAGTTTGCTGTCATTTTACTGTACAAGTTTTTATCTTCTTTTTCTTGGAAAAGTCCCTTTAACATTTCATAAAATAAGGGCTTGGTGATGATGAACTCCTTTAACTTGACCTTATCTGAGAAGCACTTTATCTGCCCTTCCATTCTAAATGAAATTGGATAGAGCAATCTTGGATGTAGGTCCGTGCCTTTCATGACTTAGAATACTTCTTCCCAGCCTCTTCTTGCCTGCAAGGTCTCTTTTGAGAAATCAACTGACAGTCTGATGGGAACTCCTTTGTAGGCAACTTTCCCCTTATCTCTTCCTGCTTCTAGGATTCTCTCCTTCATTTTTACCTTGGCTAATGTAATTATGGTGTGCCTAGGTATGTGCCTTCTTGGGTCCAACTTCTTTGGGACTCTCTGAGCTTCCTGGACTTCCTGGAAGTCTATTTCCTCTGCCAGATTGGGGACATTCTCCTTTATTATTTGTTCAAATAAATTTTCCACTTGTTGCTCTTCCTCTTCACCTTCTGGTACCCCTATAATTCAGATGTTGGAACGTTTAAAGATGTCCTGGAGGTTCCTAAGCCTCTCCTCATTTTTTTTGAATTCTTATTTCTTCATTCTTTTCTGTTTGGTTGTTTCTTTCTTCCTTCTGGTCCACTCCATTGATTTGAGTCCCAGTTTCCTTCCCATCACTATTGGTTCCCTGTGCATTTTCCTTCATTTCACTTAGTGTAGTCTTCATTTTCTCATCTAATTTGCAACTAAAATCAACCAATTCTGTGAGCATCTTGATCACCAGTGCTTTAAACTGTGCATCTGATAGGTTGGCTATCTCTTCACTGCTTAGTTGTATCTGCTCTGGAGATTTGATCTGTTCTTCCATTTGGGCCATTTTTTTTTTGTCTTGTCACACCTGTTATGTATGAGGGGTGGAGCCTTAGGTGTTCACCTGGGTAGGGCAACCCAGTTGCTGTGTTGTGATGCTGTATGTGGGGTCGAGGTCCAAGAGGAAATAGTGCCGCTTACTCCACTCTCTGTTGGATTACAGCCCCTTCCGCTGCTTCCCCCAAGCAAACTGGGCCTATCTGGTACTGATTCCTGTGTGGGAAGCTTGTGTACACTCTAGGAACCCATGGGTCTCTCCAATGAACTCTCCTATGAGGCTGGGAGTCTCTCCCTGTGCCTCAACCCCCACAGGTGTTTTCAATTGGTGTTTTGATGTTTTATTTCCTGGTTCTGGGACCCTGGGTTGCATGCTCTGTTTTGCTCCCCAGTTTCACCTGGTTTATGTGTGCTGGAATCTGGGACTACCCAGTCAGCCAGCTGCCTTGCACGCAGTGCCTCGCTTCACAGTCGCCACCTCGCTGAGTCTGCCCATTGCCACCCTGCACCCAGGGTCTGCCCACTGCCATCTTGTGCGCCTGGGGTGCCTTGCACACCCAGTGCCACTGCTCTTTGTGCCATGACCCCTCTCTGCCTGGCCACCTGACTTCGCCCTGTCTACTGGTCTGGATGAATGTGTCTATTTTAACTCCTTGGTTGTTGGACTTCCATACAGTTCAATTTTCTGTCCGTTCTGGTTGTTATTTTGTTTCTAAATTGTTGTTGTCCTTATTTTGGTTGTGCTAGGAGGCACAGTGTGTCTATCTATGCTTCCATCTTGGCCAGAAGTTTTCAGGACATGAATATTTTTAATGCCACAGTTATTAAGAAATTACAACTATTTTATGACTTAAAAAAACAAGCTTTTAGATGTTTTATATGAAATTCAAGTGATGTGCGAATCATCATTTGCAAACTCAGTGCTAACCTTTATGTGTATTGCTTTCACTTAGTTCACCTCTGACCTCAGTCAGGCTTAGGGAAGAGTGAGCAAGATGATGAGGATGAGGATGATGAACAGAAGCAGCAGCGACTATGAACTTAACAGTTGGCTTTCTCAGGTCTCCAAGTGCCAGGAAGTCAAAAGTACCCTGTCAAAACATCCTGCTTCATTTAAAGTCAGATGTATTCCTGGCATATTTTTCACAAAGCAGTAATAAGTATTAAGACATTATCACCTTTCTCGGCATTGTAGGGTCCCAGAATACTCCACTGTGGTATAAAAATTAAGTTGAGCTAAAGCATTTGAGAAGGCTTTTCTTCTTAACTCCCTTATCTGCATAAAGGCAGAACCTCCCAAAAATGCCTAACTAACTTGTCATAAATGCCCCCCCAGAAACAACCAGGAAAGCTTGACTCTCATCACTGACAACAGAAATCAGCACGACACCTAAACAGACTTTGTCACAAAATTATCATATCTCCTATCTATTCCCCAAGGGCCCATTTATCGTTCCAAAAAAGTCATGTTTTCCCCCAAGCACCCTTCTTCCCACCCCTCCCCCTACTAATATAGTATATAAGCTGCAAATTCTAACCACTTCTTTGAGTCACATTTTTCTGTTCATTCCTATGGGTACATGGTACATTTGTGAACAAAGTTTTACCTCCTTCCTTGATAATCTGTCTTTTGTTGGTTTAAGTCCCAGTCCCTCTGTGACTGAATCTATGAGAGGAGAGAAAATGTTTTTCCTCTCTGACAGCATCAGTGCTACCGAGGGACTCAAAACTCCCTATTTATGGCCCAGCTCAAATCCTTCTATTTTCCTTCATTACAATGAGTTTTCTCCTTCTGACTTTCCAAGAAATTTGCTTATACAGTTGAACCTTGAACAGCATGAGTTTGAACTGTGCAGGTCCTCTTATATT
This sequence comes from Tonatia bakeri, assembly GCA_004024845.1. Taxonomy (NCBI): domain Eukaryota; kingdom Metazoa; phylum Chordata; class Mammalia; order Chiroptera; family Phyllostomidae; genus Tonatia; species Tonatia bakeri. The sequence continues at coordinate 469,350 of PVIA01000025.1, read as the reverse complement.
CAGATTTTTTCAACAACTTCAGTTGGCCCTTTGTATCTGGGGTTTTGTAGTTACAGGTTCAACAAATTGCAAAGTGAAAACAGTATTTTCCATTCCCAGCCACAGATACTCAGCCACACTTTCCCAGCCACAGGTTCCCAATCACGGATCAAAAACACTATTTGCCATCCATGGTTGGCTGAATCTGTGAATACAAAAGGCCCACTGCAGAGTCAAAAATTATTCGTGGATTTTCTGCTGCGCAGAGGTCAATACCCTTAACACCCATGTTTTTCAAAGGTTAACTGTACTTCTTTTAAAGCATTTCCACAGATGTATGCACTTTTATCACTTCCTCATATTCTAATATATGTGTTTTAAAGGCAAAGAGTGTGTCTGCCCCATCTTTGGATCATCTCAGTTATACGAAGGAGAGTATTTTGTGTATACAATAGATATTAGATATGAAGAATGAAAACTTACCTAATGGGCCCAGCATTATGAATCTGAATAGTTCCAAAGGTGGTCAATTCTTAACTAATAGCCTTGGACAGGTCCCTTTCCATTCTCAGCCTTAGGTTGCTCATTTGCAGAATGAGAATCATAACATCTATGTTCTTTCTTTTTAATGATGATTAGATGAGCCATCTCACTTAAGCATCTAGCAGACTGTCTAGGTACAGGGGTGTCCAACCTTTTGACATCTCTGAGCCACAATGGAAGAGGAAGAGTTGTCTTGAGTCACATATTAAATACACAAACACTAACAAAAATGGATAAGCAAAGAAAAGGTTTTAAGTAAATTTAAGATTTTGTGTTGGGCCTCATTCACAGCCATCCTGGGCCTCATGACCCCTCAGGCCACAGGTTGGACTCCCCTGGAGAACATCAAAGACACACTGTAAGGTGAGTTCCTCTGTTCCCTCACATCTACCAGAACACACACCTGAACAATGAGAAAACTCTAAAGTCTTCAGATCTGGATCTTGAGTTTCTCTTTCAGAAGTCTGCCAGCGTCTCTCTTGCCCAGGTGAAAGTCCCCCCCCCAATAAGAGTTTCTCCTAACAGACCAAAAAAGGCTGGGCAAAAAGGCAAAACTTCTTCCAGGGCCATGTAGAGTCAAAAATGCCAAGACTTCTGAAAGCTGCCATGGTCTCATTCTGGGCACACTATTCTATTAGCTTTCGGTAAGCTCCGTGTCTCCTGTGTCAGCTGGGAAAGAGAGGTTTGAAAGGGGTGGTAACGGGATTGCGCAGGTGGAACTGGGCTTGGGAGAGGAGTGGGGATAGAAGAGGTGGCCACTTGAAATGGCTGGGCCAGCCCAGGGAGGACTTCAGTAACAAGAACAGTGTCCTCCTCTCTCTGGGAATATTTGGGAATTTGTGTGTTTTTTCTTTTCTTTTTACTATTTTGTTCAATTACAGTTTTCATTCAATATTATTTTGTATCAGTTTCAGCTGTACAGCATAGTGATTAGACAATCATGGACTGTACACAGTGTTCCCCTTATATTTGCAGTACACAACTGGCACCGTACATAATTATTTCAATAGTATTGAGTTTCTGTGCTCTTGTCTTCTGTGTGTCCGTGCTTATGTGTATGCAGGGGAATCACCAAGAAGATCCATGCTCCCATTCACTCATTCTCCTGTTCATTTTAATCAAATCAAATAAACCTTTTAAAATGCTGCAGGTACTGGAAGAAAAAGAGATAAATCAGACACCCTCTGCCTCGAAAAGTCTGACTGCAGTTTGTTTACAGTCTGTTGGAGACAGACAAGCATATGCACCTATGTGCTTTACAGGTGCTGCTCGGTGACAGGTCAGCAGGAAGCTCTAGGAGACAGCCAGAGGAAAGTGTGTGGGAAAAGGGAAAGGGGCACTAAGCTGGTGTTTTTCCCTCCTCTGCAGGCTCTGCAAAGATATTTAGCTTCATTATTCTCCATCCTATTCCTCCTTACCCCAGGAGCTTGTTTGGAAATAAAAACAAATTTAATGAGATTTTTTTTTCCTTTTGACATGTGCTGAAAGCCGGTACTATGAAGATTTTCTCTCTGGTTTAGGGGCCACCCTTTTCCTCCATCTCTTTCTAGTGAGCAAAATAAAAATGTGACATTTAGTTATAGCATTTCCCCTTGTAAGTTGTGGTAGATCCTAAATTCCTTGAGGCATCAGCACAGGGCCTAGCACATAGGAAAGGCTCAGTAAATGTTTTCTGAATAGGGAGTGAGTAAGTGAGTGAGTGAGTGAGTGAGTTAACAAATGAACAAATAAAACTTGGACTCACTTGTCAAATGGAGATATCACCTCCTGTTTCTCAGCACTGTTGTGAGAGAGGCCTGATGCTGGGCCTGGCCCTGGAGAAGCACTTAATACGTGGTAGGTGTTATTGTTATTTGATCAATAATTACAGTTTCATGGATTATAACAAAACATTTAAAATATTTTTTTCTTTTAAAGTAAAGAAAAAGAGAGAGAGAAAAAAAAAAGAAAAAAAAATGTTCCAGCCATAATTAAAACCATGTGGGGCACTCCACGGCTCTGTTTCACAGACCTCTGAAAGAGCACCAGTTCTCTTTCTTCCTCCCAGCCAAATTCCAAAATCTAAGCATTACCCTCAGGAGAGAACACGCCATTCCAAGGCTGTGGCCATTATCTTGCAAACTTTCTCCTTGGCTCCGTTGGATGACTAGATAACCATACCTGAGGACAGTCTGCCCTCTAGGTAAGATTCCAGTCCCTGGAGTCACAGCCCAGTGCCTGAGAAACCCAAGGGCTGCCTGCCTTACTGAAGATTCAAGGCTTTCATGCCTTTGCTTCCTAATAAGCATTTGTCAACCACAGAAATCTCCACTGCTAGGATGTCTGGCCAGTATGCAAACCAGTGTGTTCCCAGGTCTGATCTCAACTGCCGTTGCTGAGATCTACACTCAAAAGACAAAAGGACTGAGTCATCGACAAATGCCACCATTGGATTTGTTGTTGATAGGAGAAGTGGGTTACACATTAACATTTGTGAGAAATGTCTAGAATGCCACTTCAGGCACAGCAACAGATAGCTTACATGCAGCTACTGGGATTTTCACTTTGAAGAGCCGACTTCTGCACCTGGTGCTGCAGTTCTGCTCTCCCTACAAAAACATTACGTGCACAGGAAATACTGTTTTAATTAATGGAGAAATGTCATTTGGCTCCTAACCTGAATGACGACATTTACCTTGTCTGGGCAGAGAGGTTTTCTTTGCAGGACAGTTAATCTCTCAAGCTCCTTTCAGAAAGAATATCTCTAAGGAAATTACACCTGGCAGCAGGCATTAAGTACTTTTTAGAAGTTTGCTTTACAATGTTAGGGCTGGATGGATTGAGAGGATAGAAGGGAATATATATATATATATATATATATATATATATATGCTGTATAATTGAAAATTTTTATATGTGAAAAAGGAATAAAGCAAATTTGACAAAATGCTAACATAAATTAACTTTTACTGTTGTGGAAATATATATTACCTATGTTCTTTCTTATATTTCTATATAACTACATTTTTCAAAATTTTAAAAGTTAAGAAAAGGTATGTTTAGCTGGATTTGCACACCTAGAAGATGTGGAATAAAGAGCACCAGAACTCTATGCCAAAGGTGTGAGATGTCTGCTGACTCTGTTTTTTAAGTGTAGGCCAGATCCCAGGTCCCTCACCATGACTTAAGTGGCAGGTGTTAAATATTCATTTCACAAGGGAAAACACATACTAGGTGCAGAAAGGCTAGTTCACTAGCTCAAGATCGCATAGTTGCATATGGCTGAACTGGGCTTCAGAGCCCTTCTCTTTAACCACAGTCCTGATTAATTGGAACCACCAAAATTACCATTATAGAATGAGGCACCAAGAATAGTCCTGTCTCTTGTCACCTGTCATCTTCCTGGAGTCAAAAACTGAGCTGGAGAACTTCATGTTCTATCAAAGACAGTGTTTCTCTACTTTTATTTCATTACCACCTTCCTCAGAAGCCTTTATGGACCTTTGCTGGGGTCCGCCCTGCCTGGTCTCAGGAAACTGTCAGCGCCTATGGCTAAGGCTGAGTGAGAGACCTCCAAACCAGGAGACACTAAGGAGACAAAACTTATTTCCCTGGCATAAATGCTGTCTGTTCTGTGCTGGCTCCCAATGCTTGATCAGTTAGCCAATGACAGGTAAGATTTCCCAAGGGGGGAATCACTTAAGACAGGCATGATCACATGGAGGCCTCAAGGAAGGACTTGGCTGTGGAAATGAAGGGGTGATTAACACAGACCCCTGCCCCCTTGGCTTTGTCAAAGCCTGAGTCCTTGTTCTTAGTTATGAGAAATCCAAGTCTCTTGGCTGCCTCTGTCTCCTCTGCCCAACTCAGGCCTGCGGAAATAACAGGGGTGGTGCAGTCCAGACCAGAGTCAGCAGACTCCCGGGGTAATCAGACCTGGGGCATAGGATATGCAAGATCCTGTGAGACCTGCTTGCTGGAGGATGCTCTTAAATTAGAATATGGAGGCATGGGCAGGAAATGAAACTAGACTTTTAGATCCTGTAGTTTTTTTAAGTGATAAAACCCCAAAATCTCAGCCTAGAATCCCAACAGGAGTTCTGCCATTCCCTTTGAGCTACCTACTTGTTGTATCTTCCCTGCCAGACTGTAATCCACAAACTGTATCTGTATTCTTAATAAAAGCCTACTCAGGTGGTGACTCAGGGTGCTCTCCACTACAGAGAGTGGCTGTTTTGTTCTTATTTCTCCATAGGACTCGGTTGTTCGTGTGTATGTTTTTCTCATGTGTCGACGAGCATCTGCAACAGCAATGGATACTGCTGGCTGGTATCCATCACAGACCTTTCCCCCTAACCGATCCCTTTTCATGACCTCTGAAGACTACAGATATACTATATATCCAGTTATGTAATGTGAAGGGTCACAGACCACTGTGATCTGGTTTTTCTCACTCTCACAGAACCAATTTTCACCTCCATGGAAATATTGTCCTCCATTAAGAATGCATGTTCTAAAGAAGGCAGTCTCAGAATTTCTTCAAGACCTTTCATATTGCCATTGTTTAGCCACACATTATAAAAAATACATAGATAGCATGAAACAAAAGCTCCTATGTAGGCTGAGATCACAGGAAGTACAGTCATGGAAGAATTTCAGTTTTTTCTCCCCAGCTTCTGACATTGTGTGTTTGAGAGGTGGTGCAGGTGGGCTTTGAGAAAATGGGGGATGAGTAACACCAAAGGAACTGCCTCCCAGCTGGGATTCCACTTGTCCTTATATACAGTCAGTTTTCAACTACGTGTGCTAATGAGGTCCAGGATTGGGAAGGGTAATTGAAATCCACAAAGAATTCCCAAACCTCATTTAGAGAACTATTTCTAGCTCCTTCTGTGAGCCTGCGAACATGTAAGAACCAAACTGGGATAATTGGTCATTTTCTTCTATTGTTTTCAGCCTCAGATGGAGCAGAAATAACAATCATGTCACTTTCAACTTGTAATCATTTACTGGGGCCTTCTCCCTATGAGGCACTTTGTGAGTCCCGTTCACTGAGGTGTCTAGTTAACCCCTAAGGCTCCATAGCAGGTAGGTATCATCCTTTCTATTTTAAAAATGTGAAAAACGACTTGTTCCAAGTGCTACCTTGGAAATAACAGATTCAGGGTTCAAACTCAAGTATTTCCAATTCCAAGTTCATTCCTTTGGCTATCTGCAAAGCCTTATGAAAAAGCTAGGAAGATCAGGAAAATGTCCAGTTCAATTGAATTCGGTGTACTTTGAATTGTTAATCAATTCAATGCTAATTATTTAGATTTTAAAGTTAGAAAAATTGGATTTATTTCTTTGTAATCATATGTCCATAAGCAAGTTTCTTTTTTTTAAAAAAGATTTTATTTATTTATTTTTAGAGAGGGAAGGGAGGGAGAGAGAGAGAGAGAGAAACATCAATGTGCGGCTGCTGGGAGACATGGCCCGCAACCTAGGCATGTGCCCTGACTGGGAATCGAACCTGCGATGCCTGGTTCGCAGCCCGCGCTCAATCCACTAAGCTACGCCAGCCAGGGCCCATAAGCAAGTTTCTTAACAGTCTTGTGTTTCAGTCATATTCATTCCAATCACTATAATTGTGTGTAGGATTAAATGAGACAATGTTTTCAAGTGCCTCGTGCAGTTTCTAAATCAAAACGTCCTACTTCTTCCCCCATCCATCAATTTAGTCCTCAAGTCATTTATTAGGTTCTTGTCCTCTGGTGCCCCTCAGTGTCACCTGTCATTTTACAATGACTTCTGGCCTTCTTAGCTGAATTATAAGAACTTTGGGATCATAAGCTGCTTTCACAAAGATGGTTCTTAAATTTTCATATGTGTATCTTTTCAAGTTATGAAATTGTATACATTGCACATTGCCACTCCTCATAAGGCAGTGCTAAGCTAATTTTTGACTTCCACATACCACACAGTGAGCAAGAACTGGAACTCTCAAATGATGGTGCCTCTTACCAGGATGGCAACAATTATACTTTGTCCTATTATATGAATAGCAGATTGCATTTGCCCTTCTAATTTTATAAAGAGTGAAAAATAGTAACTAAAAAAGTGATAAATAAAATAGTGCAATGAAAAAAATATCCTTTAATGACTGATCTACAGCCTCAAATATATTTGTGTTCAATTTTGAAGAGTAAGAATAAAGTGAAAGGTCATCCATGAAACACAGAAGTCCATTTTCTGACTCTGCCTAAAAGGAGAGGAGTGGTGGTGGAAACGTGAAGACGTCTTTAGATTATGAACTGTGAGTCTTTATGAAGACCATTACTATGATTCAAGTGCCCAGAAGAGTTTAAGGCTGAGAGAAATATTGCCAGGGGTTAAGCTCAGATTTGTCACTCAAGCGGAGAATGCCTGAGTTCATTTTCCTTTGACAAAAATTTCAAAAAAAAGTAATGATTCCTTAAAAACTGTCATTACAAACTCCTCCTTAATCTTCTGCACAATTGAACTTGTAAATCCTTTTTCCCCCCACAATGAAATGATTTGTTTGTTTGTTTGTTTTGCTATGTATAAGATGCCATTTTAAAAAGTTTATTTATTGACTTCAGAGAAAGAGGGAGGAAGGGAGAAAGAGAGAGAGAAATACAAATTTATTGTTCCACTTATTTGTACATTCATTGGTTGAATGAATATTTCTCTCCTCCTTCTCCTTCCCTTCTTTCTAAAAACAAATAAATAATTTTTTAAAATTACTAAGTATTTACTAAGTGAATATGATTCATTCATACAAGAATTCATTCATTCTTGTATGTGCCCTGACCAGGGACTGAACCCTCAAACTTGGTGTATCAGGATGACACCCTAACCAACTGAGCTACATGATCAGGGCTGTTTTTAAATTTTTTATTTATTGGTTTTTAGAGAGAAAGGGAGAGAGAGAGAAAGTAAGAGAGAGAGAGAGTTTTAGAAAGTTAAGTTCCTCATGGGTAGGAATACCTGCTTGGTTCACTTTTGTGTTCCAAGCACACAAATCAGTACCTGGTACAGAGGAATCACTTAGTAAACACTTAGTAATTTAAAAAAAATTATTTATTTGTTTTTAGAAAGAAGGGAAGGAGAAGGAGGAGAGAAATATCGACGTGGATCGGCTGCTTCTCGCACAGCCTCAACCAGGGACCTGGCCTGCAAGTCAGGCATGTGTCCTGACTGGGAATCAAACCAGTGACCCTGTGGTTCGCAGGCTGGCACTCAATCTACAGCACCACACCAGCCAAGGCATGAATTTAAATCAAGTAAACTAGTTGCAGTAAGATTTTCCCTCATAAAATTATTTGCTATATTCAGTTTTCTCTGTGTTTAATAACCATGTGAGCTTGGCACAACCCAGGGATTTCAGGAAACTTAAGACAGAGAATACAATTAGGGTTTTATTACTTTAGCTCTGCCAGGTCCAGAAAAGTTAAGTACCAGGTTAGGTTCTGTCTTGCATTACCACGTAATATTGATCAAGTTATTAAACCTCCCTCAACCTGATTTAAGATAAATAAAACATATCCACCTCGTAGCATTAGAAAAGCTTATAAGAATACATACAATAAAGTAAAACAAATTAAATAAATGGAATAAAGAAATATATAAGTACATATAAGTTCCAAAGAAATTATAGGTTAAAGGACAAGATATGACAAAGAAAAATGCCTGGGTTTTTTCAGTTGTATTTTGAGAAATGGCGCAAACCTCCCAGGTTGATGTGAGTACCAAATAATTTAGTGTGATATTAACCAGTTAAGGTTAACAAACTGTAGGCCTTTTAGTTTTAGCAGTTGTAATCATATTCTTAAAGTTGAGCAGGGTAACTTCATGTTTTCTGCCTACACAGCATTTGTGGCATCAATGCCCCCTCTCCACTGTAAACTTCATGACAGTTGTGGATACTCAGTGGGTTTTCAGTGGCTGTTACTAAGGGCGTGGTAGGTTATCTGCAAAGATGCCACCAATAACCCCTCTCATTCCTACATGTCTGCTAGCCCTCTCATCTAGAAGTGGAGTCTATTTTCTTTTCTTTTAAATCTGGGATGACTTTGTGACTTGCTTTGACCAAGAGAATGAAACAGAGGTAACACTGTGCCAAGATTTGAAAACCTTTGAAGCCTGTATTTTTACTATCTTGGGAACCCTGAGACACCGTGAGAAGGAGTCCACCTACTCTGTTGGACAGAGAGGCCATGTGGAGAGAAACATTCCAGTCACCCCAGCTGGAGCTCCAGACATGTGAGTGGAGCCATGTGAGATCCTCTCGTCCCGGTGAGCCACACCAGCCGATACCATCTAGAGCAGAGATGAGCTGCCCCCACCAAGCCCTCTCCAAATGGGAGAATCATGGGCAAAAACATGGCTGTTGTTGTTTTAAGTCAGTAATTTGCAGAAGGTTCTTTATGCAGCAACAGATCAACAGCGTGGTTTTCTCTGGGCAGAACTCCAGCCTCAGAGGTGCCCTGTCCAACAGGAGTTTGTTTTGTTTGTCTCATCGTTTATCTCCTGTCCTGAGCAACTTCCTCTTTCTTTCATTAACTACATCTCCACTGTCTGACCTATTCACTATCCATGAATTTTCAAGTAAGATCAGTGATGTTGTGAAAGAGGCCTTGACCTTTGATTGATGCCTCAGTGAAGACTACCAGGTATAAGCACTAAGTGAAGATAATATATAAAACTCAGAGTTGTTTGGTAATACAGAACTGACATCTGGGCTTTCTATAGAACAAATACCAGAAACCAGATGTTGCAGTGGCTTATTTGCATTAGGCAACAAGGAAGGAAAATAACATTAGTCAGTGCTAGTGGAGCCCAATGAGATACTGGTATTGCACAGGAAATGCAACCTCACTTGTCTTATAAGGTAATAAAGAAGATTAACACGCAAACATGCCCTTCTTATGCCCAATTTTAATGTAGTGTACAATCAATATTTCAGTGACAAGGAAAAGAGTAAAATAAGCCACAATCTTACCACCAAATGCAACTACTTTCATTTTGCTAAGTTTCTTGCCAGTCATTTTCCATTTGTATTAACTGTAAATTCTTATTCTTCACTGGGTAATTAACCAACTTCTCTTGCACAAGCACAAAGACCAATAATAAGCACAAAGCTGTAAGGGAGACAGGAAAGGAAAAGTAAGGCAACTGTGCTCCTTATCACCCAGGAGGCTTGGAGAGAAAGTGTTCGTGGTTAATTTATTTCTTCATTTATTCAGGCAATGAACAATATTGAAAGTATTTTAATTTTTTTCATTTCTTATCATTCTTTCTTTGTAATTGTTCATTTGTTCTCTGCCTAATTAGACTATAAGCTACATATGGTCAGATTTGTTTTATCTTATTCACTATTATTTTTCCAGCATGTAATATAATGCCTACCACTCTGGAAGCATTATGTAAATGTGTGTTGGAGTGAAATAGGGGAATTGCCAGTCTAGAAAACGTATTTACCAAACTAGAGATTGAGAGAAAGAAGAAATTATTGTTATTAAATTAAATTATGGGCGAGTCTATCTATGCATTAAAAGGAGGGTGTGCATGCCCTAATGTACTTTAAAATAAATGTGGCCTATGTGATTAATGCTGATAGTTAGGATTTGGGTTTTCTGGAAAAAAAAATGATGAAGCCATCTCCGGAGACATTGTGTATTCACTTCATTTAATATTTATATCAAGCTTCTTAACTCAGCATCCTCAAGAAGATCAAAAATGATCGTTGGAATGTACAGGGTGATACCCTGGAGGATGAGGTAAGAGCACTCCCCACTCACCCAGTCTGAGATAAATCAACATAGATTGAGTTAAATTTAGGTACTTTCATAAAGGATGGAAGAAGTACTCTAGAATATTCTGAAAGAAAATATTCTTTCTCATCTCTGTCTACACAAGACTCTGGCAGAGATTTAAAAAGTAGGTTTGCAATTACAAGACTAAAAATCATGTAAGTTATAAGTCAAAAACAGACCCCATAATTCAATGGCTTAAATAAGAAAAAAATTTTATTTTGCTCTTTCATAGTAGTCTACCTTAGGCAGACCAGGCTGGCAGACAGCTCTGCTCAACAAAATAATTACTAGATTCCTTCCATCCTGTGGATCCATCATCCTTCACTAAGGCAGTACTTGATTAGTGCAGCTACTGTGGAAAGCAGTATAGAGATACTTCAAAAAATTAAAAGTGGATCTGCTTTTTGACCCAGTGATACCACTTCTGGGAATATAACCAAAGGAACTCAAAACACTAATGCAAAAAGAACATAAGAACCCCCATGTTCACTGCAGCATTATTTACGATTGCCAAGATATGGAAGCAGTCCAAGTGTCTATCAGTAGATGAGTGGACAAAACAACTGTGGGACATTTGCACAATGGAATACTACTTGGCTGTAGAAAAAGAAGAAAATTTTATGCTTTGCAACAGCATGGATGGACCTGGAGAACATTATGCTAAGTGAAATAAGCCAGTCAGAGAAAAACAAATTGCCATGAGATTTCACTCATATGTGGAATCTGATGAACAAACTGAACTAACAAGCAAAATAGCAGACTCATAGATGGAGAACAGAATGACAGCTGTGGCTGAGGGGTTAGTGGGTAGAGGGATTGAGCAAAAAGGAAAAAGGACTCATGGACATGGACAATAGTGTGGTGAATGTGGTGGGGAAGGGGGTGTAAGGAGGGAAAATGGTAATGTAAAAAATACAATAAAAAACAAATGTTGATGTGCATTCAAATCACTTGTGGATCCTGCCAAAATGCAGATTCAGGTAGTGGGTCTGGAATAGGGCCCAAGATTCTGTATTTCTAGAAGGCATTCAGATGGTACTGATGCTGCTAGTCCAAGGGCCACACCTGGGCTAACAAGGTCCTAGAGTACTGTCGTTATCTGCATGGTCAAAGCTGGACGGCTGACACATCTTGTGTTTGGATCCCAAGGAAGGGGAAAGAGAACAAACAAGAGCAGGAAGTTTCCATTAATCAAACAATGTAAAAATAATATACACACCTTCTGCTCACATCCAGAAGTCAAAGACTTAGTCAGATGGCCATTCCTGGCTTCCCAGGGCTGTCAAAGTACTGGCAGAATATTACTAACAACAACACCAAAAAAATGTGGAATAGAAGGAAAAAGCACTGTTGCCATAGGAAAAGAGAGAATGGATACTGGGGAACAGTTAGCAGTCTGCATCACAAAAACAAAGGAGGCAGGAGCTTATAAACAAGCCATACAAATGAAATGAAACACAAAAAGGTAGGATATCTGAACTAAATGTTACTCTGAAACCTATGAAAAGGGTTTTAACAAAAGCTATTAGTCAAGGGGCATTGATGGCATTTCATTTTCAGTATTCAACCCTTGGCATGCTTTGCCTGCATGTCCTCTGTGACTTATTCTTGGGGGTTGCTGACAATATGACAGATAACTGGGAATGACTCACATTATTTTAGAGACAGTCAGTAGACTATGACATCTGTTTATGGTTTGAGAAAGTAAATGTAAACAAAAATCAAGAATATAGCTTATACTTCATTAAAGACACTAAGCCAAATAATCCAAGCATAAACTAGGAACTTCTGGACATATTTAACATTAGTTTATATCCATAGAACCATCGGTTTACCCAGGACATACTTTAAAATGTGTGCTTTTGACAACATCAGAAACAAAATTTTTGTCCAGTTCCTTAGGTATGACACATTTTCTTAGAACATTCAGTTAAGTAATAAATATTAGGAACTTCCAGCAAGGAAAATGGCATAAACTTTACTGGTATCCCCACTTCATTTCAACACCAAATTATCCTCTGTCTCACATAAAATCCCTTTTGCATCTAATCTAGTTAGATTGACCATGTCAGAACACTTCTGAGATTGAAAGGGGCATTGTTAATTATGCCAGGACAACAGGTATAAACTAGGGCTGCCTGAGTAACTGAAAGCATATGTAAGTAAGTCTAGGTAGTACATATCATATTTTCTTTCTTTATATATTTTATTTATATATAAAAGTAACATTATATAATTATTTAATATTGCATATTTTATACATATTACTTCTTTAGTAGAAATAGGGAACATTAATTGTGTGACTTAGTGTCTTTAAGATTGCAATGGATAGTCAGTTGTGGATTACCTTTGTTAATGAAAGCTTGTTCCACATATTTAGGTCATGAAAGGAACATGGAGGTGTGACTGTGACTGGAGAACTGTGCAATCTGTTACTATTGACTCTATTCCTATACTTTCTAGAGTGGGATACATAACAGGTTAGAATTCAACATCATTCAGGATGCAGTCTGGGTTCAACTCCCTCCGCATCTTCATGTTTCTTTGCTGGGCAGAGATATTGCCAAGCCTTCTCAGGGCACTTGGCTTCCCCAACATCAAAACCATGCATTTATTTATTGTACATTTGCAAAATGTCAGGCTCTATGAAGTATGCTATAGTGGATTTAAAAATGAATAAGACACAAGTCCTTCACTCAAAGAACTTTCAATACTGGGCGTTTAATAAAATATGTGCACCGATTAATGCCTGGCTATCAACGAACCATAGAAACAAGCTATCAATCATCACCAGGATGTGCTTAGAGTTCATGATTGTGATTTCCAGTGGGACCACATATTTGTTTAAATATACAGTCAGTGCCAAGAAAAGACTCAGTTGAACTAGGGAGTTAAAAAAAAAAAGAAGCCAGCTGAACCCTGGTCAGGTATTTCAGTTGGTTAGAGCATCATCCTGGTGTGCTAAGGTTGCCGGTTCAATCCCTGGTCAGGACACATACAAGAAGCAACCGATGAAGACATATATAAGTGGTATAAAAAAAATCACTATTTCTGTCTCTCTCTCTCTTTCCCTCTCCTTCTCTCTAATAATCAATAAATAGATATTTTTAATTTTAAAAAAAGATACTATTATTTTTAAAAATGGCAATTGAAACATAGTTGGGGAAAGTAGAATAAACCTGATTTTCCCTTGCAATTCCAAATTTCAACTTTGCTAAAACAAAAGCCCAACTTATCAAAAGTACCTTAAACAAGAAAAAAAGTTGTATTTCTCTCTCTTAGAACAGTCTAACAATTAGGGATAAGACAGCTTTACAGTGTTAAATGCCAAGTTCCTTCTATCTCTGCAATTCCTGGTAGCATTTCCTTCTCCTCACAGTTGAAGGTGGATTGCCAATACATCTCCTTGATCAACATTTCAACAAGTAGAAATAGGGAAAGGTTCAAGAGAAAGACATGTTTTTTGCTTCTACAAGTACAATCTAATAGTAGCAAATATCACTTCTGCTCAAATCTCATTGACTATAAGGGAGGCTGGGGAAGATCTTACATAGCTGAGAGTTCTGGCAAAAGGCAAAGAGAATGGACACCAAGAAACTACTAGCAATCATACCATACAAATAGTGATTTAATCCACCAATGATTAGAGAGAACCTATAGGCATTATTTAGTCAACTTGTATTACAGGAAACCAAGGTTCAGAGAGATTAAGTGATTTACCTAAAGTCACATAGCAGATTATTGAGGAAGTAAGAATAAAAATATGTGTCAGTCAACATTAAATGGTAGACTATCACCTTATGCTACCTTTCAAAGTGCTTTTCCACATACAAATGCAAAAAAGTAAAGTAACAGTACAATATGTCAATAGTAGTTTTTATAAAAAATGTCAAAAGGCAGAAATACTGATTTTTTTCATTGCATAGTTGATAGAGCTTATATAGATTTTAAAGTAGTTGTTATTTCAAGTTCCAGCCAAGATGGAGGCATAGGTAGAAACCCTTCACTTCCTTGCACAACCAAGATGAGGATAACAACCAATCTAAAATCAATAAACAACCAGAAGTGCCAGAAAATCAAACTGCATGGAACCCCAACAACAAAGGAATTAAAGAAACAGCCAACCAAACTGGTGGGAAGCGGCCAGGCAGCCAGGTGGGTGGAGAAGACCAGTGGGGAGACAGCGGACCTCGAGGGCAGGGCTGGCTGTACAGGAAACTGAGACTCAGAGCTGACTGTGGGCCGCGGCAGCTGTCACAGTGGGAGAAACTCCCAGTCTCACATGGGAGTTTGTTGGAAAGTAGGACTAGAGCCCAGCAAGCGAGCTGCATTGTTCCCTCTCTGGCGCCTCCCCCACAGGCAGTGCTGCAGTTCGACAAGGCAGGTTGCCCACCCTGGTGAATACTTAAGGCCTTGCTCCCTTACAACTTAACAGGTATGCCAAGACAAAGAAATAAAATGAAAGAACAGAGCAAAACTCCAGAAAGAGAACTAAGCAATGAGGAGATAGCCAACCTATCCGAAGGAGATTTCAAAGCCCTGGTAATCAAAATGCTCACAGAACTGATTGAGCTTGGTCAGAAAATGAAAGATACCCAAAGTGAAATAAAGCAAAATATTCAGGGAACCAATAGTGACAGGAAGGAAACCAGGACTCAAATCAACTATTTGGAACAAAAGGAAGAAATAAACATCCAACTCTAACAGAATGAAGAAATAATTCAGAATATGAAGAGAGGTTTAGGAACCTCAGGGACAACTTTAAACATTCCAACATCTGAATCATAGGGATGCCAGAAGAAGAAGAAGAGCAAGAAATTGAAAAATTATTTGAAAACATAATGAAGGTGAACTTCCCTAATCTGGCAAAGTAAATAGACTTCCAGGAGGTCCAGGAAGCTCAGAAAGTCCCAAAGAAGTTGGATCCAAAGAGGAACACACCAAGGCACATCATCATTAAGTTACCCAAGATTAAAGATAAAGAGAGAATTTAAAAGCAGCAAGAGAAAAGGAGAGAGTTCCTACAAAGGAGTGCCCATAAGGCTATTAGCTAATTTCTAAACGAAAGCTTGCAGGCAAGAAGG
The DNA here is from genome assembly GCA_004024845.1 of Tonatia bakeri. Lineage (NCBI taxonomy): Eukaryota > Metazoa > Chordata > Mammalia > Chiroptera > Phyllostomidae > Tonatia > Tonatia bakeri. The sequence goes on along the minus strand of PVIA01000025.1, from coordinate 453,947 downwards.
GGCTAGAAAGAAGTATTTGAAGTCATGAAAGACAAGGACCTACATCCGAGATTACTCTATCCAACAAAGCAATCATTTAGAATGGAAGGGCAGATAAAGTGCTTCCCAGATAAGGTCAAGTTAAAGGAGTTCATCATCACCAAGCCCTTATTATGTGAAATGTTAAAGGGACTTATCTAAGAAATTGAAGATCAAAAACTATGAACAGTAAAATGACAACAAACTCACAAATATCAACAACTGAATCTAAAAAAAAGAAAAACAACAAAAACAAAACTAAGCAAACAACTAGAACAGAAACAGAATCAGAGAAATGGACATTACTTGAAGGGTTTTCAGGGGGTGGAGGAGGGGAGGAATGGGGGGAAGGTACAGGGAATTAGAAGCATAATTGGCAGGCATAAAATAGATGAGGAGAAGTTAAGAATGGTATACAAAACAGAATTCAAAGAACTTACATGTACAACCCTTGGGCATGAACTAAGGGGGGGATGCTGGAGGGTTGGGGGGTGCAGGGTGAAGGGGGGTTAAAGGGGGAAAATTGTGAAAACTATAATAGCATAATCAATAAAATATACTTTAAAATAAATAAATAAACTAGTTGTTATTTAAAATTAATATGTAATCTTAAAAAGTCAAATACTACACAAGTGGTAAAAGTGAAAATCTTCTTCCCAGGGGTAATCCTGTTAACAATTTGTGCACATCTTCTTATGAAGATTTTTAAAGACTCCTTTGTCTATTTCCAAAGTGAGGGCGTTCTAAGCAATAATTTTTTAGTAGAACCGAGGGAAAAGGAAAAACAAGTGAATCACCTGAACCACTCCCAGTCATTGTAAATTGGGGTGGTTCTTTGGGTAGGAAACTTTGGAGGTACCCGAGGCCGGGCAGGAGAGACTAAGAGCCAGCAATGGAGCAGAAGTGGGGCACACCTGTACTTGTCATCTTGCCAACACTTGGCACCAGTTTCTTCTTCCACCTCCACAGCCTGCTCCCCCCACCCAAACTGGTATTGTTCCTAAGGACACCACCATATCTCCTCCCTACGGATGGGTTTCCACAGTTCACTGGGTGGATTAAAGGTGGTAGCATGGGAGAAGAGGAACGTGACTTCTCTATGGGATTTCCCAAGCATTCATAAGCGACAGCCCCATGAGTTTCTCTGTATTCCTAGTTCACTCTGTCTCTCCATGAGTAGTGTGTGATGAAAGGCATAAGATCTGGGCTCAAGGCCTTAAGCCACCACTTACTGTACATATGCCTAGTAACAAGTCAGCTCTCTGACCCTAAATTTCCTCATGGTGACTGGAGACATTTAATCTCACAGGGTTGAGAGAATTAATGAGATGCTGTATATGAACACTATTGTAACTATAAGTCTTTGTGGAAGAGAAGGTTTAAGACTCATCTATTAATGAACTGGACTATCCTTTTTTCTTGATTTCAGTAATTCTTAGCATCAAAAACAGCAAACAAACATGCACCACTGATGCTAGCATTGACAGACCCTTAAATTTTGATTCATAAAAAAGTTTTGAGAAATGAGGACATAAAAACAAAGAAATATTAGGCCAAAATCTAATATTACTAATTCTTGAGGGACTCAGTAAGCCCCAGGTTATAAACTTGAAGTGCCCTGGATATTTTTAGCAGTAATAATAAAAGGATTCTTCTTAATGAATAGTCAATAATTCTATAACACTATTCTTGATCTCAGATGTGGTTCAGAGGAGCTAAGTCCTTTTGGGGGGTTATTATTATTTCTCTTTTTATTCCTGAATTTTATATAAGTGTTCTCTAGGCAACTACTATGTTGGCAAAAGGGAAATGGATTGAGGAAGCCTAACAGGTAGGGCTGGCTGCTAGTCAGCAGGCCTCTCTGCTGATTGATCAATACCTGTACCAGGGCTAACAGGGACTTTTGCATTAAAAAAGCAAATGTCATTTTGAAAACCAACTCATTCTTGGGGAAGATAAAGTTAAAACATCTTCATTGTATTTCGGTAGATAATTTTAAATCAAAGGCAGATCTATTTCTCAGTTGTCAGAACAAATGTCATTTACAAGTTGACTAAATTGTATAAACTTGCCCTTGAGTTTTGGTGTAGTTTTTTTATTTTTTTTTAAGATTTTATTTATTTGTTTTTAGGGAGATGGGAAAGCGGGGAGAAAGAGAAGAGAAACACTGATGCATGAGAAACATGGATTGGTTGCCTCTTGCCTGTGCCCAACTGGGGACATGCCCCACAACCCAGGCACATGCCCTGACCGGGAATTGAACTGGTGAAATTTTGGTTTGCAGGACAACACCCAACCCACGGAGTCCCACCAGTCAGGGTGAGTTTGGGTGCTGTTTTAAGCATAGTTTGGGGTTGCTTATAAAAACAAAAATCCTCCTCCTCCACTGCGTGCCTCCCTGCAGAGAAAGCCAACACACGAAGCCAGTGGATGTCATTAACACACTGGCCCCCGTTGTGCGCAGACACAGGCAGCGTGCGTCTCTCTCCCCAAGATCCACCTCCAACCAAGTGATCAACCAGGTGCTTACACCTAATTCTTTCCACTCCCTTGAAGATACTCTGAATCTACATTTTTTGTTTAGATTTGACAAGCTCTAAATAGAGACAATATTGTATTTGTTGACTCTCTAAAGTATATGAAGAAAGCATAATAATTTGTGGAATGATATATTAGTTTTCTTTCTGTTTTGTTTTTCAAACATTTAAAGCTAGTGACTAACAGAGCTAAGATTTCCCATCTTTTTTAAACTAAACATTAGAAACCCTGCCCAGTTCCTGGTCTCTGATAATTTTCCTTCCATTTATAGAACAGAAACAAAAGACAGCATGGGGAAATCAATTAGTTCATAAATTACTTATCTGTCATTTGTACATACAGAAATCATATACATAGACATAGAGAAACCAAATTTGAGGAAAATGAGAAAGCCAGAGAACTCAATCTCTTCTATCATGAATGAACCAAAACAATAAATTATTTCAGCCACTACATCTTCCAAGGCTAGGTATAATGCAAATAAATTAAGAATAAAGTTTGAATTGCTCTAAACTACTAGGTTATTCTCCTATCGATACTTTTCTACAATTTACTGAAATATTCACTTCTTATATTTTATTTTGTAAAGATTTTATTTATCTATTTTTACAGAGAGGATAAGGGAGGGAGAAAGAGAGGGAGAGAAACATCGATGCATGAGAGATACATCTATTGATTGCCTCTCACGCAACCCAAGCTGGGGACCTGACCCCATAACCCAGGCATTTGTCCTGCTCAGGAATCCAAATGGCAACCTTTTGGTTCACAAGCCTGACCTCAATCCACTGAGCCATACCAGCCAGGGCTTTTATATTTTAGATACGAGATTATGGGCAATCAATTAATTTTCTTTTACTTCAAAAAATTTTGAATCGCGCCCTGGCTGGTGTAGCTCAGTGGATTGAGCGCGGGCTGTGAACCAGGCATCGCAGGTTCGATTCCCAGTCAGGGCACATGCCTAGGTTGCAGGCCATGTCCCCCAGCAACCACTCACTGATATTTCTCTCTCTCTCTCTCTCTCTCTCTCTCTCTCTCTCTCTCCCTCCCTTCCCTCTCTAAAAATAAATAAATAAAATCTTTAAAAACAAAACAAAACAAAAAAAATTTTGAATCGCATATACAACCAAAATTGGTATTACTTTTCTAATTAGAAAAATTAATATAATATCATAAAGTAATTGTTATTAGAATTCTTAAATATTGATTCTACTGCTTTGCAAAGTTTCAGAAAATATGAAATATAAGAATTAATAATAGTTGACTTTGCTGTTATCCTCTACTGTTCAATATAATTAATTTTAGAACTTTTTGATAGAATCTATTTTTGCTGGCAAGATACCATAATTCTGAATTCAGCATACTTTCATAAAATTGAATATTTCTCTTATGTAGTAAGTCTCAGGGAGGTGACAAGAGCCAAATTATTCAGCCTACAAAGAGCCTCAGTCACCTCCAGTGGAAGCTAAAAGTCATAATTTTGTTTAATTTTGTCTCATGGCCATTTTTCCACTTTAAGAAGAGTAAGTTACCTGATTTTGACCAGAAAATGAAACAAAGACATACACACATTTGCTTAAACAAATAAAGTTTCAAATTTCTGACATTAATATAACCTTTAATGTATATAGCATATAAATATTAATATAACCAATTTGTTAAATAAATTACATTTAACTATACAATTTCTAAAAACCATCATTAACATTAGGCTGAGGAACTCTACTAATCAATGAAAATCCCCCAAAGGAAATATCATAACAATCTTTCCCAGTTTAATTTATGAAATTAGTCAATGAGACTAAAAGCAAAATTTGCCTCCATGGCAAAGAGGAGTGGTTGATTGTGAACTCTGAATGTTAGCAGTCAATTCACACTAACATTAGGCACACTAACATTAGGCAAGCTCACATGTTAGCTTTTAGGAATTTAACTTATTTCCACGATTAAGATGATTATTTCAAACTATCATCCCTCCCAGTGTTTCCACATCTTACGGGAAGGCCCTCTATTGACTATCTCAGCAAAAGCAAAATGTTCATGATTTTTCCCCAAGAATTGAGGATAGAAGTTACTAGAATTTTTTTTAAGGTTATATTTATTTACTTTTAGAGAGAGGGAGAGAGAAAAAGAGGGAGAGAGAAAAAGAGGGAGAGAAACATCGATGTGAGAGAGAGAAACATCAATCAGTTGCCTCTCCTATGTGCCCTGACCAGGAAACCAAACCCACAACCCAGGCATGTGCCCTGACTGGGAATCGAATCAACACCCTTTTGCTTTGCAGGACGATGCCCAACCAACTCAGCCACACCAGTCAGGGCTAGAAATTTTTTTACAAGTAAAAATAATAGGCATGACTACAATGAAATCATGTTTTTTGTGTGTGTTATATATTTTTACTGAATTTAGTTCTGAATATCACATAAAGATTCTCTGGGCCATTAATACCATCAATTAAAAAGCAGAATAGTCTGATGTTTAATAATAAAGTTCTGTGTCAGAACTCTGTAATCAAATCTTGGATCTACCATTACCAGTAGTGAAACCTTGGACAAGTTATATAACCCATCAGAGACTCAGTTTCCTCATCTGTAACAATGGGAATATGTCATTGGAGTATTTTAATCATTATATAAAACACAAAAGTACAGTTTCTTTTCCATCTAAAACTCTAAAGCCAAATGTATTTCAAAATTAAGGTAGCATGGTTACAAAATAAATATGGTGTATGTATTGCATATTATGCAATACCCTCAATGGAGTCTGGATCAGTATTCCAAAATCAATTACATTATTTTAGTCAGGTATTGCCTCAACAATTCCTCATAACAAAGCACTCTAAAACTCAATAACTAACAAAAGCAATCAAATTTTTCCTTATTTATAGGTCTCTGGGTCTGTTTCAGGCTTCAGGTCACCCTGGGCTCAGCTAGGATTGGATGGGTTTGCTCCAGACTGCAGTTTGCAAAAGCTATTCTGCCATTCTCATTCTTTTAGGATCAGTGATTCCCTGGGGCAGACTTTCCAGTGATGAGTTGTGGGAAGGCCAGAGCAAGCTCAACCCAAACCCAACAAGCACATTTAAAGCCCCTGCTCTTACCACCTCTACTCAAATTGCATCAGCCAAAGCAGTCATATGACCAAGTCCAAAGTTAGGGAAGTATAGTTCAGGAGAAAGCATGTGAATTATTTCTGTAACATATTTAAATCTATTATACAAATGAACAATTTCTTCAGTAAAACATGAATATATTCACAGTACATTGGATAAATATAAATTATGAATAACCTCATGGTAGTTTGGTTTTCAAAACTTTTTGGATTTCACATTTACAGGCAAGACATTGTGGATCAGTATTGTAAGCAGAGCACTTAGCACAGTGCCTGATAGTAGTCTCTTTCTGTGCTCTGGGATGTTTTATAATCTGTAGTGTACCCAGAGTCTCTTAACTGTCAGAAGCTTTTCCCCAAGTTATGATGAGCATGTTAAAATGAGTCTCTGTCCCCTCTTGCCTACATGAATAAAATTAAACTACAATTAATTAGTGACATAATTCTAGATTATAAACATTTATTAATTTTAATTCATTTAAGTTTCTTTTTGAATGTTGAAACCAATAATATTTCTTTAAATCTGAAATACATAAATGTAAATATAACATAGTGCTTACTATGAATCAGGTACTATTAAACTTCACGTTTAGCTAATTTAATACTCATAACCATTCTGAGTTAGGTGTTGTTATCCTCAGTTTGATATCCTCTATTAAAGAAACTTAGAGCAAAGACGTTCTAAAACTTAAATCAACTTGCAGAATTGGAATTAAAATCCAGGGGACCAGCCCTCTCTTCTTTCATTTAACCTTGTGCTAAGCATTTTTATAAACACAAAGAAACTCAGAGTTCCTCAACATTGGACTGTGAGTCCATTGTGGAGGGAAAAAAATTAACTTTTTTGTGCATGAATCTAGGACTTCTCCAGCTATCTTTGAAAATTGGAAAAACTAGTCGTTAGTTTTCTTTTTTGTACAAGCCATTTATAGGTAAGCTCCCGAAAGTTAGAAAAGTCACGTGATATGTCATTATATTCCAGGTGTCTGGCATAATGCCTGGAGTATAATAGATACCAAATAAATATTTGTTGAACAAAACGAATGACCAAAATGATTCAGCTCCACATAAATAATTAATACATCCTAAACATGGGCCGTTATTGTTTGTTTTACAAACAATAATTTGTAAAATCTCCACCAAATCCTGTGGTATTTCTTCTCTTCTAGGCAAGGCCACTTCGCGTGTAGGTGCCGCTGTAAGCACAGCCTCCTCTCAGCTCCAGGCAGGTAAAAGCTCCAGCGGGAGCCCGATTCCTACAGTTCTCGGAGGTGCCTTGTCTGTTTCAAATTTCCCCTACTTCTTTTGTTGCCTTCGCAGGACCTTAACAGAAGCTCCAGGCCCATAGGAGGCCCAGAAGAGAAATACTTATTCAATTGGATTACAATGTCAGTGAAGTACAGAGTCCCTGCGAACAGATTGTGAGAAGGCTGGAGGAGTTAAGCCCCCGGGGACATTCCAGCCATTCAGTTAGTGCATCCCCTCCACTCCTACTCTGTAATCTCTGCTTAAAGAACATCTGAGCAATTTGGAGGTGTGTTAATGAAACTTTACATTCTCCACTTATTAACTATTTCATACTAACAGGTTTTTAGCCAGAGTGAGATAGTTACTTAAGCTCTAAAGTAAAGAAAAAAAGGTGTTGGCATTTGACTTACACTAACATCTAAAGCCGACTAATAATTAGAGACTATATCATTTTCCTAGTTATCAGAGAATCAGGTTTCTAAGGAGATTTGAAGTAAGGCTGCTAACTTATGTTTCCAGTGGAATATTGTCCAATTACAGTGCTGTCTACTATATATTTATTGCTAGCCCTTTTGTCCTAGATTATAATTAAAAGAAAGGGTTATTACAACTACATGGTTATTACTTAGTTCATGTTATAGTAGGTTGGTTGGTATCTTCTTAAAAATAAACATTCAACTTTAAATTGAGGAATTTTTCTAAATATCCCAATGTAATCCTTGAGTATGCAAAATTATGATTTTTCAGGTTTTGGAAGAAGATGAAATAAAGCCAAATATTTATGTTATGAAAGAAAAAACAATACAAAACAATAATGCTGAATTACTAGTAATTGATCCAAACAAAAGAATAAAAATGAATTGCATTTATTTTTTATGCTAGGTCATAAAGAAATAGCAAATTAAAGACACATAAAACAAGAGAAACATTTTATGGTCTCAAAAAAGATTTCTGGACATTTTTCTGGGAGTTGAAAAATTGACACACGCACAATTTAATACAAATTCTCTATCACTTAAAAAATGAACTGGTTTATTTTATTATAGCAATAATACAGATTCAATATTTAAAAACTAACAGAACAGAAAAGTATGAAGTAAAACATAAAATTTCCTGTCTTCTATCCTCTGCCAGTAATGACTGGTAACATTTTCTTTCTTTTAAACCACAGAGATTTCACTCTTACTATTCATATTAGTTTGCTAATGTTGCCATAACAGAATAACAGCGACCGGGTGACTTAAACAACAGAAATTCATTTTCAAACAGTTCTGGAGGCTGTAAGTCTGAGATCAAGGTGTCAGCAGGGTTGATTTCTTGAGGCCTCTCTCCGTGCATTATAAATGGCTGTATGTCCCCCAGTCTTCACAAGAGCTTCCTCTGGGCATCCTTTTGTGTCCTAATCTCTTCTTATTGGGACACCAGGCAAATTGGATTAGCACTCAAACCAACAGCCTCATCTGAATTTATTCACTTCTTTAAAAGCCCTGTCTACAAATGCAGTCATATGCTGGGTTACAGGGGGTTAGGGCTTCAATATATGAATTTTAGAGAGACACAATTCAGCTCCTAACACTATTAAAAAAAGTGTTACCACAAAATTGTGGAATTCCTGTTCACATATCTCTGAAAACTCGTGCAAGTATTTGAGTAAGATAAATTTCAAGATCGAGGTCAAAGGATATTCTCATTAGTAATTTGGAAAGATGCTAACAAATTTCCTATCAAAGGTTTATAATGATTTATACTATCAAAAATGCATAGAAATACTACCCTTCAGTTTAGGATTTAACCTTTCAATTTTTAAATAGAAAAAATTACATTATTTTTGTTCTAATTTATATACTTTAAAATATGAATAGGCATGAGTATCTTTCACATTTTAATTGTATTTTAGTATTTTTTTACAATTGCCTTACCCATTTTTTCTATTGGGTTATTTATTTTTATTTACCTACTTGGAAGAATTTTTTGTGTATTAAGGATGCTTTTTAGAAATAGCTTTTCCAATCTCTCTTTGTCTTTTTCACCTGTTTTACTGCATAAAGGTTTAATATTGGTAAAATTTAAACTAATATGATATAAATTTGGATATAACTTTTTCTGTATAGCTTGAGGGCTTTGATAACGTTCAGAATGGCTTTTCCCAGGCCAAAATTATTTTTCAATTAATATTATCTCATGTTTTCTTCTAGGTATTTTATGCTTTTTTTAATTAACTTTTGGGGGTATCATTGGTTAATACATATACGTTTCAGATGTGCAACTTTATAATACAATGTCTGTATACTCCACTGTATACTTACACCCCAAGTCTAGTCTCCTTCCATCACCATATATTTGACATCCCTCTCCCTCTTCATCCTCCCTCAATCTCCCGTCCCCTTTGGTAACCACAATTCTGGCATCTCTATCTATGAGTTTGTTACTTTTTGTTTTATATCCTACCTGTGAATGAAATTGTACAGTTCTTGCCCTTTTCTATTGGACTTTTCAAATTTTCAGTGTTTTCCAGTTTTTTAGGTAGATGCCCCAAAGAAGGACTGCTGGATCATGTGGTAGTTCTACTCTTAATTTTTTGAGAAATGACCATACTGTTTTCCATAGTGTCCACAGCAATTTACATTTCTGCCCACAGTGTGTGAGGGTTCCCTTTTCCACACATCCTCTTTAACACCTGTTATCTCCTATCTTATTGATAATAGCCATTTCCACAGGAGTGAGATGGTTTTTCCTTGTGGTTTTGATTTGCATTTCCTTTATGACTAATGATGTTAAACATCTTTTTTATGTATCTGTTAGCCATCTGTTTATTTTCCTTGAAAAAGTGTCTATTTGGGTCCTCTACCCACCTTTAAATTAGATTGTTTTCATGTTGAGTTTTATGAGCTCTTTATATGTTTTGTACATTAGTCCCTATGGATTTTTCTTCACATTTTTTTTTTCAATTTTAGTATAGAAGGAAAAGAGGAAAGTTCAGCTTCATGTTCTTTAATAACATATTGGTATGTTATTATCTTTAATAACATATTGGTATGTTATTTAACAACATATTGGTAAGGCTGATCAAATATACCATTATTTTTTTAATATTTTCTACTTTTTGAGTTTCCTCTGTTTTATTTTTTTTTTAATATTTTATTTGTTTATTTTTAAAGAGGGAAGGGAGGGAGAAAGAAGGAGAAACATCAATGTGTGGTTGCTGGGGGCCGTGGCCTGCAACCCAGGCATGTGCCCTGACTGGGAATTGAACCTGCGATACTTTGGTTCGCAGCCTGTGCTCAGTCCACTGAGCTACGCCAGCCAGGGCAAATATGCCATTATTTTTTAATCTTACCATTAAAATATGAATTATCTGAAAAATCAATAATTCATATTTTTCTCATTTATTTAAGTGGCATTATTTTTAAAATTCTGATAACTGTTTAAGATTATCTATGGAATTTTTCAACTGTCTCATTGAGCTGTTTGTCTTATCTGAGATCAGGAAAACACAGTTTTAAATACTTTATTTGTTAATCCCTTATGGTTCTGGTTTTTCTCTCTTAGAAATACTTTCTTACATGTACATTTTTTATATGAGTTTTAGCATCTTTTAATTCAAGTTCCAAAAAACCTCTAAAAGCCTCATTCATATTTTTTATTGATTCAAAGAAAACTGATACCATCTTAAATATTGACTCCCCTATGCAAATTAATATTTTTCATGTATTTAGCTTTTCTTTTATGCACTTCAGAAGAATTTTAAATTTCTGTGTTTTCTTATTATATTTATTCCTAGAATTTCAACTTTTCATAGTATTTCAATGAGACATTTTCTTCCATTTTACTTTCTGACAGATAATCATTTTTAAAGTAAATTAATTAGCTTTTATGTTAAATTTGTGATTAACAATATCAATAAATCCTTTTATTGATTGAAATTATGTTTATTTATTTTTTGTTTTTAAGATTTATAATTATATCTATCAGAAATAATTATAGATTTGCTTCCTTATTGCTTCTCTTTTTATTCTTTAGTTCAATTACACTGGTAGCATTTCCAAAACAAATATCAAATAATAGAAGTGACTTTTTAAGATAAAAGATTTTATTTATTTGTTTTTAGAGAAAGAGGAAGGGAGGGAGAAAGAGGGTGAGAGAAACATCAATGTGTGAGAGAAGCATCAATCTGTTGCCTCTCACACACCCCCAACAACTGGGGACCTGGCTCGCAACCCAGGCCCTGACTAGGAGTTGAACGGGCCACTTTTTGGTTTGCAGAACAGCACCCATTCCACTGAGCCACACCAGTCAGGGATAGAGGTGACTTTTTAATTCTACATTGTCTTAGAGGAACTAGCCATTACAATAAGGCAAGAAAACAAAAGCTACAAAGTTTGGAAAGAAAGAAGTAAAATCGTTATTCACATATGACATGATTCTGCATGTAAAATAATCAGAAGATTCTACAAATACATTATGAAAATAAATTAATTTTGCTAGGTCACCAAACAGAAGGTGAACATAGCAAATTAATTGTGTTTACATATATCAGTACCCAACTAAAAAATAAAAATGTTTAAATTACTGTTTATAATCACATCAAAAATCCAAATATTTAGGAATAAATCTAACAAAAGGAGAGTAATACTACTGCTCTAAAAACTATAAAATATGGCTGAGAGAAACTAAAGCAGACCAATGTCAATAAAAGAAACCCGATGTTTATTGACTAAAAATTTCAATGTATTAAAATGTCAGTTTTTGACAAATTGATTACATACAATTCTAGTCAAAATCCAGCACATTTTTTAATGAAAATCTATGATTATAAATTTATTTGGAATGGAGAGCCTAGAAGATCCAAGGCCATTTTGAAAAACAAATCTGTTACACTTAATGTATATCGAGACTTAGTATAAATCTTTAATAATTAAAACAGTCTGGTATCACCACGAGTTGAGATAAATAGAAAAATGGGACAGAATATGGATCTCAGAAGACCTGTACAACTATGGTCACCTGTAGGGCCACCACATAGCATTCAGTAGAAAGAAATGGTGCTGGGTCAATTGGTTAGACATATAGAAAACTCAGTTTGAGATGAGCCATAATCTTTTATGAAAAAGTAAAATAATCAAGCTTCTTCTAGATGAAAATAGAAGAATAGCTTCATAAACTTTGGGTGAGAAAAGATTTCTTAAATGGAGAAACCATCAGTACAAACCATGAAAGGAAAGATTGATACTCTGGAATTAATTAACTTTAAGGATGACTGTTCATGAAAAGATACTACTAAAATGAGAGATAAGAGATCCCACAGACCAAGAAATGATATTTGCAATACAACTCCTGAAAAAATTATTTGTGTCCAGAGTATATAAACTTCTGCAAAAAAAAGAGTCAAATTTTAAAATGGAAAACAAAGTTGAATAGGCATTTCACAAAAAAAGCATATCAAATGGCCAAATGTCAACAGCATTAGTTATCAGGGAAATAAATCATACATCCCTACCAGAATGGCTAAAATTTAAAAAGACTGATAATGCTAAGTATTGGTGAAAATATGGAAAAACTGAAAGTGTAAGTGTATGTTGGCATACCTATTTTGGAAAACTGTTCTAAAGTATCTATTAACAGTAAAACACCTATATATCTATAACCCAGAAATTCCACTTGGGCATATATACCTAACAGGAAGGAATGATTTTGTCCATCAAAAGACATACATAAGAACCTAATCAACAAAACAAACAAGCAAGAAAAATATAACCAGAGACATTGAAATAAAGAACAAACTGACAGTGACCAGAGGGAAGCAGGCAGGGGATAACAAGGGGAACAGGGGAAGGGTTGTGAAGGAATGTGTATAAAAGACACACGGACAATCCTCCCTCCAAAGGGAGGAAGGATTGAGGGTGGGAGGTGGGGGTGGGTGAGGCAGGGGAGAGTGGTGGGGAGAAAATGGAGACAACTGTGCTTGAACAACAATAAAAAATAACTAACTAACTAACTAACTAAATAAATAAATAAATAAATAAACAAAATGGAGAGAGAAAGAAGAATGCTTACAGCAGATTTGTTCATAATAGCCAAAACTTGGAAGCAGCTCAATTATATAAACTATATATACACAATGAAATTAAATAAAATATTACTACATAAAATAATGTGCAGACATTATGTTGGGGGAAAATACCAGCTCCCAAAAAATACAGTTCAAAAACAGGAAAAAACATATCAGTGGTGATCAAGGTGAAATGAGGTTATCACTGGAGGATTGCTTGACTGGAAGAGAGTACAGGGGAGCCTTTTGAGATGGTGGAAATATTCTTGATGTGGGTGGTTCTGTGTCTTATGTATATAGAACCATTACATTTGTTGTTGCTGAATTTTGATCCTCCTCTGAATTCACAGGTTGAAGTCCCAACTCCCAGTACCTCAGAATGTAACAATATTTGGAGATAAGGTCTTTAAAGAGGTGATTGAGTTCAAATGGGCTGTTAGGAAGAGGCCCTAATCCAATATGCCTGTGTCCTTATAAGAAGAGGAGATAGACACCTGGGGTGCAAACACACACAGCAAAGACCAAGCAAAAACCAAACAAAGAAGTAAGTGAGTAGTCATCTGCAGACCGTGAGAGAGGCCTCAGAGGAATCCAACCCTTCCAGGACCTTGACGTTGCACTTCCAGCCACCAGAACTGTGAGAAAATAAATTTCTGTTGCTTAAACTACTCAGTCTGTGGTATTTTGTTATGACACCTATAGCAAACAAATATAGCATTTATTTGTAGAAATTCATGAACATGTATACCTATGATTTATGTAGTTTACTGTATGTGAGCTATGTAAGTATGTAAGCAACTAAGCAAATAAATAGTTTCCTTTTGGCAAATAGTCCAACTTATTCCCAACATGTCTATTCTACTTATCAAAAACCTGTCTGATCCTACATTTTCTGCATTGCCCACTACTATTTCTGATTGCCTTTTTACTCCACCTTTTTCAAGTTCTCCTTGTCTACTTTTTTAAGACAAGATGTGCTCAGTGGTTGGATCATCACCCAGTAACCAAAAGGTGGCAGTTCAGTTCCCCATCAGGGCACATACCTAGGCTGCAGGCTCATCCCTGGTCCAGCACAGATCCCTGGTGCAGTGCGTACAAAGGCAAATAATTGATGCTTCTCTCACATTGATGCTTCTCTCCCTTGCTTCCTCTCTCTCAAAAAGCAAATGAAAATGTCCTCGGGTAAGAATAAAAAAAAAGAGAAAAACATGTGTGTTGAATTAGTGTGATCTTGTTATTGTGGGAACTTTAGTGAACTGCAAATTAGAGACCCATTTCTAGATCCATGAATAACATTTTGAGCAACTCTGGATTTCTGCCTTTCCCCTCCTTGTACTTCTGCTTTTCCATATGAAAAATGGTGATAATTATAATGGGCCAGACCTCCAAGGTTGCAAAGAGTACTGAGATATTATCTTAAAATTGTACAGAATTGCTGCTATCCAAACACAGGAGAAGGTGTTATTATTCCCAGTCCAATAATAGACATGCTTTCAAATAATAGCTTTCAAAGATCTATAATCATAATGAGAACCTCACTTCTCCACCCCTGTTCCATTCCTGTCTCCCATGGCTACAGGTCTCTGATACAATATGCTGGAGACACAAAGACATATTTCTCACTCTTCGTCCAGATATATGAGCTTTAGGGTCATCGTTTCCTGACTTCAACCATGTTTTCCCTTTCTGTCTATGAGAAGAAACCCTACTCATCTTTTTAAACTTAGACTTATCTTTTGCTTTAAAGATTTATCTGAATTTGCTTCCTTTTTCCAGTAAAAAATAAGCACTCTCCCCGGGCTGGTGTAGCTCAGTGGATTGAGCACCAGCCTGTGAACCAAAGGGTTGCCGGTTCACTTGCCAGTCAGGGCACATGCCTGGGTTGTGGGTCAAGGTCCCCAGTAGGGGCCACCAGAGAGGCAACCACACATTGATGTTTCTCTCCCTCCCTTTCACCCTCCTTTTCCCTCTCTCTAGAAATGAATAAATAAAATCTTTTTTTAAAAAAGCACTCTCTTCATTCTTGCTTTCCAATGCCAGCGTTCCCTTACGTGGTAACACCATGACTACTACTAACTATAGCTGCCCTTAGTGTTACCATGTGCCAGGCACTGATAAAAGACTTTTATATGTATCAAAACTTAAAATCATGACAACAATCATATAATGTAGGTTCTAAGAAAAAAAATAAGGCTTAAATAGTTTAAATAAATTATCTAAGGTCACAGGAGAAGTAGCAAAGCCAAGCTTTGAACAAAGTCTGTCTGGCCCTAAAGTCTGTTCTAACCGCTTTGCAATTCTACCTGTCATACTTCATTGTACTAATTGTTTATAATGTTCTTTTAAGTTTCTAGATATTTACTTTTTTGGAGAGAAGTATTCAGTGTCTTGCCTATAGTAGTTGCTCAATAAATGTTTTTGAATAAATAGATGGTTGAACGAATAAAGAAACTCCTGCTCTCATACTGCAAAGGTACCTGAAAGTTTGTGATAAGTGATATTAGAAATCTAAAATTCTAAAGAATTCTGAAGCAAGGCTTTTAGAAGAGTAAATGCATACTCCTTTGAAGTGAGTATTCATGTCCAGATCTTTCTGTGTTTTCAGTTTGAATTTTCATTTGGCTTTCTTCAAGTAAAGTTAATTTTCATAAGTAATTGAGGAGAATAAATTGCACCTAACTTACGGAAGGTGTTGTGGAGATTGAATGAAATAATACATGTAATATATTAAGAGCAGTGCCTGACACATGAAAAACCTTAAAGGATGTCACTATTACTGCTATTTACATCAAAAGCAGAAGAGTGTAACTGTTAAGTGCGTGAACTGTGGTGCTACACTGACTGGGTTCAAAGCCCAGCTCTAGTATTTATTAGCTACGTGATCTTGAGTAAATTACTAAAATAGAATTTAGTATATCAGTCATATATACAAGAGTCCACTTAGAGCACTTAATCTAAACCACAACCATTTGAGATACAAATTTTTATTATATTATTTTAATTTTGTGTTATATTTTTATATTGTCTATCTATCTCACTTCAAACAGTGCCTTTCACACAGTATGATACGTGTTCGGTGTTGTGATGATGATGTATTATTTATGATATCTGGCAGATGATATTCTCAGTGTTTGCTGACTACATTTATAAAGGAGACATCTAGGATGATTTCTAGGTTTCTATTTGGGTTTCCAGAGAGTCAGAACTTTAAAATAGGTAATGCAGGCCCTTGGCTGGGTAGTTTAGTTGGTCAGAACATCATCCCCATATGCCAAGGTTGCAGGTTTGATCCCTGGTCAGAGCACATACAAGAATTAACCAATGAGTGCATAAATAAGTGAAACAACAAATTCTCTCTCTCTCATCAACAAATAATTTAAAAAAATACTAAAATAGGTAATAGAAGAGGAGAAATACCAGAGGTTCATACTTTGCTGGCACTACTTGAGGGGTCAACTGGTCCATCCCAATGATCATATTATAAGAAGAAAGACATGAGCTAGACTGTGAATTATATACAATCAAGTACAAAGAAGTGACTTGTTAAGTCTGGGAATGCAAGATAGTCTCAAGCATGTAGATTTTGGAGAAGTCAGTGAGATTTAGCCAGATATGGGCTTTAAAATGTAGGTTTTATTTGTAGGCAATAAGAAAATATTGCAGTTATATTCAGGGAGTGAAGAAGACAGATCTGTGTTTTATAATGACTGCACTTTAGAACCTATGTGCAGACTGAATTATATATTGTTAGAAACCAGAGAGTGAAGACCTGATACAAAAGATCTTCAAAAGTCTAAGTTGGAGACATGATGAGAGTCTGGGCTTGCAAGGAAGTGGGGAAGATGGAGAGGAGAGGTCAACCTATTAGGAAGAAGAGAGATAGAATCTGGTCTGGATAACTGATTGGATCTGGGTAATAAATCAAGGATGGCCTTGAGATGTGTAACTCATGCAATTGGTTGAAATGTTAGGCTACTAAATGGGATGGGGAAGACATCTGGTTGATCTGGAGGAGAACATGGTTTGTCTAGGCAGAGATGTCTATCTAGGAAGCGACTGGGTCTGAGTCTAAAGTTCAGTCAAGAGGTCAGGTCCAAAGCTGCAGACTTTCCCACTGCCCCCAGGAGAAGAGATGAGCTAAAGCAGAGGTTACTAACATTCGGGGGTTGAGCAGAAGAAATGGAGCCAGTGAACGAGAGAGAGAAAGGAATGCTAGATAAATAGGAAGAGAACCAAGAATAAGTAGGGGGAGATTTTTCCAACAGTACAAATGTTAAATGCCGGACATCAAATAAGACAAACACCAAAGAGGCTGCTGGTGACCTGTGGCAGAGCCGAGTCTGCAGAATGTTGGGCCTGAGATCTGAATTGTCTGCAGGGGGTCAGGGAGAGAATGGGAAGAGAGGTTATTTTAAAAAACAGCAAATGTGAACTGTTCATTCAGGAAGTTTGATTCCCAATCAAAGGGAAGAATTCAGTAAGTGATGTATTGTGTTGAATGCAGGATTGAGGAGGATTTATTTTATGTGGGGGAGACTTGAGAGTAAGATTGAGGAAAGGTATAAAAGAAGAGCATGAAGAAGCTAGTCGTAGAAGGTGATAGAAGGTAACTAATAATAACTAACATTTATGGAGGTATAACATGTGCTAAGTACTCTATCTAGTAAACACCTTTCTTACTCTCACCCTGGGGGCTACACAGAGCACACGCTATTAGTCTGAGGCTATGCAGCCAGCTCTCTAACATAGGTCTAAGCACATCAGTACAGGTACACGTGCAGAAGTAAAGAGGTATGCTTTGCCGCAAAGGTAGATCATTGCTTCTTTGAAGATAGTGTGTAAGAAAATGATCAGTTTTGAAGCTGAGAATGTTTATACCGGATGGCTCTTTCCCTTAACTTTCTTATTAAAAGTGCATCTGTTTTGAGAAGTAGATGAAGGGGCAATGATCTGCAAAGATGACTTCAGAGCTTGGGATTCTACTAGAATTAAATAAAAAGACTTCCAGAAAAAAAAAACACCGCCCTGTTATCTTAAAACAAAACACAGCACAACAAAACTATGATCTAATGAAGTAGATATCACAAGTACCCAGATAAATACAAGATAGACAGATAACTATCGGGTAACCTGTGTGAAGGGCCACCAATAGATACAGCAATATAAGTATCCCAAGGGAGATACTGTATCTGCTTATGAAGAAGGAAGATCAAAAAATATTTCAAAGTATGTGTGATACTTAAAAGATAGTTCAACAAACAGTCCTGGAGGCTTAGTAACCCATTCTTTCCCAAATAACAGCTTACTAAGAGTAAATTATACATTGAAAGAGTTGTCAACAAGGATTGCATTCAATGATTTGAAAGGAACCTGGTAAGTGGGAAGAAGAGTCCCTGAATAATGCAGAATATGAGGAAAGGGGTTGAGGGCACTGAACCTCAGTGTTCTAAGTACACAAACGTGTTACATTTTCAATAATCCTACTCCTCGTCCTCCCTTTCCTCCTCTAGCCCCTCCTTGTTACTGAGTGCTTATCAAATAGCTGGTTCTTTGCTAAACTCTTTATACACTGAATGTATCCATCCTCCCCACAGCTTTTGTGAAGATATCGTCATCTGCATTTTACAAGTGACTTAGCTGAAGCTCAGAGAGCTCATTACTTGCCCAAGATGACAGCATTTCACCCAGATCTGTTTAATGTTAAATCTTTGCTTCTCATACCACCTTCCACAATTAAGCAACAACACCTGACATGTAGGAGATGCCTAGTAAATTGATAAAAGGTAATAATAAGAATTACTAATGAATATATGCTCAACAGCATGTGGTGCTTTGGGGATTTAACAAGATGATTAAGGTGAACAGAACC
The DNA here is from genome assembly GCA_004024845.1 of Tonatia bakeri. Classification (NCBI taxonomy): domain Eukaryota; kingdom Metazoa; phylum Chordata; class Mammalia; order Chiroptera; family Phyllostomidae; genus Tonatia; species Tonatia bakeri. Next base: position 435,117 of record PVIA01000025.1, on the reverse strand, counting down.
TAAGGTATCCTTGTGGCAGTGGCAGAAAAGGAAAAAAATTTTTTGAGCAAACACACTAACTTCCTATGTTTTAAGCACTGTTTTAAATACTCAACACCAGTGATCCCATTTAATCTTCATGACAATCATATTTGGGGAGAGTATTATTATTCTCATTTTATAAATGAGGGTGTTGAGTGACAAAGCAATTACCCTAACTAGCCCAGAAACACGAGTAAGTAGCAAAGCCAGATTCAGACCCCAGGCAGTGTGGCTCTAGAGCCCGTGCTCTCCACCGAGACTCTCTGCTGGCCCTGCTGGCCCTGCGAAGATCAAGTGCAGCCAGAGCGTGGAGTCCCTGTGCACCTGGCTAGGAGCGCACCCGCTGTCCTGTCCCTTCCTCAGGTCAAGGTCTCTGCCATGCCTCTTATACCAGTGATTCTTTAGGATTTACCATCTCAGGTAACAGCCATAGCATCACCAAGACCCTTTTATGTACCCGAAATGATAAGCTTTGTGAGAGGAAGAGTGTACCTGTCCTTTTTGTATTTGCAGTCCAGAAATTGGCAGATGCCTGGCATGTGTAAACACAATAAATATTTATGAAATAAGTGAAAGAAAGTACCATCAAATTATTCAGGCTTCCCAGCTCAGATTTATTACAAAGGTAAGACATGTATCAGAATTGGATAGGTAACCAGTATTTGAAAACATTTATTTGCAAACATATATGCACTTCTGTGTTCATTGCAGCATTATTCACAGTGGCCAGGACATGGAAACAACTGAAATGTCCTTTGCTAGAGGATTGGATAAAGAAGATATAGTGCATGTATACAATGGAATACTACTCAGCCGTAAGAAAAGATGAAATACTGTCATTTGAGACAATATGAGTGGACATTGAAAATATCATGCTAAGTGAAATAAGTCAGTCAGAAAAAGCTAAGAACCATATGTTCTCACTCACATGTGGGATATAAAACTGGAACTCATAGACACAGACAACAGTATGGTAGTTGCCAAAGGAAAGGAGGTTGGAAGGAAGTAAAGGGTAAAGGGGGCCAAATATATGGTGATGGAAGATATTTAACTTTGGGTGTTGGGTGCACAATGCAATATGCAGATCATGTATTATAGAAATGTACACCTGAAACCTATATCATCTTATGAAACAATGTCACCCCAATAAATTTAATTTTTTAAAAAGTGCCCTGGCTGGTGTAGCTCAGTGGATTGAGCGTGAGCCTGTGAACCAAATGTTCACTGGTTTGATTCCCGATCAGGGCACATGCCTGTGTTGTGGGCCAGGTCCCCAGTAGAGGTCCTGCAAGAGGCAACCGCACATTGATATTTCTCTCCCTCTCTGTCTTGCTCCTTTCCCTTCTAAAAATAAATAAATAAAAATGTTTTTAAAAAAGTTGTCACTGTAGAAAAAAAGAAATCGGGAAACTTTTCCTCATAAAATTGTTACATTAAGATGAATAATATTGATAAAGCAACTTGAAATATTTCATAAAGAGTGTCTTTATTAGGGATTCATATCACAGCAAAAAATTAACAAAAATATTTTAGAAATCAATTTCTAGGTTAACTAAGCCAAAATTAATTTTGTGCACTGAATGTCTTTTCTAATAAGTATTCTTCAAGAATGTCCTCAAAACATTCTGAAATTGTGCATGACAATTACTTTCATGAATTATTTGTCTTGAAAATTGATCTTCAACTTGGAAAAGACTTAATGGCAAAAATCTGCAAAGGAAGACTTATAAAGATTTAAGGCTTAATTGGGAGTAAGGTGCTGAGGAAGAAAACAGAGTTGAATGTATGAACAAAGGAGCAGTCAAAAGCCAGTAAACCAGTGCCTGTCTCAGAATTAGCAGGAAAGGGATTTTCTGAATCCATGTCTCCTGAGAGCTCATGGGGAAGGCAGGGGGAAGGCCCCTGGCACATTGAGGAGGTGATTTCTACTCATTTCCACAGCCCTGCAGGTTTCTTTTCTTTGTTGAGTTCAAAGGGCACAGCTGACAGAAAGGAGATAAGAGCTGAGGTTCTGTAGTAGGCTTTCTATTGCAGGCTCCATGAGGGCAAGGCCTTGTAGGCCCACTGCTCCAACCCAGCATCTAGATCAGTTCTGGCACTCAAAAACATTCAGTCAATATTAGGTGATTGAATAAATAGTGTGTTCAGTCTACCTCAGAATCTGAATTGCCCAGTTTACTAGCAGTATGGTCAAGGGAATATTCTTTAATTTCTCTGAACTGGCTTTCCTTTTTTAAAAAAATGATAAAATGAGTACCTACTTAATAGGACTGTTGTGTATATTAGTGATGATAACACATGTAAAACATTTAATTTAGCGTAGTGCTTGGTACATAGGAAGCAATCAGGGTAATTTCTTATTGTTGTTATTGTTGTAATTATTGACGTTATTAGTAGTGGCTAATAGCTGCTGTTGGACCTGAATTGGGGAATTACCTGCCCTCCCTCACTCCCCACCATCCAGTTTCCTTTATCTAATGCAAAGTGGAAATATTAAAGTTTCTTGACTTTTATCCTCACACAACCTTTACTTTCCTGCATTACGTATAGATGCCTGAAGCTGTTTTTAATGGTGATTATCCTTCATGCTGAGTTACTTGGTGATGATTCTGAGCTAGTTTACAATTAGCATGGGGTAAAGGTTGGGCTTTGGCCCAAGTCAGGGCCTATTCTCACCCCAGATGGTCTAGGGCTGAGGTTAAGTCCGAGTCCCTCCGCCATCGGCCATCTGTGGGGGAGCTTCCTGAACTCCTGGACAGCCAGGGACTGGAATGTGTTCATTCATCATTTATTCACTCATTCAACAAAATTTCTCTCTTGACTCTGTGCCTCGGTGTTGGTTGTTGTCTACTTATCACAGGATCATTACCCAGGGCAGGTGTTTCTTGGCCTACTCAGCCTTTCCTCCCACTGCCATTCTCCATGGGTAGGAGCAGATGGAGAGAAGCTTATGAGCATGACAAGGTGCAAGGTGAGATGGAAACGGAGAGCAGTCGTGAGGGCACGGGGTGCGGGATCAGTCAGCTCAGAGCCCATTAGGCATATGCTAGGGACACTGGCAGAGAGAAAGGATTCTTTCCTTTACCTCTGCTACAGAAACTGAGCACATGGCATCTCAGGGGTTCATACACTGGAGGCATCCCAGCTCTCTGCTGCAGCCTCTTTCAAGCCTGGAAAACAACAGGAGGCTGGCTGGCTACTTCAAGTTGTCAGCTGCCTTTCACAAGAGGCCTCTGGAAACCTGTACATTTATTATCAGTCCCTTCCAAGTTACCTGGGTTCAAAGAGGCAATTTCATAAGAAACAATAATTAGAGCATTTATAGTTCTTTGTTTTGCTTTGCTATTTGGGAACAGAAACCTCCCCCTAATAACTTGCAAAAAACATTGGATGAGTGTCCCCTTTGCGTCAGGCTCTACAGTAGGCACTTTGAAACATTTTTAAAGTGCTCACCACAATTTAAGGAGTTGAGATTAGCACCTTTTAAAAAAGAAAGAAATAAGAAAAGCCTCAAAAAGGTAAGTAATATCGTCAGGTTTATATACACAGCAAGTAAGACAAAACTGTAACTAAATAAGTCTAATGTGTGAAATATATGCGGAATGTAACAGAAAAGGTGAAATGTAGTTTATTCAGGGCGGGTGCTGATGTGTAAAATGGGAGAGGGTGGTGGGGTATTTATGAAATAATTTTATCTAAAGATCAGGTTGAAAGTACCAGTCTGCCCAGCCCAGGGTTCTGAATAGTTCCTACTCAAGATCAGTGTGCAAGAGGAGGTGCTGGGTGAGGTCTTGTATTTACACACACAATAAGACGAAGGGTCTCATAGAGGGAAAAAGGAAGGGTGGTTCCTTTTGAAAATAAATGAATAAGCATTTAAAAAGAAGTAGTGAGTGTATATATATTATTTCATATCTATATCTGTCCATAGAGAGAAAGGGAGAGGAAAATGACACTGAATAATAGAGTGTGAACCCAAAGTGCCTGCTCACATTTACAGGCACTAACTATGAGAAAATATCAACAACGAAGGAGCCACAGGGATGCCATTTATGGATAAAAGCTATTCATGAGAATGAGAAGCCTCAGAGTGAAATTATTTCTCTTGTTAGGTCCCTCTGGGAAGCAAATTAGGTGTTTGAGGAGGTATATGCAATTCTTTTAGATCTCTACATTACATTTACTGCAACGATGATAATGATATGCTTGCTGCCTTTGGTTTCCAAAAGGGGCTTTCTCAGCTCCAGGAAATGAGCCCTCCTCTGTGCAAGACGCTGTGCTGGGGCTGTAAGGAAGACAAAGGCTCAGGTCATACTCTCCTTGGTCTTAAGGACCTTGCAAGCCAGGGTGACAACATGGCACATACATAGATGCAGTGCAAACTGCAACCCAGGTTCTACGCATCAGACAAACAGTCAATAAATGCTATACAGGAGTGGGGGTTGGGGTGAAGGGGTGGGAAGGAGTTGTAGTTAATCCACTTTCAGTTAGATATTCATTCATTAATTCAGTAATTATGCATTAAACATCACTATGAACTCCCATGTGCCAAACCCTTCAAATAAATAATGGGTAAATCAGGATGCCCGACTTAAGTCTAGTGAAATGGAGTCTGGATGATTAATTTCTGTTGGCAGAGTTGGATTGCACCCTTGGGTTATCCCAGTCTCTGGGACAACTTACCTGGTGACCCAAAACACGTGTTTTATGGGTGATTGACAGAAGCTTTTAGAATGATTTTATGTTTAAAGTTCACTGAGTGTTGTCCAGAGTTCAAAACTAAACGTTGGCTTTATTAGCACCCTTGTCAGTCACAGTTAATCACCTAGACTGCTCCTAAAATACATTTCAAGAATAATTATACCATGACAGAATTTTAGAGCTGAGAAAGGACCAATTAATGATCAGTTTTACTAGTTTTTTACACAAGATTATTGATTTCCCTTAAGAGCTCCTAATTATAACAATTAATAATGTCTTGCAAGAACGCCATGAGTTAGGTGCCATTATTATGTCCATTTTAAAGATGAAAAAACTGAGCCTTGGAGTGGGCAAGTGACTGTGATCACACAGAGCGGAGGGCAGAGCTGGGAGTGAGGGTCCATCCCAGATCCAGGCAACTCAACACTCATGCTCTTTTCTGCTCAACTGTGTCATTCCCTTGGAAAATAAGAATCCAACAGTCACATTTAATTTTAAAAAGACATAAGAGAAATGGTAATTAAAAAACACAGTCCATGGTGATTAATGCTGCACACGTCTAGCCCTCCCTCAGTTTGGCAATATTGGTAATCTCATACAAGTTAGAAGCACTGGTTAGCAATTAGAAGTATCCCTTTTTAATTAAAATGTTAAGTAATAAATGCCCTCTTAAAATTGAGTAAAAAAAATCTTGCTGGGGAACCAGTATTCTATTCCAGGTTTCTCATTTCCAGACCTGAAAGAGTTAGATCAGTTACTCTGAAGACATATATTTGGGAGTCAAGGGGATAAGGTGTGTTGCAGTAGTTCACATTATAGAAAAGTGAGTTGAGTTGAGGAGGTCACTACTCTTAAACAAATAAACCCATTCAACTAGCCAAGAATTGCTTATAGATCTGATTCATATTTTAAGTGCATGGGACACCATTTCTTTCTTCCTAAATATTGAAAAGTAGCATCAAATAGAGAGTAAACCTTGAAATGGAATCCTATCAACCTTACTTAAAAAAAAAAAAACCACTTCTGTTATTTAAAAAAAAAATTCTACCTTAAGGCACCATTATTATTTAAATATATGGAAGTTGACAGCTTACTGAGATGACAACACGGAATAGAGAGTTAACTAGCAAAAGAAGAAAGAAGGACATTCTTGACTTCTATTTATGATGCCCTGGAACCTACTTCTGTGAGGGGAAAAAAGTGATGTAAGCTTTTGAAAAGGTAAAGAAGGAAAGCAAATACACCACACTGGTCTACCTGTGTTTGGGTACCAAACACTCCTGACCACGACTGCTGACAAGAATTTTTTCTGCTTCTTCCTGCCTGATCTGACGTTCTCCGAAGTAAAGGTTGCCCATCACTAGTCTCAGTGAAGAACTACGGGGAACCTAGATGCCAAGGCAAGTGCAAGAGTCTTCAGATCTTGGCACCCTCCATTGCCAAGAAAAGGAAGCCCAGAAAGGGTTAAAGAACAGAATGAACAAATAGCAAATATATCCCCAGAACTGGTAAGAACTGTTAGATGCCAAGGAGATGGAGTTATATATACATAAATTTTGGTACCAGTCTTAAGAAGTATCTAGCTGGACTCCAGAAATGGACACCTCTATGAAATGTAACTTGCATAGCATCTTCTACAAGGGCAATGAAAGTTCAGGAACAGCGTAGAGGGTGTAGATGGGGGGAGAGGGGGGGAGCAAGAAACTAAGCGTGTAAGGGATGGCGGGTGGTGAAAACCTTGCATGTGTGGAAATGGAGAGGGGAAGTTACCAGACCCAGGGTCTATCCTGCCATGTGTGAATTGTGCTGGCCAAATGGCCAGATGATGAAAGAGGGAAACACCAGGCCCAGGAATGTAGTCTTGACAGGGCAGGAAATCTTTTGAGTCCCACCCGCCTTGCCTCCTGCAAGTTAAGTATAAATATAAATACATCCTCACTAAGAGAGAACAAACATTGCAACTTAATATGCACACTATCTAAATCAAATTTCTTTTAGGCTTTTGAAATGCAAACCGTGGGCTTGCTTTCACATTCGCTTATTTATTCAGCCCGTAAAAGTTATGGAGGACCTACTAGAGCTAGAATTTTGTTAGGCACCACGGGGGGTACAAAGATGAATGAACCTCGGTCCCTATCCCCCAAGAGTTAAAGCCCTGTGGTGGAGACCGACGTCCTTGCAAGTACTTACAATAGAAGCTAAGAATGTAAACACACGAACTGCAGGGGCTCAGTTCCCGGAAATAGTATGTGGAGGTGGTTTGGAAAATTAGCAAGGTTTTTCAGACAAGTTGGTTTTTAAATGTTTAAAACTCACGGAGTTAAAAAAATTTTTTTGAGGCAAGAGACACGATCAAGGCTCTGACAACACATGGAGTGGAGTATAATGTGGTAAAGAACAGCGGTCTGATTCGGCTGGAGCTCAGGGTTCCTCGAGGGATGCGGTGGGGGAGATTTAGCGGGGTCTATGCCCAATAGCCCAGGCTGGGATCAGGCAGAAGGAAGCCGAGCTGAGATTTGATTCCGCATCTCTGTTCTTTGATTTAAGCATTTTTTGGGGTCCCTTTAAAAAAATTCTCCTCCTCTTTCCTAAAGAGAGTTCTAGCAGTTGGGGGGTGGGGACCATTTCCTAAAGTCAACGCCTAAGTTAAAGGTCTGCGAAGCTGTCCACGGGTGATTTAAATCTCGCACCAGAAAAGGAAATGTGTGAGAGGCGGAGTAGGGGGAACCCACTTAACAATATCACCAACCCCCAAACGACACCAGCCCCGGGCGGGACAAGCAGCCTGCCAGACTTGGGAGCGGGACGCCTGCACCCGCTGGAGCTCCGAGCCCCGCCCGCACTGGCGGGCAAGGGGGTGAGGAAGAGAGGGAGGTAGGGAGGGAGGGAGGAAGCGCGAGAGGGAGGGAGGAAGAAAGGGAGGGAGGCGGCGTCATGTGATCCGCTTCCCTGCTCCTTTAAGCGTCCACAGGCGGCGGAGCGGCCACAATCACAGCTCCGGGCATTGGGGGAGCCCGAGCCGGCTGCGCCGGGGGAATCCGTGCGGGCGCCTACCGTCCGGGTCCCATCCTCGCCGCGTTCCCGCACCCCTGAAGTTTTGCAGCGCCCAGACAGGAGGCGAGGGAGGAGGGCGCGTGAGAGGAGAGCGAACAAAAAGCACACCCTAAAACATTTATTTCCAAAAGAAAAGAAAAAGGGGGCGCAAAAATGGCTGGGGCAATTATAGAAAACATGAGCACCAAGAAGCTATGCATTGTTGGTGGGATTCTGCTCGTGTTCCAAATCATCGCCTTTCTGGTGGGAGGCTTGATTGGTAAGTGTGAGAGCTGCAAACTTTTCCCCCTTTCTCTCTTTTCCGGCCCCTTCCCTCTTTGCCTCTCGGGCTACTTGTTACAGTATCACTGTCTTGCTTCTATGATCTAATTAGTCCGGCTATTGTGCTTAAGAAAGCAGAGCTCCATGGGGCTCCGTGGGGCACAATCCAGTCTAGTGGCTAAGAGAAAAGGAGGGGAAAAAGTTTTGGCCTAGTTTCAGTACCCACTTGAAAGGAAGGAAGGGGGTGGCGGGGGTGGGAATCTTAAGCATGGCGACGGATCGCGCGAGGAAGCGCTGGGTTACAAAGTTGATACTGCACCCCCCGCACCCCCCGCTTTTTCCCGCGTTCCCCCCTTTTTCTCTCGGTTCCCTCCCATTCAGCTCTGGAGGGCAACGTAATCGACTTTATTAGGAACAACAGAAGAGTCGGGGAATTGCGCCCGGCGCAGACCCGGAGCCCTGTTACAGGGCAGTGATCCTCTCCGGTGTAAATGCATGGGTCGTCTCAGCCAGGGGGGTGAGAGTTTGTATTTTGGGACCCGACCTTTGCGCCCTCCGTTTCCTCGCCACAGCCCCATCCCATCCCTCAATTCGGCAGTCGAAAGGTCCTAGCGGTGGGCAGGGAGGCGGGATGGGGTGGGGTGCGATGAGAGAAAGTCCTTGGCTGGTCGTGCGGGAAGTTGGAGAGGTCGGAGGGGAACAGCGTTTCCGAAAGGTGTTGCTTTTGGCCTCTTGCCCTCTTTCGAATCTTCCCTCCCCCACTTCTCAGAGCCCCGAGAGAGGGTGAGTCTGTAGCCCCAGATACTCCTCGGCATCTTGGAAGGCTCTCCCGCCCCCGCCGAAGTCCAGCGCAGGTGACAGCTCCCCGGGCCCCAGGCTACTGTGCCCGCCCTCGGGTACCTCCCCTGGAGCGCACCGCCCGGATCTCTCTGAGCCAAAGAGGCTTCCAGATGAAGAAGATGGTCTCGTGGACTTTCCACTCAAAAAACTCCTTCTCCCGCCCCCCCCCCCGTCTGTCTCCCCATCTTTATCCATCCTTCCGCCTCTCCACACACTGGTGTCCCCTCGAGATATAGGACATCCCCGCACAAACTTCAGCGCCAACTTTGCAACCAGTGCGGACGGGAGGTTTTGCTCCCTTACTTCGCGGATTTGTGAAACTTTGCGGAGTGAGAAGTCCACGGAGGAGCTTTCTCCACACTTCCCTTTGCAAGGGTCAGCGGCGCGGGCGTTGTAGTCGTCCTGGGAATGAGAGCTTGGGCTCCTCGGGTCATGTGCGTGGGGTTTTGTCTCCAAACTTGGGTTTGATGGGAACAAACTAAAGGGAGCCTGGTTCTGTAAATCACTGGGACATCCAAGCTAATTGTTTAAACAAAGAGTGGGTGAAGCCTCACTGAGCAGAGAAATTTCTGGAAGAGATTGTGTCTTTCTCAGTGTAGGTATCCACAACGCAGAAAAGGGTTGAGAGTTTTCCAAGCTTATACTCTCAATTTGAGCCAAACAGCTAAATCTTTTCACTCCTGGAACCCTCACCACCCACCCCCAAACACACACACGCACGCACGCGCGTACACACACACACACACACACACACACACACACGCCCATTGGGCTTTCCTGTTATGCGCTCCTGTTTAGCTACGTGCAATCTCCATGTTTCCTTGTATTGGATTTTTCGAGGCTCTTAATACATTCTCTGCTGGGAGCGCATGGCAGCCTTCCCTGTGCCCTCACAGTGATTATGCAGCAGTTACAATTACACCTCTTGTCTCTCTTGATGAGCAGTTGCAGTTAGATGCCATTGGATCTTGTGTGATTTCAGTGGCAGACCATAATTAAAATTTCTTGCACCTTGTGCTTTCAGGATTAAATTGGCCTATTATCCCTGCCTGACCTTCATCCTCTTTGAGGTTTTTGTACAGGCAGTGAACCATTACACATAGTTCCCGGGTGTCTGTTGGTATATGTTTTGCCGCCCCCCCCCCCCCAAGCTGATCTCCTAGCCTTGAAGAGCCCATCGTCCACTGGTCTGTGTTTCTTAGGGCACTTCTGGAATTACTATAATTTCTGGAATCTTAATACTTGGGAGGCAATTCATGGACACAGCTGAGTGACCGCGGGACATTAAAGTTGCAGTCGGATCGGAACCATGGTATGTTCAAAGAGGGGCTTTTCTGGAGTCAGTGGTGCCAGGGGTTGTTTCTCCCTGAGAAGCATGGTGACTGTACTTGGCAACATTCTCAAAAAGTTAGTGATAGGTTCTAACCATATGTAGATTCTCTCCAATGAATAAATTGCTTTATTTCCAACTTTCCTTGAAAAAGAGAATGTCCATATATGTAACACTTCTTGGGAAAATTGTTAAGTTTACTGCTTAGCTCCCTCCCTCCCTCGGTTGTCACAGCTCTGTCCCCAGTTCTGGCTGGAAGACTAAGAGGATCGGATCCAGCCCATGTTAAACACTCTGAACAGTGACTTAGCCTTTTATCTCATCCGTTTAGAGCAGCGATTTTCAACCTGCGTGCCATGGCACCCTGGTGTGTCACAAGAATTTTTAAAACATGTAGTACCGGAATATTTAGTCAGGAGCACTGACAACAGCCAACACAATAGCTGTCCATTGTGAACGAATCAAAATTATACTTATTATTTTTGTCAAATTGGCAAAAAAAATTTTGGTGTGCCACAGAATTTTAGTAGTTTATGTGTGCCACCAGATGAAAGAGCTTGAAAGTTGCTGATTTAGAGAATTTTTCTTTCTTTTTATTTTCTTTCCTTTCTTTTCTTTCCTTTCCTTTTTTTTTTCTGTTAAATCTTGGAACTTGCGTATACTACAAGACTCAAACATGAGAAATAAATATCAACAAAAGGTAAGTGATATGTTTTCCCACCAAACTTCTCTAAGTTGGAAAGCAGATGAGAAACCAAGCAAAGAATAGACCTTCAGCAAAGTGGGCAAGTGGAATCAGCAGATGAAGGAGCAGTTTGTAGGCTGGAAAGTTGAAGTCAAGTTCAGAAAATTCCTCCTCTACTCTCCTCAGGGAGAAGTCCTCAGTTCCACTGACATGGTAGAAGTAAGGTGTCCTGGGTGGGAAGTATCTTTCTAATACATCTGCAGAGGCCAAGGGAGAAAGTGAACTTTTAGGATTGAATTGGCCACAATATATGTTCCTTTCTGATCACTGTTGTCCCAGATGAAAGAAAACATGGCAGCCTAGGAAGGGCAGGATCTGAATGGCAAAGCTCCAGATTTTAAGGGTATAAGTACTACACACATGACACAAAGCACAAATAAACACCCCAAACAACAATGACAAACCATGGGCCCCAAAGTCACCAGGCCAATCAGTTAACCCATAGGCTTCAGTCTCCTCACGGGTGGGTTGATGAGTTTAAGTGTTCTTTCAGTTATAAAATTGCATGAATTTTTCAGTACTTAGTTTTATACGAAACTTAGGCTGGGGTTTGGTTGCAGCCTTCCAGAATTGATGGGGCAATTTTAAACATTAAATGAAAAATCAAATAGAATTGGGTTTTAATTAGCCAGTTTAAACACTTCCCTGCCCCAATGACCTTTTTCGAACCAAGTTTGTGTGTGTGTGTGCATATGCTTGTTTTACGTGTTTGTTTTTCTTGTGCCAGTGTCTGTATGCTGCTGAATCTTTAATGATATTTTGGAGAAAGCCTCTGGAAAGCAATATTCTATATGATAGGATTCAGGTTATTTAAAAATTCACTAAATTACACTATGCTTTTGTGAAAATTTTGAGCCATTATAAAATCTTGCATCTGTTTTCTTATGTATTGAAAAGGTTTCTTATGTGGCTAGCCTCTTTAGTATTTAGAACTCATTTAAAAATTTAAGAACTCCCTGAAGGAAAACAAATTTTTAAAAAAATATTGCTTAATCTTTACCCTCCTTAAAAGTAAGGAGGATAGTTTTTTAAAAATTAATTTCTGCAGAAAGTTTTTAAAAAAATAAATTTCCTTTTATTTCACATTTGGTGCATTTAGTTCCTGAAGACACAGCTGCAGGGGTGCAGGGGGCGGGGAGGAAGCCGTGTGCCCTGAAACAAGAGTGCTGCCGACTAAAAATCTTGAACTTGAATCCCTGGCCCATTATGTGCAATTTGCTCAGCTTCAAATTAGTCATGTCTGGGGGATATAATGGTTGAAAAAGCAGGTCACTGTTCCCACCTGTTCTAAAACTGTTAAGAGTATGAAGATCAGGACTGGATGAGTAGGAAATTATTGCATTGTTTTAAGTGTACACATAAATGAGAATATTTCAAACTTAAACTACAAATAAGTATCAACAAATTATCAATAATTGTTTCTTTAGGAAGGATTGCTCTTTCTTTCATCAGCTGACTCTGAGCATGTTAATGCTGAGACTATTATGTGCAGATGTGTGTCAGTTTTTAGATGGACTTATCTACTGCCTTTCAATGATACAGCCTATGCTATTGTGCTATTACTGTTTAAATGGGAACTATTGGTGATCTTGATTGTGGTTTGTTCTGTTTTTGTTTCTGTGACTATCATTTATTTAGAAGTTGCTAGATTTTAAGAATTTAAATACAATTACAATTATGCAGTATATATAAGAGTTTGCTTCCCAGTATGTTAGGTTTTAAGCTTGTTGTGGTATTTATTATATTTTAGCATATATTAATAATGCAGTACTTTTAATCCTGCAGTGTTTCCGTATCTGGTGAGAATCTTGAAAAGAACTAATTAATTGGCCTTCAGTAAATGTTAGCCCACATTTTTCTGTATTTGATTCTCCCTTTTTATTTTGTAAAATTTTTATATCTGACTAAACCATGTTCTTTTTTTGTTTATTACTAGAGTATCTACTGTGGTTTGTAAGAGTACTATGCAACATCAAAAATTTTTATAAAATTTTTTACAATTGAAATGACATTATTTGACTTAAAAAAATGAAACTACCTCCTGGGATATTGCAACAAAATCATGCTCGTGCTAACAATCTTTAATCATGCTTTCATCTAGTTCAGTAAAGCCTGTCTAGCCTTCTCTTGGAACTTTCTCTTTCCCCTGTTAAAGGTGAGAAATACTTCCTTGAGATTACAGAGCAGCTCTGTAAGGTTTTCAAGTCCCCTGCCTGGAACCCATTTCTAGACTCAAAGCCTTTCCCACCTAGTTGACATTTTGCAATAACTTGGCTTTTAATTGAAAATAAAAATCCATGTAGACTGAGGAAATATTCTTACCTTATATTGTTCATGAAGGGGTTTATGTGGAGATTTAGAATTCGAGGTTTGATGAAGGTCCTTAGCTTCGAGCTCATGTGTGTTACCTGCCTAGTGCACAAAAATATTCTTTAAAATATTTTATTGATTTATTTTGAGAGAGAGGGTAAGGGAGGGAGAAAGAGGGAGAGAAACAAGGATGTGTGAGAGAAACATTGATCAGTTGCTTGCTGCACACCCCCTACCCAGGACCCACCCGCAACCCAGGCATATGATCTGACTGGGAATTCAACCAGTGACCTTTCAGTTTTGCAGGTGATGCCCAACCCACTGAGCCACACCAGTCAGGCAAAATATTGATTAGAGCCTACTGTGTGCCCCAAATATGGCCACAGTACAGACCGGCGGTTAGGAAAGAGGGGACTTGAAACCTGAGTAACCTAGGGAAGCCAGAGGTAGAAGAGAGTCCCTCTAAATACAAGTTCACCAGCAAAAGATTTCCTGAGGTAAGATTTCTAGCATCAAGAGAATTCTCACTCATTTACTTGGAATTTGAGAACATGTGAAATGAGAAGCCCTGTTAATTATAACATCAAATAATTATATTAATATTCCATCTTAAAATAAATATATTAATAAAATAATAATGTTCTACATGTGTTAAATGTGTACTCTGTGTCAGATATTATCTAATTTTTTCCATGCAAGGTCTGCCAAATTGGTACTGCTGTGCCCAGTTAACATGTAAGTAAACTGAGGCACAGAAAAGTCTAGAAGAAATGCTCAAGATTACCTAATTAGTCGGTGTCAAAGCTGGGACTCCAATCTGACAATAGAACCAGAATCTCAACTATTATGTGATCCTTCCTCCACCTCCCAAAATCTTGACATCAAGGACTGAATAAAAATGGTTTAAATATGGAAAGAGATGGTGAATAACAATAGAAAAACAATTAATGTCTTATTTTTAAATCATTGGGTAACATGTAAAAAAGAAGGGATATCAGATATTATGATAAATGAAATGGAGTCCAGCTGTACATTGCATAACGTCGCCCTTACCAAGGCCAAGGCAGGACACCTTTTGATGTGTCTGCATATGTGAGTCCAACCAATTTCGTGCAAGTTCTAACCAGTCTCCATAATTGTATGAATCACCCACTGTCTGAGCAGCCAAGTTCATTAACCATAATGTGTTTGAGTTCTGCTACTTTAAGGAAGATTACTCGATTTTGTTCTCTCTAGTTAGTGGTTTTAATCTACTTACGTAGTTATGTAAGTCTCGACTTCAAAGGAAGAGGAGAGAAGGAGTCAACTGAGGTCGGAGAGGATATTAGAGGTTGTGAATTGGCAGGGATGGTAGAGCAATCGAAATAAGAGTCTCCTGCTGAAAACTGAAAGTTCTGTTCCCCATAGGATAATTTTTGTTTATATTCACACCCATGCATAATAATGAGGGCATTTCAAACTAGAGGCTTCCATGCTGACACCATGAACAGGTACATTTTGTTCTTTGGAAAAAATGCTGATAGAATTTTTCTATTGAAAGATTTGTTGTCCTCAATTTTGACAGAAGCTCTTGAGAGATGATGGCAGGTAGGGAGCATCAAGCCATGAAATGATCACATCTGTTCCATTTTAGGTCTTGTCTCTTCTCTGAGCTGTAGCAATGGTGCTATGACAGAAGACAAATGAGGCAGATAGGGGCAGTTCCTAGAGAAAGCACCTGGATGGGTTTGGAGAAGGGAGTGGAGGAGAGGAGCTTGAGGTGTTCAAGGTCTCACAGGATTGCTAAAGAACAGAAATGAGCAACTCATGTTTTATAATACAAAAATGCTAAGATTCTTTAGCCTTTTACTGCTCTTCCTCCTACCCTCCACACCTCTTTTGTAGAGCAAAAGCAATAATCAGATTATCATCCAACCAGTAGTGAAAGATCTGACTTATTATGATTTGCTGCTGTTTGAGGATCTACTCAATGACTATGGAAACCATTTTATGTATATTGATTTATTTAATAATCATAATGAATCTTGAGGCTCATTGGAGGAACTTTTCAGAGGTTACAGATATAGTAAATAAGAGGGCTGGCACTCAAGTCCATGTTCCTCGACTGAATCCTAAGCCATGGTCTTAAGTCTAATGCCACTGTCTTCCTATTGTCTGTTCAGCTTCCATGGAGACAAAGGGTGGAGTGTGATGAACCTAATTCTACACAGATGCAATAGAAGATGAAAGCTGTCACTCCTTTTTCTACTTTGACCCTTTTCCCAAACCTCATACTCTCATCACTGACTGGGTACTAATCATGGACCTAGTTAATTCCTAAATGAATGATCCCAATTTCAGTACATATTAACTTCTTACACTAGCCATTATAAATGCTGACCAGTGTTGGGGGCTGAACCTGAGAAAACTGTACCCCAGGTACCCCTAAAAAGAAATCACACACAACAAAGATCAACTGAGAATTGTACTTGAAAATGTGTCAGAATTACTAACCTGTGAATGCTCCCTGGATTTCGCATATACAATACGTCTTGAATATACTTGTTGAATGCAAGAGAGGAACATGGGTGTGGAGAAGAGAGATGGGAGTAGAGTATGGACTCAAGAAAGAAAAACTAAGCCCTTTTTTAAACATATGAGACCATATCTCTGGGATACAGCTTGTATCTGGAGTTCCAAAACCTACCTCCTAGGTCACCCCCACCCCCATTTGCTATGCCTATTGAAATCCTGGCCTTCAAGTACAATTTTCTTTTTTTCTCTTTGTCTTTCCTACTCCACTCTTTAACATTTCCTGATAAAGGGGTGTTCTTTCTCCACTGGCCCACAGGAATTTTAAGTTCTTCTTCAACTTCTGGTAATTCCCTGGGTTAACTTGGAGGCTTTATCCACAAAACACATTCCAAGAAAACAGGTAATCGGAAGAGGCCAAATTATTATATTCGTTTTGGCAAGGCATTATGATTTTTCTTTAGAAAGAAGGTAATGGGCCTGTAAATGAATTGCTTAGGTTTTTAAAACCCCAGATTACTAAGACTTAGCTCATGAGAGCTGGTTGGGGGCTGCCTTAGTCCTGGCTCAGCCCCTCCCAGAGGGAGAGCTCCTGGTCCCAAAGCAGCATCACTCAGTGGGCTGAATCTTGGCTCTCACTCTGCAAATGAGTTGTGTCAGTGATCTCTAATAAGTCACAAATGCTCCTTGGCTCCCAACCTCAACTGTGACATGGGACAGAGCCTTCTTACATCATGGATGATAATTGCGAGGACCTTGAGGACATGGCACCCATTGGGGTGCCTTATTGAACCAGGCCCACCAGAGATGCAATGCCCAGAGGACTCTTTTCTGAAACTAGCTGATTAACTCCATAGACATCTCTGCTACTTTTCTTTCTCTGTCCCTCTCTGTCCTTAGATATGGAGGAAATTTAATCATGATGCTGTTTATTTCCTATTCTTTTTCTTCCTTGAGTCACCACCACTTTGTCAAACACCTCCAGATTCATAGACCTACTGAGGGTGAAGGAATGGGATTGATCCAAAGCATTATCCAGTTTGGGCTTGAAAGTACAAAACAGGTCATTCCATTCTGTTTCCTAACATTACTTTCCATGCTGTAGCCAGATGTCTCATAATAAGCCTTCCCCAAACAGTAGACATGATTGCAGAAAACTAGTAAATAAGAACAAAGTCTAAATCATTCTCCTAAGCATGCACATTTTGCCCCAAAGAGAACCCCTCATGCTTTTACTCAAGTTCTATCTGTTATTTTTGTGTTATACACAATAACTAATTAATTTTTAGAGGGGGGGGAAGGAGGAAGAAGGAGAGGGAGAGAAACATTGACTTGCAACCTAGGCATGTGCCCTGACTGGGAATTGAACTGAGGACATTTCCCTTTGCAGGATGACACTGAACCAACTGAGCCACACCAACCAGGGTGCATTATACACAATTTTAATAGAGCTTGGTTATGCCATTTCTAAGTCTACAACATTTGAGGCAATTTGCCACAGAAACTCTGGCAGTAGAGAGATGTAGGAGCGTAGTTACCTGAGGGCAAAGGGAGAGAGGGAAAGATGCCCAGGAGCTCGGGGTCTCTGTGGTACAGGCAGGTCACTCCACACCTCAGTAGCCCCATTGGCAGCATCACTACATTATAGACTGATATGATGATTGATTATTCTCCAAAGTGGGCTTATTACTTTTCATGAATGTAGCATTTTGGGTGACTGTATCCACACACTTTGGTGTCGTTTGGCCTAAATGGAAGCTGTGGAGCTTGTCCCTATGAAAGTGTAAAAATAAAAGGGCCTTAGAGACTGTCTTGTCCTACCTCCTTTGAGGAGGAATCAGAGTCCTGGGAAAAGGAAGGGGCTCAGTTTACAGAATTAGAGGCAGAACCAAGGCTTGGATTCACGTTCTAATTCCAGTCAGCCCTCCAAACATGTATCTCCTTCTGAGCTTCAGCATGAAGACTGATTTCTGTCCAAACTCAAGAAAATTCCCCAATTGTAGTTCTTTCTTTTAGAGCAAGGGGAAGGGAGGGAGGAAGAGAAGGAGTGAAACATCAATGTGTGGCTGCCTCTTGTGTGCCCTGTACTGGGGACCTGGCCTGTATCCCAGGCATGTGCCCTGCCCAGGAATTGAATTCACAACCCTCTGGTTTGCAGGCTGGCACATAATCCACCAAGCCACACCAGCCAGGGTGCCATTTGTAGTTCTTACAGCTTTATTAACTTTTCTATAACTTGAAAATAAAATAGTAATGACTTTAATGTCTTTACCTTCTTGCTTTTGTTTACTTAATATTCTTAGCTAATCTCTTATGGAACAATATCATACACAGTGTTAAGCTGTTCTAGGTGGATTTTAAAGTATACTACAGATTTAAAAAAACAAAACTAAATTCCTTGCTTGCTTGCTGAGGGCGTGGTACATTCCCTTCCTGTTGGTTGAGAAAATGTTGTAAATTTAAAATTTAAAAAGGAAAAATCCCATGACTGTGGTCCTTAACAATCCAACGAAAGACCCATCTTCATGGTTAGTTTTAAGACTCCATCAATCAGAGGCTCCTCTGACTAAAATGCTCTGACTAACTTACGTGCTTCCAGGGGATGTTTGTGGCAAGCATAATTCTGAAATTGTAGTGAGTTTAGGGGAAGTGGCATGGAGTATATTTTTTTGGTCTGTTTTACACACAAAAGAAACAACAAACTTGCTCAGCCTTCCTTTCTACCATTTCTTCACTCTGAGGATAATTGCAAACAGAACAATCAAATTGCGAAAATAGGACTTAAAATGTTCAGGGCTACATACCACTGTGACTGATGGGCATATTTTTGTGATTCCAGAGGTGCAAGTATTACACTGTAAATTCTTCCTCTTCCTCTTCTTTGTTGAAATTATGCAGAGTCACAAGGCACTATGCTTTTCTGCATCCTCTGATTTAGCCCTAATAAATTCTGACTTTTAAGTGTCTGTTTAACAACCTTGTCTTCAGGTGATCACAGCCAAAAAGTTGGGTTTCATAGTTATTAAATCTAGCCCTCTGTTAGCGCAAGTAAGTCTTTTGAAGGCCCTCTTCCTTTTACTCTAGGTTCTTCTACATCGTGTCTGCCCTCTGTTGAACTGTGACTTGCCTGAGAACAGAATGCCTCAAATGTAGGAAGAATACATCCCCACATTCCTTTCTTTTCTCTGTTCTGTTGAGCTAGTCCTGACTTGTGTGAACAAACTCTAACTTTAGTTCCTGTTTGGTATCACTTATAGGACACACCTCTACTTAGAAATGATCAGCTTTTTCATAATTGTGGGGTAAGGTGGGGTGGGGTGGGGAGGCACTTGGCTGTGACAGGCAACTCTGCACTTCAAGCATCCGTTTAGTCCTACCTTTCCTCCGAATTTTACAGAATTTGCAGGTCCATCGGAGAGCCCACATTAAATCCCCAGGACCATTCTTTGAGCATGCCTGAACAGAACAGAGTTATGTTCTGACAGAACATGATATTTATGGATAACAGTTGATGAAAGGGAAAGAAATAGGATAATTTGTAGATGCCTAAGATTTTTAAACTAAAAGAATACTAAGTTCACCTTTCAATTAATATTTGTTTCCTTTTTTACTTTGTTTTACCAACATCAGAAGAGTTCCCCATTCCCCTAACCAGCCCAACTAAGAAAAAGAGAGAAAATACTTTGGGAGTAGGATGAGCAGCAGTATGTTTGGGACTTAAACAAAAACAACATTAGTGTATATTTGAGGCCATAATATTTCTGGGTTAGGACTTGGGTTGGGCATTGATACCAGCTCCATCCGTTAACCCTCTGGGCAGCTCACTTTAGAATAAACACTCTTGCTCTGGCCACTGTGTGTGGCTTGGCTGAAGTGGGGGCACGCACAAGAAGGCAGCCAGTCCGTTTCTCTTTCCCATAGATGTTTCTCTCCCTCCCACCCTCCTTCTCTCCCTTCCTTTCTCTCTGAAAGCAATTAAAAAAATATCTCCTCAGGTGAGGGGGGGAAATGGAGTAACACTCCTGGCTCAGCACAACTGCTACAGTATTTTGAGAGTTGCCCTCGGCCCTGGCTGGTGTGGCTCAGTGGATTGAGTACCTGCCTGCAAACCAAAGGGTTGCCTGTTCGATTCCCAGTCCAGGAACATGCCTGGGTTGTGGGCCAAGTCCCCAGTTGGGGAAATGTGAGAGACAACTGATCTATGTATCTCTCACACATCAATGTTTCTTTCCCTCTCTTTCTCCTTCCCTTCCCCTTTCTTGGAAAATTAATTAATTAATTAATTAATTTAAAAAAGAAAAGAAAGAAAGTTGCCCTTGATGTCTTTGACTTCTCACAGGATTCATAGGAAACGACCATTCTATAAAACAACGTATTACTGGCTGGAGGATTTCCATATGATGTTTCTGTTCAACGAAAAACTTACTAATCCAAAGCACATTCCAGCCAAAGCACATTTCTTACTGACCGTTTTCTAACATGTGGTTTTATAGTGATCAGTGGATATGATCTGGTTTGTTGTGACACTTGCTTTATAACCTGGACTACCACTCACATACTTTGAACCTCAGTTTCCTTATCTAAAGATTTCTCCTTCACAGGGACGTTATTGGGTTTCAGTGAGAAGAGCATGTGAGTTATCTGAGCATGCATGTTAGATCAATTATATATCAGCCATTTTCCTGAACTAGAAGTTGTCACTAATTAACTTTTTAAAGTTTGATGTTTTTTTGTTTTGATCATCTTTTCTCTGGTTAGGCCTGTGGCAGACTATTTCTGCCTCTTCGTTGATTATATAAAATTAGAAACTCATCAGCCTGACTTGAGAGCCATCCATTAGGCACAATGCAAGCTAACCAACAGTTCAAAAAGCAGGTCGCTTATACATTTGGTGAATGAGAGTGATTAACTTACTTTTTGATCTGGTTAGCAATAGTTTTCACCAAGGTTTAATTTGAATCTTAAATTTTGCCTTTTAAATTGCTGGGCCAGTATTCATGGCTCTTTATAGCATAGATAAACCCAGGGAGCAAAGCTTGTAAATGGATATAACTCGGTTTGCGAAGGAGCGATACCCCATCCATGCATGCTGCAGAGCGAATCCCAATTGTTCTTCTGTTTCACATTATAAAATTGAAGTCATCGTCCATGGGGAAATTATTTTGCTTCTAGATAATAATATAAGTGACAAAGACCTTTCAAAGTCAAAATTCAAGGGAAAAAAGGATCTTCTTTTCATAAAATATTAAATACTTCTAAAATATTAACTAACAGTATAGTGGTCTATTGTAAGAAATTATAAACAAAAAATAAAGATGAAAACATAGCCCCTATAAAACTTTAAGCTACATGAGAGCAAGGCTGGCCTAATTTGCTCAGCTTTATATCCAGTGGTTACGACAGGGTAGTGCAGTGTAGGCGCCCAGTGATACTTGCTGAAGAAACAGAGGGATGCCTTGTTTTTTGGACCTATTGCAGAGGTAGCTGAAATGCTTCAGTGGTAAGGTCTGTCTTTAAGATTTGTAATATTGTATTCCTGGCTATTCTTTTATAATTTAAATGAAGGGAGATTCTTATTATTTACTTGAACTTAAAAGATTATGTCACCTTTATGATTTTCATGCTTAGATTTATAAAAACATATACTTTTTGGAGTTAGAGGTACCTTCTCCTATCGTATTGTGGACCTTAAGGCCCAAAGAAATCACGGTAGGAGAATAAGGTTAGAATGAAGAAGTTACCTGACAACTAATGGAGTGTTTCATTACCTGGGCCTACTGTTATGCTGATTACTATCATGTCTGCTCTAGTACTTGGTCTGTACTTAGCCATAAAGGCAGACAGTTGGTAGTGACTTGTTATCCATACTGGCTAGGAGGAAGGGAACATAGACTAGTTACATGTATTTACAGATTTGGGTATTCAAATGAGAATGTTGACAGATGATGGAAATTTTGTGATTTGTTGTTTTTGAAAAGTAAATGTGTTTCCTTCTCCCTCATGTGGGCTGTTTTTAGGGGATTTTTAAAGACCACATAGTTTGCTTCATTTTCTATACACCTTTGAAGATAGACACTTCATCTTTCAAAGTTTCCCCTCTTAAGAGTTTTGCAGGTGTATCAGCAGTTCATGGCGATCACTAACGTGTTTATGATGCCAGCTTGTACAACTGCCCTTGACAAGAAAGCGTAATGCATTCAAATAACCACTGACCTCCACATTCCACTGTGTTCAGCTTGTGTGTCTGGAGGGCGGGAATGAATTCGTCCACACATTCTTCCAGGTTTCTGAACAGTACTGAAACAGGTTGTGCAGAATACCTGCAGGTAAACCTGGGCCTTGGACATGCTAGTGGAGCCACGTGGAGCTATGGAACAGAAATTTAAGAAGCATATGTAAGATGAAAGAGAAAGAAGCAAAAGCCAAGGAGACAGTCACCCAAAAGCTAGGCCTGGGCTTCTCTTAGCCAGACCTTCCAGCTAGAGGTGGGCATGTTGAGGGGTTGGGGGTGGGGGACACAGAACTGGCACAGAGGAAGGGGAGGAGAGGGGGAGGTGTTGGAAAGAAGATAGGGGCTTGAAAGAAAGGTGATAAGAATTCCTCCTTAGCTGGGTCAACATGTCATCATGCACTCTGTCCCTCCCTCCCTCTAAAATAATGGCCTTTTTTTTGGTATGGACCCATCTACTGCTCTAAATCCTGGATAAAACTCCACTGGAAGTGGGAGTTTGCTATTCTGAATCTAACAAGAGCTTTGGGGTCAGAAGGACTGGACACAGGTCTTGGCACTATCACTTGCTGGCTGTGTGGCCTTGAACAAATTACTTAATCTTAGAGCCTGAGTTTCCTCCACTCTCAAATGGGCAAAATGGTAGTAGTAATGCTGCGAGGAGTAAATGACATTTTATATGAAAAGATTAGATAAGCGTACAGTGCCTGGCAAATAATAAACACTTAGAATAGGCTAGGTACTGTTTTATGATTAGTCTTTTTCTTTTTTTCACTGCTTTTAGAGAGAGAGGAAGGCAGAGAGAGAAACACCGGCTGGTTGCCTCCTGCATGCCCCAGACTGGAGATGGGACAGGGATGAGGCTCCAGCCAACTGAGCCATACCAGCCAGGGCTAGTGTTATTCGTTTAACCCAGCAATGAGTTCTGGGAGCTAAATCGCCAGAGAGAGCCCTTTGGGAGCCTGGCATAAAAGATTTTGTGCCTGCTCTGAATCTGGCCATAATGGTTCAGAGAGTTGGAGATGGTTCTAGAATGAGGTTTAGATTGCTTGTGTGAATTTAAAACTAGTAACTAGAAACATATATTTTTGTTCCATCCCACTTTTTATTATGTTTTTGAACAGAATACAATGGTGTTTAAAAAATCAAAAACAAAGAAAATAATTATCCAGAAATCCATCATTTTAATACAATAATTCTGTGTTAGTTTTTTATTTTTTTACCTTCTGTGACTGAATAGTTCCAACTTTGTATAAAAGAAATGTAAAAACCTAGTAAGCAGAGGCTCAGAAGTTTATTGTTTATGCCTCTGCCACTGTATATTTATTTGGGAAATTCAACAGTCAGTTCCTCATATCCTCCTTCTAAACTCTTCTCTATTACTTAAATCAAGTTGCTTGTTGAACCATTGAACCATGGGAAATTCATTTTCAAAATCTGCTTAATTGCTGTGAGACTTTTAATTTGTTCTGGATGATGGTGCTAATGTCTGGGAACTGGGACTGAAGCCCTCCAAAGTTGTTAATTCAATCAGCTGCTGTGCCCTTGCCATGCCTAATGAAGGGTGGGGGCGGGGCGGGGACTCCAGATTCTTCTCACAAAGAGGCCAGGGCTCTCCTGAACACCTTGTCAAAGATGAATAAGAGGGGCCCCACAGTTAGGTCGAACACTTGGGGCAAATTACCAGGGTGTCAGCCCATATTATCCAAAGCCCTGGGTTGTGCTTCCCAAAATAATTATTCAGTGGGTTTTATGTAGGACCCCAGAGTTTTAAGGCATGGATTTTGTGTGCATGTTGTTCACACCTGATAATCTGCAAAATTCTTTAATTACCGAGGTTCTGTTGTGGCTCTGTCTATAATCTGTAAGATCATAAATATTACCCTCAGACTATTGATATTCCCATTAACCACTGAAGTTTTCCATGGCGAGACTGGTGAAAGCTTGCTCTGTCCTCATGATAAATTAGCTTGTTTATTCCTCTTCTGCTTATTTCTATCCTGCTGTTGGTTAGTGTAATGAAGCAGAAATCCATTGTGTATGTTCATTGGGTAGCGATCCTCTGGCACCAAAGGGGGTAATTGAGTAGAAAGGCAGAATGCTGTTGGTGCATGGGAGAAGTTAACACCACATGAGGTCACCAGGCTTCAAGCTTTAATCAATGTGGACACAATGCAATTGAGATTTTGAAAAAGGGTTTGTTTATAGTGTGAGAGTAAGGGTCAGTAGTTAATTTGAAATGCTGTAGGTGTGTTTTCCTTGAACCAAGAAGGTGTAGAGCATGTGTCATAGAGGATTGTAAATATCCTCAAGGGAAGGATGCAATCGGGGTGGGGGTTTAAAAAGAAGGGCATTTAGGAACTTAAATGTACCTATTATTGATCCATCCATGTTTTACTTAAACTTTACCATTCTTTAAAATGAGAGACTGCAGAAGAAACACAATGTGAGTCCATAGTATAGAAGCACAGCCCTACCAAGAAACGACTTTTTTTAAAAGCAATGATTTCCTTTCAGAAGATCATCGAAGTGCTATAAAATATTCCTAATAGTAGTACTATGTGCTAATTCTAAAAAAATTCTCACTTTCAGGAGTTTGAATCTTCTAGGATTTTTAATCGCTGTGGTTTGAATGGGATAATATGAAAGCCATGAACCCCTGCACTTGTTCATGCTGCTGCCCTTTTCCATTTCAAGCCCCAGTCTATACCAGGCATGTGTGCCTGCTCTTTGGAATCTTTTTGCCCCCCCCCCCCTTATTTAATTACCTGTGTCTCAATAGCTGAAAACACCATAAGCACTCTTTGGCCAATTTGAAAGTAGAGAGGGCCTGTCCTCTTGTTGCAGGGAAACTTTACAGACCAACGTCTGATTTTTCAGAAATGACTCCAGGAAAAGAACATGAAGGTTATGTACAGCCAGAGGCCCTCAGATGATTTGCTGAGTGTATGTTAAATCTAGATGATGAATTCCTCACACTTGTGTAGTGCTTTTACCCTGCTCCAAATCACTTACATATAAATCTTCTCATTTAACATCACCAGCAACACTCTAAGAGAGGCTGGTCCACTAGGCATATTCTCAGTTTAAAGTTATGGAAACAGAGATGGAGAGTAGCTGTGTTTGTGGTTAGTTTTGTTTGAGAAGATAATTGATTTGTTTGTGGAGGGAATTACTCTGGGGATTTGAAGATTAATTGCTATAAGATGACAGGATGAAGAACAGGAAAAAAAGGCTTAGTTTTTTTTAATATAGAGAATTATTTACTATGGAAGTCACTGCATATTAACAAACATTACTTTTTGAGCTACCTTCTAGGGCAACAAAATGCCATCTGGGGTTCATTTTTTTCACCTTCCCCACGTAACACTCAGTTGCTTCCATGAACAGTTGTTAAATATGTAAAGAATATCTCTTTGAAGGAACAACCTGAGGGTGTCCAGATGTTTCAATCTTTTCCTGGGCAGAATCTGGGTCTTTAGAACCCCGCGGTAAATCTGAAGGAAGGAGCTGTGAGAGCCTAGAGGAGGCAAGTGAAACTAATTTACTAGTGCTAGCTAGTGAATGGTGCTGTGGCATGGTAACCTACAATGTTAACTCTTCTGCGGTGTGGTCTTCTCCCTTACCTAAGTCATGCCAATGAATATGCATTGGAAGGTGATTTTTGGTGTTGGTATGATGGCACATAGAATGGGTCATTTAATTTTGGTACATCCAATCTCCACTTGGTGGACAGTGGTGATATTTCTAGTTTGGGGGCTGTGTAATAGCCATTCTGGGAAAACCCTGTTTGTAATTAAATTCTCATTCATACCCTTAATTATTTCCTTAGCAATTTCACTTCTGTGAATTTAGCTTAGGTCAAAAGGCATCCCATTTTTAAAGATTTGGATAATAATTGCAAACTTTCCCATCAGATCAGTGATAACCACCAAATACCCCATTCGTCGAGTCTGGAAGTGTTCATTTCTCTGCATCTGGGCCAATGCAAGGCATTATTTTTAATTTTTGCCAATGTGTCAAGAATATCCTTTTCTTTCTTTTTAAGATTTTATTTATTTATTTTTAGAAAGAGGGTAAGGGAGGGAGAAAGAGAGGGAAAGAAACATCTATGGGTTTTATAAGGCCCTGACTGGACACCTGGTCTACAACCCAGGCATGTGCCCTCTCTGGAAATCAAACTGATGATCTTTAGTCTAAGAGATGATGCCTAACCCACTGAGCAACACCAGTCAGGGCTCGTTTTCTTATAATTCACATTTGTTTACTAGTGAGGGTGAACCTATCTAAAAATTTTCTTTTAAATCCCCATCCAGGAACATTTTTTCTTTTTCTTTCTTTCTTCTTCTTCTTTTTTTTTTTTTTTTTTTTTTTTGAGAGAGAGGAAGGGGGAGAGAGAGAAGCGTTGATTGGTTGCCTCCGAGATGCACCTGCCTCAGACAGGCCCAGATCAGGGACTGAATTGGCAACCTAGGTATGCGCCCTGACTGGAATTGAACCTGCAACCCCTCGGTTATGGAACAGTGCTCCAACGAAATTAGCCACACCAGCCAGGGCAAGTGTGAGCCTATTTTCATATGATTCCTGGCTATTTATATTCTTTCATGACTTGTCTGGTTGTTTCCTTCCTTTAGTATACTGCTTTCAAACTTGACCATCCCTATAGTATACTTCTTAGCAATTAGGGAAAGAAGGAAGACTTACTGGGAGGATGGTCCAGCCAAATTCTATTGATAGAAAGACCCCAAGTTTCCTCTGTGACATTTCTCCTGCCTCTCTCTCAGTCCGTGTGGTTTAAGAGAATCCTCATCTCTGACGCCAGTGATGGGCATGTGACCGAGCATGCAGTGGACATGTTAGTCTAAACAGAGCAAATTCTGAGGCTTGTGTGGAGGCCACCAGGAAGAAGTCTATTTTTCTTACCAAACGTAAACCCTGATAATACAAGCCTGGAATTGCTGGAAGCCTTCCAAGAAAGTCTGATAATGAAGCTAATCAAACATAAGGTAGAATTCAGTGACTGTGGAGAAGTGAGATCTGTTGACATAATTTGATCTTTCAAAATAACCGCTATCTAAAGACTGCTCTGTTGTTGGACATTTTTCAGCTTCCCCTTACTAAGTGATTGATTAATTTTTGCTCAAGCAACTTTGAGCATAATTTC
This sequence comes from Tonatia bakeri, assembly GCA_004024845.1. Lineage (NCBI taxonomy): Eukaryota > Metazoa > Chordata > Mammalia > Chiroptera > Phyllostomidae > Tonatia > Tonatia bakeri. Next base: position 407,951 of record PVIA01000025.1, on the reverse strand, counting down.
ATTTCTCTTGCAACCGAGAAATATCTGACTGATGCACTTGTTACTGTGTCTTCGGTTTAAAGACCGGCTGATGGGGACCACTAATATATTGCAGGTGTATTTGGAGAGTTTGCTCAGGTTTGATGGAATAGGTCTTCTGTAACAGTTAAAATATAAAATCAGCTATGGAACCACAACCTTTCTTAGGAACTAGAGCAGTGGTTGAAGTGGTGAGTGTGTGTGGGTTCTGTACCACTGATGGAGCAGCCAGTGGCTGGTGAAGATCATCAGTGCCAATTCCTGGACGTCGGCCAGGCTGCTGGCTTTGAAACGAAGTTTATCACAACATGTCCTCCCGCTGAGCTGGATTTATTCGTGAGATGGATGGCAACAGGATCTCCCAGCATCTAAAACGAAGTTCTTGAAGGCATAGGAGAAGCTTTAAAGACTGCCTAAGCAGAGCAGTATTTCTGGGGATGGTTGAGAGTCTTTAATAGATGTTGCAATGGCTTGAGGTTTCTTTGGGACATCCAGGAGTCTGTGAGGCAGAACGAGGAATGAGCCAGCATGCATTACTACCATTCCTGAACTGGGTTAGTCCTGGGCTACAGAAGGAGTGCACACGTGGATCTTGCCTTTGAGCAACTTAAATTTGATTGGAGAGATAAGGTTGATAAAATGAGACAGTTTGTTGTTAAGGTCAAAGTTGGGTAAAACAGACTAATCGTTCTGAGCCTTTCTTAGATCAGATAAAAAGATTTGTTTTAAAGAATTAGTGAGTTCGTCCTGGGCCTTTGAAGTTTTGGGTGATCATTTGAAGCACAATTTGATGTGCATAATCCAAGACAAGATTCCCCTCATTCAAGGCACAGAATTAAAAATGAGCTTAATAGAAAAAGCCATGATTAGGACATCTGGTTCTGCCTCCATTTCCTTATCATTCAATTCCTCTCATCTCTTCTTCCCTTTATTATTCGCTAAGTGGACATGGTAATGCTTTCCTGTGGCAAATAAAAACAAAGCCGAATATGTTGGCATTTTCCACCAATTTCTTTTCTTTTTGTTAAAGGCACTAAGGTAAATCCTGAGGGTCTTTAGGTCACCTACAGCTCAGAAGTTTGTTTAGATGGTGATTAAGGTATGTCTTAGCACTTTGCTAAATTCTGGGGAATATAAAGAGGCACAAGACACGATAATCTGCTCCTCTGTGGTGTTACGAAAAGAAAGCACCAGGTCTGAAATCAGCACGTTGAGACCTCAGGGTATCCACCACGCACCAGCTGTGAGACTAGCTTTGCTTTTAGCGCCTCTTCAGTCACCTGCCGGAGATCTGTACGCTTAAATATGCCTACAGAGTGCACTTACCTTTGGTAATGCACCCAAGACAGACGCGGTGGCACTGTTTCAGCTGAGTAGATAGGCAGGACATTTATAAGAATATTTTTAATACAGTAGAGCAGCATATGGTAAAATATTAGATAAGATTAATTGAGAATTCAATGTGCCAAGCAGTGTGTTAAGTGTTTTATATGCTTTATCTCAACCCTCATGGTGTTTTTAGTTGAAACTCAAATCTCTGTCTCCCTTGCTGTTTTCATATTTAAATGTCTGGGAAGACTAGTTTCCTTAAAGCAGTGATTTGGACTTAACTTGTTAATTTTATTTTCCTTAAAAAACCCTCTGTTTTATAAGCCATGGAGTTTAGGGGACAAAACCTGAAGGTGGCTATACATTCACCAGAGGGTTTACAAACACCCGTAAGGACAGGCACTGTGTTAGACATTGTGGGCAATCTCCATTCAGCCCGGGCCTTCCGTCTGTATTTCCCTTTGTGAACTCTTGCTGAACATCCCATCATCCTTTGTCAAGATGAGGTCCTGTTCATCCTGTCTGCTTTCACCCCATAAATGTTTTAGGAACTCTCCACAGACTGGCTGGATTGTCTCTCTGGGCTATGAACAGATCGTGTGGGTGATGAGACAAGTCGGAAAAGACTCGGCCTTCAAAAAAGGAGGGTGGAAAGCTCTTTCTTTGGCTGTCAGAATGGAGCTAGGACACAAAGAGAACTTCGTTCATCATGCTTCCTTTTGTAATGAGAATGGTGGAGGCATTTTTTCAACCACTATTATTTTGTCCTCTGTCTCGTCTGAGTTAAACCAATTGTTAATAGCTAATCGAGGGGTTAAAAATTTCCCAGGCACAGCCAGACAGAATCAACCAACTTCACTTGATAAAGGAGTGGGTTGATTCTGATTGGGAAACCAGGTTAGGTGAGGTACCAGGCTTCCTGCAGACTAGGTGCTAGTCTGGTAGGCTACTCTTATCCAAGATCTACGAGGTGGTAGATTTGTGCTTAGATAATGAAAATGTCATGTGTGTGTGTGAGAAATGGAGTCTAGGTAAAAAAAGGCGAAGGTGTTTATTGGATTCAATCACTTTGTAGTACCACGGTCCCAAAAATAAGCAATGAATGGAAAACTTCAAGCATCTCAATTTACTGGACAACCTTGGACAACATATTGTTTAACTTTTCTATAGTTGCTTTCTTAAAAATCAAAGGAGGATGATAATAATCTTTGATATCCACTTAAAAGGTGCTGTGTAAAATAATGAGACTGTAAGTGTTTTGAGTGCTCTGGAGAAAAAGAGATAGGGAAATTTAAGTATTACTCATATTTATTGTGGAAAGATAATGAATATAACTCCCCACCTTTTTTTGGAAAATCTGTTATGCTTTCAGCACCTCGCTTTTACAAGGGAAGTTGTGTGTGTTAGCAGAGGTTGCCTTTGCAACAATTTTGTTTTCCAAGGCAGATCCTACAAGTTTACAATGTGGTTGGTTTCCTAAAAGGAAAGTTTGAGGGTAGCCTTGTCCTCTCTCCATTCCATGAATCCAGTAGTAAGATGTTTTATAATTATTGTTGGTTAAGGGTAAATGAAAGGCAGTGAAATAAAAGGCAATGTCAGTGTTTATGAGAGAGTCGATCAACTATTACTCTAGCTATTCCCTCGCTGCATGTTTGTCTGTTTTCTTTTAAGAGTTAAGTGGAGTTTTGAAGTCAGAATAGTGAGAGGTGGCAGTAAAGTCCAAGAGAGGCATCACGGCATCTCAAGGTTGGAAGACACCATGGAAGATTGGAAGACAGAAGAAAAAGTTGCTTGATTCTTATTTTTTTTTTACCCCAATTGCCCTATTCCTCAGTCATTTACTCAGAACAGAAGGGAAAAATTCCCCACAACATTCTTCCCTTTTATGTCTAGTTTCACCTAAATGATATTTTCTTCCCAGGTAAGATTGGAGTTTACTACTTCTATAATGATGAGCTACTGGTATTTTCTTTCTGACTAGTGGACACCCCTGATTTCCCCACCCTCGATTTGTCTGTTTTCAGTAGGAATCTCACAATTTTCCAATTCTGTAGAAAAACAGATCCTTGGTTTGTTTTCTTTTTAAAGAATTTATTTATTTATTTTTAGAGAAAGGGGAAGGGAGGGAGAAAGAGAGGGAGAGAAACATCAATGTGTGGTTGCCTCTCACACACCCCCTACTGGGGACCTGGCCCATAACCCAGGCATGTACCCTGACTGGGAATTGAACCAGTGACCCTTTGGTTCACAGGCCAACACTCAATCCACTGAGCCACACCAATCAGGGCAGATCCTTGTTTTATAAGGGGCCTATGAATTCATCTAGTATAGCCTCACCCACACAGGGGTCTTCCAACAAAGATGGCCATCCTGCCATCACCTTTCTGCCCTAGTGATGAGTTGCTGTCTAGACAGCTTGTTTAAATTTTCAGTCCAATTGAGACACTATGATGGTTAAATGTTATTTCTTATCACTCAGTGGAAAACTGGCTTCCATTACCACATTGTAATTTCCACTCATGAATCCTTGACTTTCCTTTTGGAATAATCTACATCATGTGCTTCCCTTCAGTTAAATGGTGACCTTTCAAATTGAAGATGACTATCATTTCTCTCTTTTGACTTTCTCTTTTCCAGTAGAAAAACACCCTTTATCTGGTTTAGACTCCTTACCATACCTGCTGTCCCTATCTGGTGATTGTATTCTCAGTCAAGATTGAGTTTACCTCTGCTACCATGGCAACTGGCTAGGGGCTTGTTGTTTCTACTTAGAGGAAACCACCATTTTCCTGTTTTCAGTAGAATGTTTGTAATTCAAAAATCCACTTGTTATTGCTGGTGGTCAGCTTATTCAGATTACCCTGAGTTCTAAAACAGTCTATGCACCGCCATTTTAACTCGTATAAATCTCATGCCAAATGCATTTTCCATATATCTCTGCATTGATTTTTCTCAGTAGGAGAAATAGTATAGCCTAAGGCAAAGAGAGATTCTGAGTGAGCTCAAATAGATTTATTTTCAGACCCCAGTTCAACTACTTGTTGACTTTGGATGAGTTGTTTACATTTTCAGAGGCTCATTTTACTCATCTCTGAGTGTCGATAATATTATCTACCCCTCTCTATTGTATAAGAATGGATATCAATCCAGTTAAATCCCCTAGCCCAATGCCTGGCACATAACAAATACCCAACAAATGATACCTGTTATAGTCATTTACAGTTTGTAGATGACACCCTGATGCACCAGTCCAGTATATAGATAACTGCAATGGTTATGGATTGTTGAGAACTTGGAATCCATGTAGTTGCAAACTCTGAAAAGGCAGTGCTACAGGCTGACTTAGTGAGGTAGGGATTTTTCTTCTAAGCTTGAGTTGTTAGGAAAAAGTAGGGGTTCTCATCTAGGAAATGTTTTGTCCCCCAGAGGATATTTGGCAATGTCTGGGAACATTTTTGGTTGTCATGTCGTGCTGGGGGAGGAGGGAAGATGCCATTACCAACTAGTGGGTAGAAGCCAGGCTGCTGCTAAATATCCTACAATGCAATAGGCAGCCCCAGCAACAGTTATCCTGCCCACACTGTCAATGTGCTGAGGTTGAGAAACCCTGGGATGGAGGGATCGGGGCAGGACAGCCAGGAGTACCAGGATGGAATTGGTAAGTGTAGTTGTCTGATTGTGAGGAGCCCAGGCTTTGAATAAAATTTTGGAATTAGATGATGATCTAGTGTAGCTGTAAGTCTAACCTCATATAGTCTAAACCCATAATCCTGATGTACCTTCGTCAATCCTTTCTATCTTCCCACTGTCATGAGCGAATTAAATAAACCCTGCCAAAGGTTTATTCAAAGTTTTTGCACCTATCTTACTTTTTTATGTTGCCCTTATTAAAGACATGACTGACCTCTCTCAGCCAAGTCCATCTCTTCTACCTGTCTCCTTTCTCTTGATTGTGTATCATGAAAATTCAAAGAATCCATGTAGCAACAGTCAAACCCTTGTGGTGGGGGGCTGGGGGCAGATGTGGGCATACCACAGAACAGGCATTCTCTTCATCTGCAGGGAAGAGGAGAAGGAGGAGGGAAGACCCATGTTAATACTTTGGGCTGTAATTATTTTATAATAATTTATAAATATGATTGTGAAAAATCTTATGGTCCCATTTCACTGAAGAGAAAGCAAGGGCTAATTCTATGTTCCCACAAACAACAGGCTGACTAGGGTATCCTTGGGCTGTTTCTTAGGGAAAAGGCATCTTAGATGTTCAAGTTATTTTTTTTTGTCTTGAAGTTACCTAATATAGGATTCAAAACTAAAATCCCACATCACATTGACTAGGGTTTATTGTAAGAAGGGAAGTAGCAGGAATCGCCAGTGCTCTGAGGAGCCGAGTAGAATGGCTCTCCTGAGAATGAAATAATCCCTCATCCAGGTGAAGGAACAGATCTTTCTTAAAAAAGATTTTATTTATGTTTATTTACTTTTTAGAGAGAGGGGAAGGAAGGAAGAAAGAGAAACATCTACGTGCAAGAGGAACATAGATTGGTTGCCTCTTGCATGCTGCCGACCAGGGACCCAGCCTGCAGCCCAGGCATGAGCCTGACTAGAAATCAAACTGGCCACCTTTCAGTTTGAAGGCTGGTGTCAATGCACTGAGCCACGCCAGCCAGGGTAGAACAGGTCTTTTAAAATTTAAATTGAGTTCCCAAAATTAGGCTTGTTAGTGCCTTGTAGGTTTGTTTTCCAAAGTGACTAAAAGTAGAACCAGGGCCTTGGGAAGTAAATGAATGAACAAGCTTTTGATACAGCTCAGGTGTGTAGAAGATCAAGAAAATTAGAGCTTCAAATCTTGTAAAAAACAATCCTTAAGCTTCATTAAAAAAGCAAGTATGGAGCACAAACCTGAACCAAGGGCCACAGTGATTCCATGGCATCTGTGCCCCAAGGCCTTCCCACAGAACTGCAGCCTCACTCAGTGCATATCACACTGACCTGCTTTGGAGACTCAAGCAGTGCATCCAGCTTAGAGGTGGGTAGGGGAGCTGCCTCGGGGTCCCCTTGTCACTTCAGTGTTCTTGAACTAGAGCAGGCTGCATAAGACCAAGAACCAAAAACACAAAAGACCAAGAACCAGCTGGAGGCACAAAGTAAACACTGTCCCCGGGAGGACCTTGCAGCTTGATCTGATGGCGGTGACTCCTGTAGCGCTCTCATGTACTGTGGTCTCATTTCACTGGGCTGCAGGGGAACCACGTAACTGACCTCCTCTCACCATCCCTACTGCTCTGCCCCTCCCAGACATCTTACAGGTCAGTCTCTAAATATTCTACAAGACCTGCATGTTCATCTCCAGAGGGGACAACTAAAATCTCTTTGTGCCCCGTGTCTTCTCGACACTTACTGAACTGAACTTCATCGTTGGCCTGAGCCAGCGTGAAATGTGTGTCAGATATATGCTTGATGGCCTCCAGAAAAGGGGCTTGGAAAGTGGTGTCAAGAATATTCCAGCCAGAACCCTGGAAAAGTAACAACTTGTTTTCATAGAGTTTCTGAATCTCTCCGTATCTTGAGTGTTCCTGAGCGCATTCCAATATGCAGCTGGGTGAAGGACAGTGCCCTTAGGGTTGGTATAGACTCCATGGGTGTGTAACATGCTCAGCTTCTGTTTCTCTCCAGCCCACTCAATGACCTTTTCTGCATCAGAAAGGTCAAGGGATTCAGGTTGTCTTTTCTGATCTGCTGCATACAGTTCCAGGAGATTGTAGGAATTTTGAGTCCATACCAGGGCTCCATTTTCTATCAGATGGAGAACGGACTGATGTGGTTTTTTTCCAGAGTCTTTGATCTTTGACTGCAAGCCACCCAATACTGTGCATAAGCAGTCCTAAACACACATCCAGGGGTTTCCAACCTTTTTGCATCTCTGGGCCACACTGGAAGAAGAGTTGTCTTGGGCCAGTGTGATTTTGTGATTACATGACATTGAGACATGTAATCACACACAAAAAAAAATCTCATAATGTTTTAAGTAAATTTGCAATTTAGTGTTGGGCTGCATTCATAGCCATCCTGGGCCACATGCGGCCTGTGGGCTGCACGTCGGACACCCCTGGGACATTAGTAAAACACGTAGAGAGTGTCTGAATGGGCTTCTGGGTGACACGAGCAAGATTCTGGTCTTCATGGAGACATTCCCAAAATGTCTTTCAGTCCTCATCTTCTAGGAGTACAAAGTCAGTGACAGCGTCAGTAAGGCCTGAGTTAATTAATCCCTTCAAGGCTCTCAAGGCTGGAACCTGAGGTGCAACTGCCGCAGTGATGCCTGTTCCAGTCACCAGCACCAAGTTCCCAGGCTCTTACTTGTTAACCTTGGAAACAGCATCCTGTGTTTTGGGGGGTGTGGAGGGTGTGTGTTGTCATCACTGAAGAATCCCAAAGTGTTCTGAGTATCAGAGACCTGGCTCCCCAAAGCCATCGAGTTCCCATGTCCGCTCCTAATGCTTCCACTGCTCTAACTCTCAAGTTTAAATTTTTAGAGAATCATCTCTGATTATTGGGGCTGTTCATTGAAAGACAAGGAGAACCCCTGTTTTTAATGACTCAAGATCCAGACGCTCTAGTACCTTGGGATTAACACATCCTTAGGGGGAAGAAGACAGGATAGAGAACAGGGATAATGTCCCCATCTCCCTCCAGATTATTCTACTGCATTTGCTGGCAGCATTGTTGTTATCAATACTTGACATTTATTAAGGCCTCACTATGTGCAAAGTGATGTAGCAGGCTCTTTGTGCTAATTTTTTTATCTATACAACCAACCTGTGAGATGGGCACTCTTAGTAAAATTTTGCAAAGAGGAAACTGTCACTTCATAAGGCTATGTAAATTGCCCAGCTAACCTGCTAATAAGAAACAGAGCTGGGACTTGACCCAAGTGTTTCTGAGTATAGACCACTCACTTTTAATTTTTCATATTTTGTTTTTGTAAATGTCCACAGCCACATCAAGAGCCCTTCCTGTGAAAGCTGTACTGTGATTGTTTTCTGCAATATTATTTTTTTGTAGAGGGTAGTCTGGGTAAAATTTGAAATATACTAAGAACTCAGCAGTTTACATGAAAATCTGAATGAATGTTATGAATTAATTAACCAATTTTGTCAATGATTTTATTTTTAGGGCAGTGTATGCCACAACTTCCATTTCTTAGGAATAGTAATAGACAGTTTTGTTGAGCTTATTTCTATCATCCTGAAAAATAGAGTTTGGACATATTCCACATTATTTCATTGTATTGGAATGTCTTTGTGTTGCATTATGCTGTGAGTGAATGGGCCATTGGCTGGACACTGGAATGGAGTGCTTTTTTTTTTTATTCCTAAACATTTTCTTTGTGATTGCGTTAGACTTACTTTCCCATAGTGCATGTTATGGAGGTGTATTTCATCGTGCTGAATGCATCAGTATGAAGTTTTACAGTTGGCTGTTGTTTGCCCTTGCTTTTGGAACAGTTTGTTGCTCTCACCATTTGCTGGAAGACAGAAAACACCCAGAGCCTATTCTGACTGCTAACAGCACTACACAATAGAGTGGGATGATTAAGGTCTTTTCCTCCAACAGATATGAACATACAAGGAAAATGAGGGGAGAGAGAGCCTAGATGAACAAGGTTTGGCAGCCTCTATTCTTGGCATATGCATTAACCCTAATTTAAAGATATTTTTTAATGTTAAAAGAATGACTTTTCACCATAACATAGAGTATATAACATCCCTATAGAGTCATAATTTCTAAGTTTGACATGTCTAACAGTTAAAATACCTCCTTTGCAGTTGAGAGAACTGGGGCCCAAGATTGGTGAAATAATTTGCCTGGTTAGGGGCACATCCAATACTAGAACTCAGCAGGCCTGATTTCTGCGATAATTCATTCCACCAAGGTTCTCCTCAAGTTTGCAGTAGTTCAGGAATAGCAGACTGATTTTGTGGCCCAGAATTAAAACTCTTCAGGGGTATCCAACCGTTTGGCATGACTGGGCCATGCTGGAAGAATCGTCTCGGACCTCACATTACATACACTGCAACATGTAATCACCAAAAAAATCTCATAATGTTTTAAGTAAATGTATGATTTTGTGTTGGGCTGCATTCGTAGCCCTCCTGGGCTGCATGCCGCCCATGGACTGTGGGCTGGACACCCCTGCAAGAGTGCTCATAGAATGTTAATGATGAAGAAGGCCCTAAAGGCTGTCCTTCCACCCACATCCAGTGCTCAGGTGTCCCTGTACTTTTTGCACTCACCCAGTGTTACCAGCAGGAATAAGGGTGTGGGCAGCTCATTGTCTTCAACTGGGCAGGTTAATTTTAGACCCTTAGATATTCTTGGTCTCCAAATTGCTTCCTTAGAACTTGCAACATTGGGGCTACTTAGAATAAATCTAATTCCTCCTCTAAATCTTAGCCATGCATGTATTTGACCTTTTACCTGTAACCTACTTTCCTCAGTGCAAATTGGACTCTTTCTTTTTCGTTCTTGTTTTTTCTATTACAGTTGTCCCGATTTTTCCCCCTTTCCACTCCTCCATCCCATCCCACCGCTGCTCCCATAGTCCATCCCCAGCCTGTTGTCCATGTCCATGGGTCTTTCATACATCTTCTTTTAACAAGCCATGTACTTCCAGCTTCTACATATTCTAAGTGATATGTCCTATCATCCATTTTTCTTTGATTCCTCTCCCAGCAAAGTGGCACTACTGTCCATCTGCTGTCGGTGCATGAAACTTGGGGACATTCTTGACTTCTCTCTCTCCTATCCCGCATGAATCAGCAGGGCCTGCAAATTCTTCCTAAAGAACATTTCCCTCCAGTCACAATCGCATCTACCTGTCATCCTTCAGAAGCTCCATGCATTAGCTCAAGACTTTCAATTCTCACCCTATTCTCCACAGTTCCTTTAACACCAGAAGTTTTCCATTACTTTTCTTTACTAGTTCTTACAGAAATTTCAGATGTGGTTTATTGGGCCAGAGAGAAAAACTCATTGAGAACTTCTGGGTAAATAGGACATACTCGCACATGCAGCCAAAGGTTCCTTTGCCCAGGTTTCTCTCTGAGCCTGTCTTGTGGACTTGATCTCAAAAGCAGGATTTGATGTCTTTAGAAAGGGCTGTTTTTCTCTCTGGTGGGACTTGTTTTAAGATGTTAATGAAGTAGCCAGATTTTTCCTTCTGTGTATTGAGTATAGATTTTTGTCATAAAGTCTTCAAATATGCAGCCACTAATTACATATGTTTAAGGCTAAGAGATAAACATTTTATCTCATATTTTATTTCTCACATTCAGGTCTTGACCCCCTCAGGGCAATTCTAGAATAGGATAAATAATTGTGAAATCCTACCTTTGAGAACCTTAATTTCCAAGAAATAGGCTAAAATGTAGTCATCGAAACATTGCTCTCACATTTTAACATTAGCTATAAACCCTTTGGGAGAAATTTTTCAAAAATTACCATGTTTCTGCTTGCCTGTTGTCTGCCTCATACACATTCTTTTGATGTGTAAATTTACTCCCCGCCCCGCCCCCCCTTGCCATGGATTGGGGTGGTAGTGTTCTAGTTTAGAAGTTCATTTTGATCCTCAAAACTCCGTCTTCATTTTATATATCGGTTGACACACATCTGCAAGAACTATCAGACAGGGAAATGAGCCTGGACTTGAGCACAGGTGACATTGGGAGGTTGGCCTCGAGGCAGGGGCCCATGGCTTTATCCCAAACTCGCTGCATGCCTGTTTTAGCCTTAATTATACTTTGATGTAGGCAGGCTGTGGATCAAATTCATGATGGCATTTTTCTGTGGTGCCTAATAAGTGGTTGATAATTAAATAGTGTTTGATATAAGTTAATTTTCTAACAAGTAAATCAAGCATAACTTCACATTAATGTGTTTATTATGATATAAAGACCCTTTAATGTAAATAGTTAATTCAGGTTTGGAGGATCTGTCTGTTCAAATCTCTATGTTTGGTGCCAAAAGGAGGAATAAGACATGGTCGCCCCTCTCAGGAGGCTATAATTTTGTAGGCTTCAGAAGCTATGTTTGCAAATTAAATAGAATGCTCTAATAAAAGCATAGACCAGGTGATGCTGGCGTTAGAGGAAGTGAGGATAATTCATTACTCAAGGGAAACTGGCGGAGGCCTTAGATGCCGGCACATTTATAGGCATTTAACAAACTGAATGAAGGAAGTGGTACTTGAGCTAGAATCCAGAGCTGATGAAAATATTAAACTATTTAACAATTATACAATTATCTTAATTTTATTTGTGTTAAAAAATAAACAACCTAATAATTTCTAAGAATGTGACTGTTGAAACTACAGTTTACCCTCTACTCCAAATGACCTCCACCTCAATTCTAGAGAATTTGAAATGATAAGGGCCTACCTTTTCTTTGAAAAGTCAAGAAAGGGGCTATGATTACCCCTGGCATTTGTGAAATTCCAGATAAAATCCTTAATGGGCCTTTGCTTAACCTTAGTCTCAGCTTGCACTATTTAACACTAAATTTTTGGCGCTTCAGAATGCCCTGTACTTTGGTTCCTTTTATTGTTTTTCTGAAATGGGTCAGAATATGGGGAAAAATTAACCAATAAACTGCATGAAGCTCTTCTTTGAGCCTGAAGGTCCCCATTCCCTAGTATCCCACATGTGTGAATAGATGCCACTGAGAAAAACTTACTTAGTTTAGACTCTTATTTATTTAGTTACTTCCTGAACGTTTCCATGAATGGAGAGCTCACCCTTCCCCAAGTTCAAATTGTGTCATTGTTTGCCTATCCTATCTGTCTGTGAATTCTTCCTTAGGTTGCTCTGACATTCTCCTACCTCTAACTTTTAATCATGGCCCTTATTCTGCCCACAAGACCTGGCACAGCCCCTTCTGTAGCAGGGCTGCCATGCGTTCGAGTCAGCTACGCTCCAGGCTCACATCCCAGACTGCCAACCTGGAATTTGGAGTTATAACCCAAACCCCAGAAAATTATGGGCAGTAGCTGTTCCTTTCAACTGAGTTCAGTGCATTTTGGGGAGCCTGTTATTCCACCTTCTCTTTCTGGAGCTCTGTGGAGGTGCCCTATTGCTGTGAGTCTTACAGAGAAGCTATCCTGCCAGTTTCCTTTCTGTGGAGCCTAGCCCAGTGCTGGGGAGGGCCTTGTCTACGGAGCTTCAGCCAGTTCCCTATGTCACACTTCAGTCTTCCTCATCCGTCCTTCTGCTCCATTGATCAGCTCTCAGGTAACTGGAGAGAGCTAATAAAGAAAGGGGCGATTGAGGGGCATTGCAATGTATTGGAGGGAGCAGGATATCAAGTCAGCCTGGGGTTCTAGTTCTTCCCCCGCCACTTAGTGGTGGGACAAAAACCACCCATCTTCCGCATGTGCTGTGGGGGGCATTATACTGACTACACCTGCTCACTATGAGGATTAGATGATACAAGAGTGTGTAACTGCTTTGTTAACTGGAATGTGCAATTGACCTAGTATGTGTGTTTATTATTAACATTAACAATTTGATAACAGTAGGTATCTGTAATTTATAAATAGTAGATGTCTGATAGTAATAAATTATAAATAACAAATGTGTGGAATTTATAGAGTGGAAGAAGTATTTCAGAACAAAGCTGCTATTTCTTCTAGAAAAAGTTTTTCTTAGCCCTAAAATTTTAAGACAAAAGTATGTCAGGCTTGCTGGCAAAATAGAGCCAGCCGTCCACCGCTCTGTCACCGCCGCCCCTGCAGCGCGACGGCTCCGATTTCCCTCAGGAGACCTGGTTCGCCCTCCATGCTGGCTCTATGAAAGATCACAGCCCAGGTAGTAAATTATAAGGTGCTGTAACTCACTTCCCACAGGTGGTCTTGGCTGCACTCCACAGCCTTTTGGCTGAAAGGTGGCTGATTTTGAAGCCCTGGCAGAAAGTCAAAAATTCAGCCCAGACGACTGGTTTGCTGAGCAATGAGCAATAGCATCGACAGATGAGCCATTTGGTTTTTCTATGGAGATCTTTTGTGTTTAATTCATGTGTATTTAATTTTTACTGCTTTGACTATTTCTGGAGTGATGGAGAAACAGTAATTGCAGGTATTTTTTATGGATAGAGGTTAGAAAGTGATTTGATGTACTTCTGTCAAACTTCTTAATTTAGCCTCCCTTTGCCCCTGCATACCAAAGGCAAAGGGCCATTTCTAAACCTGAATTCAGAACTCAGTATTTCTCCCCCAGTTAGCACGGCTAATGGTTGGCAGGTTTTGTGTGCTAAGTCTCTGGCAGGACCCTTACTGTACATTTTATTATTTTTTTCGAAAAGAGGAAAAAAACTGGCACCAATCTTTTGAGTTTAAAATAATTTCATATTTACCACAGCATTGCAAATACTATGTAAGAGTTTGGCTCAGCATCCCAAAGCACTCTGAATTTTTTTTCCTATTGGTTCCAGTGCTCCTCAATTCCACGGGAGCCAAGCCAGGCAAGTAATGGAAGCCAAGTGGTTCTGGTTGCTTGCCGTGCAGATTCTGACAAATATAGAGTAGTTCTTCTATTCTTCAAAGCTGTTACATCTTTGGCTCCAAAACAATTGAGGTTGCATGCCAAGCAATTAAGATCCTGATCGGCCTTAGATGTAAACATACAACATTTTTCGATATTTTTAAAGTCAGAATGAATTGTGCAAGTGTTTGCTACAATTCCTGAAACTTTGCTGTCAAACTGTCTATGTCATTTATTCATAAGTTTATGTTGTGGGGAACTATTTTTAAACAAGTGTTTGACTTTCATGTGTACAGTACAAATTATTTTGCATTCAACTCTGCTACGTGGTGTGTGTGAATTTGTGTTTTAGTGCTAGTACTTTTAGTGTAGAGGAATGTTCTGCCATGTTTAAAAATTTAGCTTTCCTAGAACAGATGTTAGCATAATTAACTGCTTACTGAAAATTGCTGGCAAGAATGAATTACTTTTCAATTCGTGCACCCCATTACAAACACTTGGGCTCGGCAAGGACAATTCCAAAAACCACTTCTCCAGGTTTTGGCCCAGCAGACCCACTTGCAGTTCTCCAGCAATTAAGATTGAATTGTGAAATAATATCACACTTAGTAATCTAGTAAGATTTAATTGGTAGAGTTGAAATGGAGAATTTTATCTTCCAAGTCGGTGGCAGAGGCAGCATGTCTGGCCATTATAACTTGAGAACGATTTCAATAAAGAAATTACCAGACCGAGTCAGTTAATTCTAAAGCACTAAGTCAGTTTAGCACAAGTATTTACACTTTTCTTAGCTGAAAATTTTTGAAGAGGTCGTTATAGTGAGACATCGTAAAACTTAGACACATGCTGTGGCAGGTACTAAGAAATCATTTTGGAAGCCAACCTGGAGGGAACAGTAAACAATCAGCTGGAGGAATCGCTAGTTACGTAAAAACCTCACAATTGAACCAGATAACATGATCTGGCTACATCAGTTGTATGGCATACCTGACTTGTTTTGTGTTTCCTTTTAACTAGAATTAAAGTAAGAGATTTTTGAGCTTGAGAAAGACAGGCAGATTCTCTGAGGGAAGTCAATTTAACACATTTAGAAACTAATTTCTAAATTTAGCTGAAGATCCTTTTATGTTAAATGGTGCTTGGTGGGGTGGAGTGGGGAGCCTTTGAATAAAAATTCTAAATTGTATAAATAACAGGAATTCATCTGGTCTCCTTGGTTTCTGCCACCTGTGTTCCTCTTGCTCCTTTTCCTCCTTCCCCTCCTTGAGGCACATCAAAAAATCCTAAGCAAAGCCAGGAATTGTCCAAGGGCCTAAATGCCTAATAACGTTTCATACGAATTCTCATTGAGGCAAGCATAGACATTCAGATAAGCAAAGTTTAGAAACAAAGTGAGTACAATAATCCCCCCTAACCATGGTTTTTTAGTCTCTTGCAGTCAACCAGAAATAAAAAGTCCATAAGTTTTAAATTGTGCACTTTTCTGAGTAGCACAATGAAATCTCACGTGTTCCTGCTCTGCTCCATTCTACCTGGGATGTAAATCATTCCTTTATCCAGTGTGTCTGCACTATACACGCCACTTGCCCAGCAGTCACTCAGTAGCCAGTCTCAGTGGCCAGATGGACTGTCTTAATCTCCCAGAACTTGTGCTCAGGTAACCCTTATTTTACTTAATTAGTGTCCCCAAAGCATGAGTGGTGATGTTGGCAATTCAGGTATGCCAAAGAGAGGCCATAAAGTGCTTCCTTTAAGTAAAAAAGAATGCCTGTACAGGAAAAAAACAGTATTGTAGGGCTCAGTACTACCCACAATTTCAGGCATCCACTGGGAGGCTTGCACTGTAGATGAGATAGAATTACTGTATTTAACCCTATGAATCCCACCCATAGCCAGGCGGTAGATGTTTTCTCTACACTACAAAGTGAAATGAGTATTGAGTCACTTAGCTTTATCATTTGGGTGAAAGTTGTGGGGGCTTATGTTACCCAACTATTGCTTCTGTTCACTGCTTTTGTAGATGTGCATGTAGGCCAAGTGCTTCTTAGCCCCCAAACATTTGTTCTGTCTTTTAGAATCAGCCTCAATTCTTTTTAAAAATAAAGATTACTATTCACTTTCTAGTAACTGCAAATCTGTTAGGGATCAAAGTAGAGAATAAATAAATGAAATTATTAAAAACATATTAGTAAATTAAGCATTTATGGTTTTTACAGGTCCAGAGACTATGATAGCAGCTTTTTAACTGAGACTAGGGTGTAAGAGTTAAATCAACCCCCCTCTGGAGTCAGTAGCAAAAAAGTATCTGCTAGCAATTCTCAGGATGATTATTAATGCTTATAAACATGCATTGCCCTTTTAACTGGTCTGTTCTCCACATTCCCTCCCCTTATAGCCCAGAGCAGATTAATCTTTAAATATCATTTTTGTTGCAAGGCAGACATTCTTCCTGTCATTTAGGTGAAGGCTATTATCCGATACTCTAGTCTTCAAAGGCTCTTCGGAGGCCCAGAATGAGAGGCGGGGCTTCTCCCTCCCTTTCCCACTCTACTCACCCGCTTCTCCGACTTCCAGCAGTGCTCCTGGCCAGCCCTGTGGAAACCTACAGGACAGGGATCGGTGTCTTAGAAGGAAAGATCCTCCAAATAAAAATGTTTGTTATTGGTAGGACTGTTTATCATTTCTTCTTCATGTTGCTGTATAGACTGGAGCAGAGACTGTTGGGAGCAGAAGCCAAGGGTGCGCAGTAGAACTGTCCCACTGGTTAGAGAAAGCAAAGAGCTGAATTGAAGCTGGGGAGGGGCTGCATTTTCATCTATTCAATGATCTTGTAAAATGTTTAATACTCACAGACATCTCTAGAACATTCTGTGATTTTCTAGATGTCCTATGACCAAGCATATCTTCTTCAGAACCGTCCCCATTTGGCTGTTGCTCTTTTCCCGCTGGCTGAAAAAACACCTGCTTGCTGTCTTTCAAGGCTAAAGACAAGCTTTCTGCAAGCAGTCCCCTTACCCCCACCCCAGCCCTCTTTCCAAGGGATGCATGCTGTACAAACCTCTGTCAGAGCACATTTCAATCAGGATGTATTTCTCTACCAACTTCTCAGCCTCCCACGCTAGACTGTGAGCAACTCAGGGGTCTGGGACTGTCATTGTCTCTATCTTTAGTTAGCACAGTGCTCACATAATAATAATACTCCTAGATAATTGCTAAAGGAATTTTTTCACTTGAATAAAGCAAAGGAATAAATAGTCTGTGTTGGCATAAATGGAGACCATGTGTCATGTCAACATGTTGTGTTAATTTTAACTTTTCTAGGAGGCAACCAACTCTTGCATCTCTCTCCAACTCTTTAATTACAGGTCTGGTGGGAGTAGGGGCTAATGATTTGATGTTGACTCAACTTTGAGCATGATAGTGGTAGTGGTTGGCTAGATAGTAATTTGTAAACTGTACAGCCATTTGAGATGTCATAACAGGAAGCTGACTGGAGTCAATGAATATTCTCCCAAAAGAAGTATGGCTTTAGTCATTGCTCACTTACACTTTTATTCCAGGTTACATTGTAATGATGAATGGAATTTTTGCCTCATTCTAGAGAATTCATTTTATCTGCCTCCCAAATATCTGACTGTTGCCCTCTCTCATGTAATGTCAGATTAAATTTAGCATTCATCACAATTATAATTACTTTTCCCTGTAATTTTTTTGTCTGTTTTTCCCTTATTTGCACATTTGACATGGCCAGTGTCTGCTAAGTTCACTTCAGCCCCTAACAGCCCCTCAAGACGTATTTGGTGAATGTGGTATGAGCCTTAGTAATGTTCTTAGTGGAGGGGCCACTGACTTTTCAAAGAGCCTTCAAGTTGTATTTGTGTAGTTTTTCAAAACCTTGCATTAGAAGTCTCAATGATTTCATATCATTTTGAAATTAACTGTCATGTATATCACATTTCATAATTCTCTTACTATAGCAGAGAGGTGGAGGCCAAAACTCCTGTGTGAAAATATAGAAAAGGAAAGAAAAATATGGCCTACATTTGCTATAGTAAAGAGAACTGAACTGAAAACAGGCCAGAGTTTTCAATGAAGTTATCTTGTGGTGTTATGACTTCTGGTCATACTCTAAATGCTGCTTTAAACTACCCCATGTTAACCCATCCTCACTGCCTGTGAGGCATTTTTGGCCAGATTGCTCTGTCTACTAAATTGTATTGATATGGAGGTAGCTTTTAGCCCACTTTTTTTTTGCTTTTCAATGAAATGCTACTGATGAAGCAAAAGAGGAGGGGATGTTTATGAAGTATGCTGAGGCAGCTGGGTGATATTGCATTACTTTCCTAGGAATATTGAGGAGTGGTTATTTTTAGATTTCACCTGAGCAAACATGACTCAGTTTGTTGACCTGAATCCATCCAGTCCCTTTTTTAAATACACAAAGTCTATTAATCCCTAGAACCACACTGGTTTCTAAGCAAGGGCTTCGTTTCATATACCTGTTAGTTGACCACAGCTTTCTCAAAGGTTGCAAATAATTTCAACTTCTTCCACTTAATTCTGTTCTCTTACAATTAAACCCCTCTCACTTTTAAAAAGTTTAATGACAGAAATCCAACCTCTTTTTATGTTAGACACTGTTTTATGATACATATCACATAATTTTGGCTACAATCGAATGAAAACAACTCCCGCAGGCAACTAGCTATCAGCGATTAGCTTTATTCTTTAGTCTACTTTCATCGGCTTTCAACATAAAGGAGCACCTTGGAATTCACTTTTAACGGGAGTTGGAAGTTGTCTGGAGCTGTAAATACATCACTAGAGGAATATTTACTGTCGTGTTTGACTCTCAGAATCGCTGTTTACTTTCTCCAACAATACCACTATTTTGGCCTTTTGAGCACTACTGGAAAGGTTGAAAATATTGAATTGTCTTCAGGTTTTTAAGTTTTGCAACGGTTTTTGAATCTAGAGGACTAATTTATTCACATGAAGGAAATATTTGTGGTTCTCATAGATGCATTTGAAATTTCTCCAAGTTCATTGCCATGATCTTTATGAAAATATTAGTATTCTTGGAATTTTTTTCTTTATGCAAGGAACACTAGACTAATGAAAGAATGAAAATAATTCAGGCTGCTACAAAGGCAGCCGTTCACTGTGTCCATTAAAAATGCAGCCTTTGTGCCCGTAAAGTGTTCAGCTCCTCTGTTATTAAGTTTGGAATGCGGTTTCGGAGCTTAGCCGAGGAACTCAGCTAGTCATTTTTCATTTTGGTCTAAGGAGGGAGAGACTTGTTTTTCAAAAGGAAAAAAATGAAAAAAGGTTAGGTTCATTTTGGAAGAATAGAAGTTTTAAAATGCAGTAACTATTTTTTGCCGCAAATAGTCAGTTTGAGCATGTTAGCCAAAAATAGAATTCATGACTTTCGCCTCCCTGTTTATTTCTCCAACCACATTAAAAACGATTCAGTTAAATGTGCCATTTGGTCTTTTTAATGTCAGTGGGCTAGTTAGCTGAGTCAGGATAACCAAAGTTTGGTTTTCATCTTTCTAAGAGTAAGCCAGATGTCTGATTTTAAATGAATTAGGTGTAAAATGTCTTTGGGCTACAGTTTTGAATTTTGGAGAAAATCTTTCCTGGCATTGATTAATGCTGACTTCATGTCACGTGCTCAGGATTCTACGCTGAAGAACTTTTGGCTAGAGTTTAGTAGTGCTATGTTTTTGGGGTACATTTTATTAGGCATTTTCATAACTTCCTGCAAATATAACATTTTACTACTCGAAATTTAGGATAGTTATTTAGGGATAGAAAGAAATGTACATCTAAGCATTAGAAGTAAATATTAATAATATACAGTTTTGCCTCCTATGTGACTTTCCTCCTGTTTTCACATATTTCTCTAGTTGTTATCTGATCACTATTAAATAAGAGATGATTTCTGCTTTAGAAGTTCTGTAAGCATGATATACCAAGTATATGATTGATATACCAAGTATATTTACAAAATTAAACATATTTAAACCAGACACATAAAACATAATTTGTAATGCTTTTCTTTCACTACTTTTTATAAATTGATTTCAAAAATATATTATACTAGCTGAAACCATGAGGAAAACTGAAAATTTTCAAAGAGATATAAAAACAAACTCCAGTTAATGAAGAAGCAATCTCTGTTCTTGCATGGGAACACCAAATGTTGGGAAAGGATGCTTATGCCGTCCACATTAATTTATAGATTTCATATAACTTCACTGTAAGCCCCAGCAAGAGGTTATAAATTTGAAATGGATTGGGGAGAGGAGATTCAGTCTATCAGGTATTGATACACAACATCAATATACAGAATTCAAAACAATGTGATGTTGGGCCATGGACTGAGTCCGGTACAGGAAACAGATCAGATTGTCCAGAAACATCTCTTTTATATAAGATGAAGGTCAGGTCACAAATCAATAAGAGAGTCTGTTCAGTAGAGAATAATTTACATATTTTTAAAAAATAAAAAACAAGAACTTTATCTCATCTCTTATATCAAAACAAATTCCAAAAGGATCATCTTTAAATATTTAAAAAATGATTTGTTAAAAATAACTAGAAGTTACTAAAGGCGCATTTTTATTGAATTTGGAGATAAAGAAAGTCTCTCTAAGGACAAAAGCATGGGAAAAAATGAAAAGAGAGCTTTTATATAAAATTTTGATGTTCTCTATATTAAAATATGCTATAAACAAATTTAGAGAGCAGATGGAAAAGTCAAGATAAATTACAAACAAAAAATATTATGCAAAGAATTATTCTTATATAGAGGGTATGTAGGTAAATTAAATTTGGTGTATCGTGATAATCTTGTAACTGCTAGTTGAAATTTTTAATTATGTAGAAAAGAGTTATAATATAATAGTTAATATTCATTTTATACTTTTAATGTGCTCAAGCACTGTTCTGAGTACTTTTCATGTAACCTGTTTAATGTGTACAATGACTCAGAGAGGTGGGTGCTATCATTATTGCCATTTAGGAGATGGTAAAACTAATAATACACAAATGGGTTTAGTAATCCACTCAAACTTCCCTCGTGGGGATTAGTGGTGACACGAGAGATGAGAGAGCCAGGGTTTGACATCAGGCAAGTTGGCTCCAGAGCTTGTGTTATTTCCCACAGAGCTCCTCTAAGTGAATAGAGAGAAAAAGCTACAAAACTATGTATGGTGTTGTCCTGTTTTTTAAAAATGTGTGTTAATATTAGTATGTATTTTTAAGGTCATACAATTAATTCATATATACATTTTTATCTAATTATACCCTCATAGAAAAGACAGATAGTATTTTCATATTTTCCAACAGTAGTTACTTCCCTCTAGTGGGATTTTGGGTAAATGTTGTCTTGAACTTTATAATTTCTATATTTTATAGAATTTCTATTATAATCATAACCATTTTATAATCTCAAAATAGAGCTTTTTAATGTTATGTAGCTCAAATGTGATATTTTCTTTTGAAATGAATGGGTTATATTTTACCCCATCGACTTTTGAAGATCAGTCGATGTTTGAGTTCCCACCTCTGATACGCATCACTCCAAGTGGGAACCTGAGGTTAACATAGTTCTTTTTCTCAATCAAAAGCAGTATTGTAAAATTTAGAGTTAAGATTATCTTAGGAACCAGCTATCTTGGTTGAATCTTAGAAACCAACTATCTTTTTTTCTCAGATAAGAGTCCTGAAGCTATTATATATTTACCTACTTACCCAAGATTAACTGCGGGTAGGTTATTTAACCAGACTCCAGACCCAGGTCTTTTGATTTCAAACACTGTTCCATGAAGCACAAGAGCCCTCCAAGTTCACAGGCAAGTGGAAACTGAAGCACCGTAGGTTTTTGTGACATTTCGTTTTGGAGTGAGGAGGTAACTGAACCAAATGGGTTTACAGATATATTCTTTCAATAAATATCAGGGATTGACAACACAATGAGAAGACTCCTAGGGATGCTTTATGACACCGACGGAGGTCGCTGAAGGATCTTCAGGCAGACCTGATCCCAAGTTATAGAAGTCAGTACAAAAAAAATGCGAGAAAACAGTAGTGGAAAGAATGTTAGCCAGAAATGAGCACTTCAGTGGTTGATTTTTCTAAAACAAAAACATTTTCTTTTCAGCTCCAGGTCCCACAACAGCAGTGTCCTACATGTCAGTGAAATGTGTGGATGTTCGTAAAAACCATCACAAGTCAAAATGGCTAATGCCGTGGGGACCCAACCAGTGCGACAAAATCCGAGACATCGAGGAAGCCATTCCAAGAGAAATAGAAGCCAATGACATTGTGTTTTCTGTCCACATTCCCCTCCCCGCCATGGAGATGAGTCCTTGGTTCCAATTCATGCTGTTTATCCTGCAGCTAGACATTGCCTTCAAGCTGAACAACCAAATCAGTAAGTTCACTGTCTCCTCTATCCTCCCTGCCTTAGAGAATTTCTCTCTTCAGGTTCTTTCAGAACCAGTTCTAGTGACAGTGAAATGGTAATATTAATAGCAGACAATTATTGATGGCTTACTAATGGTTAGGCACTTTTCTGAGTACTTGACTTATATTAACCCATTACACCTTCTCCCCAATTTCTAGAGGTAGGTTTTTCATTTCATTTACAGTGAAGATGAACTGGGATACCAAGAGGTTGTCTAAGGTCACATGGCTGAAGAGTGGATTCAAGCTTGCGCAGCCTGGCTTCAGAGCCCTGCCCTAACCACCAACCTTCATTACCTCTGTGGGGAGTAGAAAGTTATTTCCTTTTCCCTTGGCTGGTCTAATGATTAAATTAACATAAGACATATTAACATGAGAAAAAATATTAATTTCATATGTACAGGAGACCCAAAGATATGAGACTCAAGGGCAAGTTGAGTAATTGAACCTTACATGCCATCCTAAGCTAAGGAATGGGATAGACGAGTAGAGCCTCAAAGGGGAGGAAGGTAATTCTCAAGGTGGTAAGAAAGCAGATATTTGGTAATTAGAAGTTTGCCCTGCCATGCAGGTTAAGTCTTTCAAATAAAAATTTCTCTCTCTGGTAAAGCTCTCTTTCTATGCCAGACCCACTTATCTAAATTCTTTTAGGCCATTAAGGGAGTAGTAACTTTTTTTCTTGAGTCTGTTGAGTTTTAATGGCCTCAGCTCCAAATAATCCACGTGCCAAAGTGGCACATTCAGTCCTTCACGTCTCTGGTGCCACGAGGGAGCTCATCCCCGCAGAGCGAGTTGAGGATTTCCGAAAGGTCCCATGTTTCAGAATGTCTTTTTCCACCGGGCTTTGAGGAAAGCCATTGCCTTAGAGAAAGATCTCTATCAAAATGGGAACTTCAACCCACGTTCACCCATTTTCCGACAAACCAGGTCATTTTTTTAGCTTACGCAGTTGTGATTTAGGACTCTGAGAGCATGGAGCCCACACACATTTTGTGAGAAGGAGATCATTGGGTGATTTCTGGCAGGGAGATCCACCTGTGGCATTTGGGATAATTCCAGGTTGAGAAAGAAGAAAGCATTTTTTACTGGAGCAGGATCAGGGTAAGAGGGGAAAGTATGTTGAAGAGAGCTCTACCTGGAGTCTGTCCATGGATTAGAGCACTTTTTCTATTGTAATTTTCCTGCATCAGCAATAATTTTGATATATAATCATATTAATTTATTCTTTTTAGAAATTGAAACAGTGTATGTACCTGATTGACATCTTATCAAACACATTATGCTGAGATAATTTTCTATAAGGCAGACTTTCCCCTCCCCATTTATTTAATCTTGTACTCATTACTTCACAGTGTTTTTGCGTGCCCTCTGCAGCCAGGCAGTGTGCTGATGGCTGGACATGCAAATGCAGGTGAAGACACTGTCCTTCAAGTAGAAATGACTAGAAACTAACAACAAGCTATTACAGTAAATTGTGCTAGATACTGTGACTAAGATATGCCCAGGAGGCTGAGGAGCATAAAAAAAAAGGCTTCAGAGCAAAGAAAGGAAAGGTTGCCTCGGTGTGTGTGTGTATATGTGTCCATGTATGTGAGCATATGTGTGTGTGCATGTACTGGTGAGCAGACAGATATTTGAGGTGAGTGTTAAAGAGTGGAAACCCTGACAAGGAGTTGGTGAGCATGGGGGGGCAAATAGAAGAGCATTCTAAGTAGAAGGAAGAAAGGACAGCTAATATTAAGGTCCAGATTTGTATAACAGCCCAAAGCATCCAAATGGTATTTCTCTTGTTTCGTTCTCTTGCATGTTGACTTATTCATTGGTTTTGAAACTCATTCATTCATTCAAACTTTAAATCCCAACCGTGTGGTAAGTAATAGGTACTAAGGACACAAGACTGAAAAAAAAATGTTCTTGTAAGGGGTTAGGAAAGATGGTGGTGGGAAACAGAAAAAACTACCAAAGAGAAAGGTAAGTGCTATAATGAGAGGAATATGCAATGTTACGATATTATGATTTTTAAGAAAGAGGTATGTGATCATTCAGATGACCAAAAAATATTCCTCATGTATATTTGGTCTTGCTCCACAGTTCCTGACTCATGGCTCCCTCAAACGCTTGGACTTTTCTGAGTGACAAAAGCATTGGTAGCATCTTTTGTTATATGTGGGTCCTTGCTCTTGGGTTTTGAAAATGCTTCAGAGTCATAAATGTAAAATGTGTCTTGTTCCACTACCACTAAACTTACATTAATGAGGTGACTTTTGGAAAATACCTAAAGGTAGGGACAGATGGTGAAGGAAACAACCATAAATAGAGGGGTGAAAGTTTCATCACCCTTGCCTCCCAATTTCTGGGGAGGAGAGAGGGCCTGGAGGTGGAATCAATCTCCCATGGCCAGTGTTTCAATCAGTTGTGGCTATGTAATGGAGCTGCTGCAGAAACCCAAAAATGGGGAGTTTGGAGAGCTTCCAGGTTGGAGAACTAGAACACTTACATGTGCAAGACCCCAATCTCCACAGGGGATAGAAGCTCCTTTGTTTGGGACCTTGCTCCAGGTATTTCTTAATCTGGTTATTGATTCATTTCTTTTGTAATAAATCTGTAATCTAGTGAGTTCTGTGAGCTGTTCTAGCGAATTAATTGAACACAACGAGGGGGTTGTGGGAATGAACCTCTGATTTATAACCAGTTTGGTCGGATGCATGGGTGACAACCTGGGCTTATAATTGGCATCTGAAGTAGAGGGTGGTTCTTGTGGGACTGAGCCCTTAATCTGTGGAATCTGATGCTCCTGGTAGTGTCAGACTTGAGTTGAATGGTAGGCCACCCTGCTGGTATTCAAGAATAGTTGCTATGTGGGGACCCCTTCCCCCACCACAAACACATCCTGATTGGTGGTCAGAACCTATTGCTTACATACCTTAATAACTTTACAGATAAATTACTTCCCAGCAAACATTAATCCTAAACATCAACATGCCTGTGTTGGTGATGCTTTGATAAAATATTTCTATTTAATATATGTAAATGAAGTGAGAAAGTGGATTCCAGCTCCAAAATATGTTTTATCTTCATCTACAAAAAGATTTTACTAAAGATTCTTATCTTAAAAAAATCCTTAAATTTCTTGTAACATGAGGTCCTGCACTTATAAGGGCACACTAAAAGATTAACAAGAGAGATAACTAACAGCTCTGTCAGTAAATGTGTAAAATAACTAAAATCCTAGATCCTCAAGAAAATCAGATTTAAAAATAGTTTTTATGAGCAGGGGCAGTGGATCGAGGCCATTAACTTTAATATGAGAAGGTTACATGTTGCATTTGTGAGAATATTTTTTTCCTTAGATTTATTCTCTCTACTCTTGTTTGTGGACAATGAAGAAGGCACTGACCAAAGGGCAATGGGATATCTGTGCCCATGGATAGAGATATGTACCTACATGTAATTTAATGATAATATTTGTAAGACATGATAGGTTTTCCTGTAACCCTTATATTAGGAATGCATGAGATACCTGTCCACTTTTTATATTTTATCATTGTCTGGATGCATTTTTGAGAGCAATAAATGGGACAGGAAAAAAAAGAGACTGCGAGTGTGTGAAAAAGATCCTATTATATGTGGATGACTTTATATTTATCAAAGATTCAGCTATAACAATATTGCCTCCAATGTAAGGAGAAGTCAGAACCAATCCTATTTTTTCTTTAAGCTTTCCTAGGTAGCCTATGAAATGAATTTCAGATTGCAAATAATGAAGAGATTTCACATTTGGATTATGAAATTAGTGTTGGGATTTCCAATACATATGGTCAGAGTTTCCACCAGGGTCTTTAAGGACTCCTTATTTCCAAGAGAATGCCAATTTTTTTTTAAGACGGGTCAATGTGGTAAGACTGGGTTTTTCAGGATATATTAAGAAGTGTGCCCAAGGACATAAGACTTTCCTTCTACCAGAAAAGTCCCTCATCAAGGGATCAAGGGATCAAGTGTGAGTATATTTCAGCTTACAGCTCAGAGGAGCAAAAAGCAGAAATTTCCCCTGGCTGTGGGGCTGAAACAGGAAACCACCCAGAAACCCTTAGCAGGTAAAAGCTGGGAGTTCCCAGTTCCCTGGGACCAAGTGAACATTTAGCAGGAAGCACCTCTAGGTGCAGCCACATCTGTTCTCACTCCTCCTCATTGAAATGGAGGCTCCAGGAGCTCACAGCCTGTGCTATCTGTTCCGTTTGCTAATGAATCTCCCAAGCACCTATGCATGGCACAGATCTGCCCCATGCATGTGTCTTTTGAATGAGTGAATATACCCAGCCGCATCCTTCCACAGCTGATGAGGGTAGCTGGATAAGCAGGCCACGACTCTGCCCCTCTGAGTGGCATTTGTGTTGCCAAATCATCATGGAACCCGGCACTCTAAATGACCAGGGAAAACCCCCATCAAAACCCCAGTGAAACTGCTTCACGACATCAAGCAAGTGAAGTGCCCAGCACCTGGGCTGCCCAGGTGTGTATCATCTCTACCCTCTTCCAGGACTGTAGCATTGTTGCAGGGATTGAGGGGTCCTAGTGGGTGTCTCAGATGCCTAGATTAGGGATCCCTTTCCTCTAAGTGTGGTCAAGGCTGGAAGAATGAGTCCCAGGTTAGTGGATGCAAAGAGCTGGGAGCATCCTCACTAGAATCTCCATTTTTGGGCTCATAGTGAGTGGGAAAGGTCACCTCTTTGCAGAGCCTGACATAGGCTAGTCCTTGTTGAACTCATCAAAGAGGTCAGAGCTCTGCAGTTCTGCAAGATCACGTTGAAAATATTCTGCTGCTGTTCTTATCCCATAGGGCAAATGGAACTTATCGATATCATACAAGGAAGCAAGCTTATGCGGGGCCGGGGGGGGGCTCTGTCCTCAGACCCCCTGGCCGCCATGGATGAGAAAAAGCCCACCAAGACATGATCTGCTTGGGGAGGAAAGGTGGCTGATCTTTCAAATGAGAAGGGCTAAGAGCTTTTTCTTCAATGGGCTTTTATTGGGTTCAATTTGCAGAGGAATACAGGTAAAGCTCATTAATCATCGTGAAGCAGTAAGGATCAAACAATAGATAATGTACAAACTGCCAGGGCTTATTCTGAGTCAGGGTCTGTTAGCTAAGGGGCTACAAAACTTTGGGAAACAAACCCATTTCCTACTTGTACCCTGATCATTTAATTGAGAGCATTCTTAAACAAGCATTTTTCACAGGATTTTATATATTCTTTCTTAAGCTTGATCACCCGGGGAACCTGTCATTTCTGGCACAGGGCTGCACAGACCTCTGTCATTGTTCCAGGCTTAAGTCAGGCAGGAGAAGTAAGGCAGCCAAGAGATTAGACTTCTTGCAGACAGAATGAGGACTCAGGCTATGTCAAAGCCGAGGGGTGAGGGCCCTTTTACTACAGGCCCCCAAGTCCTTCCCTGGGGACACCCCATGATCATGCCTGTCTTAGGTCATCCCTCCCTTGAGGAATCTTACCCATCATTAGCTAACCGATCATGCACTGGGGGCCAGGCAGGGTGAAGTAGAAGGGGCAGAACAGCACCCCTGCCAGGTAGATAAGCTTTGTCTCCTTAGTGGCTTATGGTCCCAAGGCTGCTCACTCAGCCTTAGCCATGGGGGGTTACAGCTTCTGAAACCAGGCAGGGCAGTTCCCAACACAAGCTTTTTAAAATCAGCTGCACAAAGAAAAGGGTGAAACTGAAGAAAACTCAGGAGAGAGGCAAAAACTGGCTTTGATAACAAGACTGGATTTATCCCTTAGTTTCATTTTCACATGTGGTACCCAATAGACATTTGCTGCCCATAATACACAATCAAGCACATAATAGAAGAAGACAGCACTCGGAATATGGCCACAAGGTTCCCTCCCATGGCCGGCCCACCTCACTTACAAGCCTTAACGGTAGCACAGGAGAGCATTTGTATGTGAATTGTCCTTTAGAATGCTTCCAGGCTCACTGTGGCTGCACAATAATAATCTACTGGTCTTTGTTTCGTTCCAGTCCTCTCTGATTTCTGTGGTTTTCAATTCCTGGACCACCTCCCCTGGATGGCAGTGCACTGGCCTGGGTATCATCCCTCATAACTTCTCTGTCTGTGCTTCTAAGGACTTTATAGTTTAAGTGAATTTTAGTTATTTGGGTTAAATACTTATTTCTTTTAAGCTTTCTAATTTAAGGTGATAGATACTTTAGCTAGAATTAAGATCTTGACAAACCCTTAAAAACTACAAAAGTATTGACTTGAGATTCAATTCCAAGATTTAATCAGGCTGATCCTTTGGAGGGAAAATGGTGACGATAAAGGGTAATATATAGTAATAAAAATGGTTAGAGAATGTTTATAATTGATTATTGATAAAGAAGGTATTCCATGCACATTATGCAAAAAAGTAACCCACATTTGAAAAAATAATTTTAAACAGAACCCCAACTTTCCACCTTTTAAGCATAAACATTTTTAACCCTTATAATTGTCATTTGGTAATACATATGAAAAGTATTAGCCAGTTCAACTTTTATTTTTTTATTCTTGTTCTATTACAGTTGTCCCATGTTCCCCATTGCTCTCCCCTGCCCCACCCACCCCCTGCTTCCACAGTCAATCCCCACCGTGTTGTCATGTCCATGGGTCTTTTATGCATGTTCCTTGACTAGACCCTACCCCTTCTTTCCCCCTTTATACTTCTCCACCTCCCCTCTCATTGCTGTGAGTCTATTCCTTGTTTCCATACCTCTGGTTATATTTTACTTGTTTGTTTGTTTTGTTCATTAGGTTCCTCTTATATGTGAGATCATATGGTATTTGTCTTTCACCAGCTGGCTTATTTATTTCATTTTGCATAATGCTGTCCAATTCCATCCATGCTGTCCTGTCATGAAGGGTAGGAGCTCCTTTCTTTCTGCTGTGTAGTATTCCATTGTGTAAATGTGCCAGTGTTTTGATCCCCTCATTTACTGATGGACAGTTAGGCTGTTGTCAGCACTTAGTTATTGTAAATAATGCTGCTCTGAGCACAGGGGTGCATAGGTTGTTTTGAAAGAGTGTTTCAGGATTCCTAGTGTATAATCCCAGCAGTGGAATCACTGGGTCAAAAGGCAGTTCCCTTTTAAGTTTTTTGACAAAATTCCATACTGTTTTCCATATGGCTTCACCAGTCTGCATTCCCACCAAAAATGTACTAGGATTCCCTTTTATCCACATCCTCACCAACACTTGTTCTTTGTTGATTTGTTAGTGATGGCCATTCTGACCAGTGTGAGGTGGTATCTCATTATGGTTTTAATTTACATCTCTCTGATGGCTAGTGATGTTGAGCATCCTTTCATATGCCTATGTGCCCTCTATGTTTCCTCCTTGGAGAAATGTCTGTTCAGGTCCTTTGCCCATTTTTTTAATTGGATTGTTTGTCTTCCTGGAGTGGAGTCATGTGAGTTCTTTATATATTTTGGAGATCAAACCCTTGTCTGAGGTATCTTTGGCAAATATGTTTTCACATGTGGTTGGTTCCCTTTTCATTTTGATGATGTTTTCTTTGGCCATAAAGAAGCATTTTAATTTGATGAAGTCCCATTTATTTATTCTTTCCTTTGTTTCCCTTGCCCTAGAGGATATATCAGTGAAAATATTGCTCTGTGGAATATCTAAAATTTTACTGCCTGTGTTTTCCTCTAGGCCTTTCATGGTGTCATGGCTTATATTTAAAAGTCTTTTATCCACTTTGTGTTTATTCTGGTGTTTGGTGTTAGTTGGTGATCTAGTTTCATTTTTTTGCACGTACCATTCCAGTTCTCCCACACCATTTGTTGAAGAGGCTATTTTCACTCATTTTATGCTCCTGCCTCCTTTGTTAAATATTAATTGAGAGACATTTCTGGGCTCTCTATTCTGTTTCATTGATCTATGTGTCTATTCTTATGCCAGTACCAGACATGTTTTGATTACAGTGGCCCTGTAATATAGTTTGATATCAGGTATTGTGATCCCTGCTACTTGGTTCTTCTTACTCAAGATTGCTGAGGCTATTTGGGTCATTTTTGGTTCCATATAAATGTTTGAAATATTTGTCTTAAATCTGTGAAATATGTCATTGGTATTTTAATAGAGATTGCACCAAATGTATAGATTGCTTTAGGTAATATAGACATCTTAATGATGTAAATTCTTCCAATTCTTGAACATGGTATATGCTTCCATTTATTTGTGTCTTCTTTAATTTCTTTCTTCAGTGTTGTGTAGTTTTCCAAGTCCAGGTCTTTTACCTTCTTGGTTAAGTTCATTCCTAGCTAGTTATTTTTCTTTTTGCTATAGTAAATGAGATTTTTTCCCCCAGTTTCTGTTTCTGATATTTCATTGTTGCTGTACAAAATGTTTTTGATTTCTGCATATTGACTTTGTATCTTTCTATTTTGCCAAATTCACTTATTAGGTCAAGCCGTTTTTTGGTGGAGCCTATAGGGTTTTTTATGTACACTATCATGTTGTCTGCATATAATGACAGTTTTACTTTCTCCTTTCCAATTTGGATGCCTTCTATTTCTTTTTCTTGTATGATCACTGTGACTAGAACCTCTAGTACTATTTTGAATAAAACTGGTGAAAGGGGACACCCTTGTCTTGTTCCTGATCTTAGGGCGGAAGCTTTCAGTTTTTTCCCAGTGAGTATGATATTGGTTGTAGGTTTCTTGTATATGGCCTTTATTACATTAAGCTATGCTCCCTCTATTACAACTTTGCTAAGTGTTTTTTATCATAAATGGGCGCTGTACTTTATCAAATGCTTTTTCTGCATCTATTGATATGATCATGTGATTTTTGTCTTTCATTTCATTTATGTAATGTATTACATTTATTGATTTGTGAATAGTATACCATCCTTGCATCCCTGGGATGAATCCCACTTGATCATGGTGTATGATCTTTTTAATGTATTGCTGAGTCCGGTTTGCCAATATTTTGTTGAGTATTTTAGCATCTATGTTCATTAGCAATATTGGCCTGTAGTTTTCTTTCTTGGTTGTGTCTTTACCTGGTTTGGGAATTGGAATGATAATGGACTCATAAAAAGAGTTTGGGAGTCTTCCATCTTCTTGAATTTTTTTGGAATAGTTTGAGAATGATAGGAGTTAACTCTTCCCTAAATATTTGATAAAATTCACCAGTGACACCCTCTAGTCCAGGGCTTTCGTATGCCAAGAGTTCTTTTGATTACTGCTTCAACTTCACTAGTTGTTACCAGTTTAATCAGGCTTTCTGCTTCTTCTTGGTTCAGTTTTGGAAGAGTATATATTTCTAGAAGTTTGTCCATTTCGCTCAGGTTGTCCAATTTCTTGGCATATAGTTGTTTGTAGTAACTTCTTACAGTCCTTTATATTTCTGTGGTATTTGTTGTAATTTAACCTCTTTCATTTCTGATTTTATTTATTTGGGTCCTCTTTTTTTCTTGATAAGTCTGGTTAAAAGCTTGTTGATTTTGTTTATCCTTTCAAAGAACTAGCTCCTGGATTTATTGATCTTTTGAATTGTTCTTTTAGTCTCTACGTCATTTAATTCTGCTCGATCTAGAATATTTCCTTCTACGTGCTCTGGGCTTTATTTGTTGTTGTCAGTTCAAATTTTAAACAGTGATAGTTTTAAAATACTAGTCTACAAGATCTGGGGGGAAGGCCAACTCAAGAGAATCCTGAGAATTGGAGGTGCCTAGGAACAGGAGTAATGAACTTTTCAGTGAACACCAGCTACAAATTCTGAGCAGACCTGTTTATGGAAGTCGTTGATTGGGTCTGTGATGATTTTTTTCAAACATTTCAGAGTCATGGAATTAACCTATTTGTCAAGGCACAAATGGGGTGTTTCTGTAGAATTGTAAGGGACATAAGACTTTAATTTTTATTCCAAAAAGTTAGGACATGGAAGGAGAGTGAGTAGATTGAAAAGCATGTCAGAAAAATGTCAGCCTTCAACATCTGGTGTCTGGATGTATGGTTAATCATCGGGGAAAATGAAAGCTTATCTATGTGATGGGCTTGGATTTTTCTGTAACATGAAATTCTGTTTTTAAAAATAAATATCCTCTAGAGTGGGTATATCTCATTCTTTTTAAATAGTATTGTCGGTCACTCACTCCATTTATGTATGTTTTTGTGAAATGCAGGTTTCGGTTGTCTCATATGGTACCCACTTGTAATGGAATGTCACTCTCCTGATTACAACTGTAAGTCACATACTTAGCATAACTTCAGATGCTCTGTGGGGCTCCTTTTGAGGAACTTGGGTGCAGAGATCAAAGACAGAGGTTTTCTTTCTTTCTTTTTTTTCTCTGACATGTCTTAACCTAGCTTTCAAATGTACAGGCTGTTGAAATATAAGCACTGAGATTCATTGGCAGAAAGCCTCAAGATGGATTGCTCTGAGTAGTAAATCTAGGATTTTCAGAGGTCTAAATATCCCTTAGGCTAAAGAAATACTGGTGAATGGTATGTGGTAGGGAAAACCAGGGTGTCTGTTCTGTTCTTAGGTAATGAAGTTGTTGTTTTGCCTTGAGGCCTGTGCTGTACTCTACAGTTGAATGTTTTCTTACTTGCCTGTCTCATTATTGCAAATGACTACATAAAATGATGGAATTAAATATTTCCATAGCTGACAAGTGATTTTTCTTTTCTCAACCTGAAAACATTTCTGTAAAACTTATTTCTAGTAAAAAAGCAAAGAACATAATACTATTACCTAGTTGATAATCAAGTTAGATGACTGAGTGTCCTGGGAGAAAATTGTCCAACTTTTTATGAAGTTATTGTGCTCTTGCATTTGGGCATCTATTATGGAATATTAAGTAGACACTACATGAAAACAATTAGAATAAAGGAACAACCTGTTGACCGTAACAAATAAACTGGCAGGTTATCCAAAATCATTAGGGGTGAATTTATAGAAGGAAGACATTCAGGGAATTTTTCTGTGAACTTACTGTTGGCTGTCAGTAGGAGTCTTTGCTCTGAATTTTATTTTCAGATGTTTCTTGGGAAGGGGTCACGCAGAGAGGTGAATGGGGCAGAACGGTCCATATACCACAGGTTTACAGCTGCTGTGGTGGAACAGACCACTGGTAACACGGTATTCAAACAACTGGAATTTCATGCTTCATCAGATAATCTCTTTAACAAAATGTGTTGAATCAACTACTGAGATATAAATTCTACCATTCCACTTCCCCCCAAACAGAGACCTTTGATTTGTGACCATGTTACAGTCTCTGTTCATAAGAAAAACATTTCTGATTAGATATTTTTCATTGTAGGCTCAAGCCACCAAGATTTTCAAAGTTACCTTTTACATTTTTTTACCTACCTCAGTCAGAGTCAATGTGAGCAGAAATAAAAACTTCAAATTTTCCTTCTACCCTCATACTTCTCCCCTTTAAAAAACAACAAAAAAAAGATAAACCAAAAATTAAAAAAAAAACTCAATATACACCAGAAAGATCCAGGAGACAAAGAAAGTGGGGTTTGTGGTGGTGAATAAAGGTAAAGAGGTCGTCAGTATTCCAGGTGGGTTTACGTGGCTAGTCCTCTTTCTAAGGGAGTCATGCACCCCCTGCAAATGCCGGCTAGAATCTAGAATTAACTAGCATGAATTAGTCTTACCTACTGACTTAGAATGAAAGAAACTAAAATCTTGAGAGAAAACTGTATTTTGATGATTAACCCAGAATGGTGTAGATTAGGGACATCATGTTTGTTTACTCAGATTCATGGATTATCTTTCCCTTTGAGGAACTCTTCAGGCACAACTTTGGAATTAATTATTGTGAACATGTTTATATTGGCAGGAGCGTGGGAACCTTTAGCTTTGTTTTATTTGTTTCATGTGATGATTGGTAAGCCCATTGCTTGGGCAGCATTACACTAAAGCTATCTGGATCTCTCTATCTGGCTCGATGTTTTTGTGTTATGTATCTGCAAATTAAAAAATCCAATCTAGAAATAGAGTTGGACTCCTCCAAAACTTTCCCAAGATTTTTTGAAATTAATGTTTATAAGTTTACTATATCCAGGCCCTCCCACGCCCTTCCAGTTGTCCATTGTCTCACTGGTCAGTTTCACATTGGAAAGTAGATCCTTTTGGCTTGATTTCTAGTCTTAAAGCACTCGTCTATGGTGCTGAATAACTTGCAGTAATTGTCACTCGACATTAGCTGTGTAAGTGCAGACTGTGACCACTGGAAGTGACATTAGAGTACTGCTGGTCTAATCTTTGACCAAGAGACTATGGGTAGATTTTAAAGACCAAGTGAGCCCCTGATATGCTATGTAAAATTTTAGTTGTAGACAATTATGTGAATTTTTGGAGTAAGAGGGTTTGTGTTTTTGTCAGATCAGATAAGTGCTTGAACCCCTCAAATGTTGAAGACAGTCCTTTAATTTACCAGATGAAGTAAGCTCACCACTAGTGGTACGTGCCGCGGCAGCACAGCTGGCTGGAGGCGCAGCAGGATCTCCGCATTGTCTGTCAACCATGGGGGCCGGCGGGTGGTGCATAGCAGCAAGTACACCAGACTGTACAGGTCAGTGAGCCTTCTACCGAGCAGCAGCTTCTAATTTTGGGGCAGAAGTTGTTCGGGTCTTTCTAAAATGATATATTTTTCTATTAAAAAAAATAATCTCCCAATCTGTATGTACTTGAGGGAATGTAGTATAGTCTCGAACCTAGACTGCGAGGTAAGCAGAACCTGTTTATAGTGCCACAGCTGCAGATCACCCACGTGTCTCATTTCCTGCTCTGAGTTTAGAATATAAATGAGGAGATTCTCTTTGCATCCATAACAAGTATATCCTGGTTACTAAAATAAAAGCCTGGTGACATCAATGAGAAATGTGAACAGCAAAGCAGCCAGCAGCACAGCAGCGGATTCCTGATTACAGCCCCAATATACATACGGTGTTTTTGTGTTTTACCTCCTTTTCTAACTTTGGGTTTTCTTATTATTATTTAAATGCAGTCAGTCATCACATAGCTAATGTGAGGTTGTTTTATGGGGAATCATACTTTTATTTTGTGGAACCTAAGACTACATTAAGTAAGATTATTTTCTGGGTTATACTGTCCAAAGCAAAAGAAAGTGAGATGGAGGAAGGAAAACCCTTTGTTAAATACGGCATATTTCTACTCTTAGAAGTTCTGGGGACTCTACGTTGGAAAAAACCATTTCTTTCAACATCTGCTTACTGTCTACACACTGATTCTAGAAATGATCCCAGTTCCTCTTTGGCTTTAGTAAGTTAATGTTAATGGAAGAGGTAGTAGAAATCCTTTAAAGGAAGAAGAGGTTCTGGTTTTGTAAATTATTTGGGTCCAGGCTGTTTTCTAAAATAATTGTCCAACGAATCTACCTTCCCTTCCTTACTGGTAATTCATACTATGACTACAAAGGAAAGCCCAGGCCTGACCTAACAAGCAAAATTATGCTTTCTTTAAAAGTAAACTTTGGGGAAAGATGGAAAATATTTAAATTTAGTATCTTAAAAAAAGTTGCTGTCCCATAGAAAGGAGTTCTAATAACTAGAGTTGTTCAGCAAAGAACAGCCTGTGTCTTCAAGTATCAAGCAGCCTGTCACTGGTAGTAATCAAGCAGAAGCTGTGCGGTGGAGTAGGGTGGATCATAATGATGATGACCACCATGGTAACTTGCCTTTACCAAGTACTTTCGTATCAGAGATGCTGGTAGTTGCCTTTGCTGCCAGCTATTTGCTTTGGCTTCACGCCATTTTCTTGCAGAACTTGCCTATCTTGGGCTCCCATGATGCCTACTGACTGGGCAGCTGGCCACATGATCAGTCCTCTAGCCTCAGATGACTGAATTAGGGTGGGCCCTTGACACAAGAGGGAATAATCAGATTCTCTCTCTCTCTCTCTCTCTCTCTCTCTCTTTTTATTTTTTGAAATTGGGGTTCAATCTTCCTAGGCCTGTCTTCATTAGCACTTACACTGGAAAGTCGTGAGAGTCGTGTGGGCGACCATCATCAGTGTATGCATGAGAAGCAGACAAAGTTGGCTGAAACCAGGCACAGTAAATACTGAAGGACAATGGGGTGTAACAATGGGGTATAATTACCATCACTACAAGTGATGACTTTCTTCTTGGCAGATTTTTCTTCCTGGTTCTGGTCCTTCAAACTTGTCAGAACTTTCTGTCCTTGGGTTCCTTGAGGTACCTTTGTGTCCTCCCAGCTAACTTGTGCTTAAGTTAGCGTGGGTAAAGTCTGGTTACCTGCAGCCAAATCGCCTCTGATTAAGACAACTTTACTTTCATTTCATCTGATCATCTCAACTGTTCTCCCTGACAGAATGAGGAAACTGAGGATGAGAGAGGTTCACTGATTTGGCCAAAGTCTCCCAGCTGGGAAATAGAGGGTTGTAAGTCAAAGTGATCTTGTGGCTGCAGTGCCTGGACCCCACCACGAGTCTATAAATAGTGCTGTGGATTCCTGTTCTGAGTGGGAAATTATACTAGATGACCCCAAAGTCCCAGCTACTATAACTGTTTTACAGAGAGTCCATGACTCACTTAAGAGTCTTTGGCTCCATCCAAGTCCTGTGATTGTCCCTTCAGCGTTGTAAATAGGTGACTTCAGAGGCCCTCAAGTGGGAACCATTTTAGAAGACACCTCTGTCAGGATGGACACCCCTTTGTTAGTGGGTGAGCTTAGTGTTGAACTGAGTGAGTTTTCTTGCATTTTATTTTGTTACGTGTTACCATGTGTTCATTTCTAGTCCTTGGGTAGGCAGACAGGGTTGCTGTACTGGAAGTGTATTTTTAGTCTGACATTAAAAAATGTATCATAGACACCAACACAGGAAACAGTTTTTAGGTGAGTCAGTGTATAAATAACCAAAGCGTTTTCATAAAGGGATAGTAGATCTTTGAATTTAACAGTCCAGCTTCTGAGCCTTCCTTCCCAACTTCCTTCATTTATTCAGTAGTCATTTATTGGGCTTCTTCTATGTGCTGGCATTTTTTTTTTTACTTAGGATGTAAGATACAAAGATAAGTCCTTCTTCATAATACAGTTTCAAAAATTATTATGGCCCCTCTATGTTTACTTCTCTTTATTCTGCAAGACTGAATTTTGACGGGTGAGACTGCATCTTGTACATTTTTGTGTTTCCATACTTAGCACAGGTCCAGGCACAGTAAATACTCGAGATGTACTCAAAATAATTCATTAGGAGCACACAGTCTAGTTCAGAGGTAAAGAAACACAAATTACAGCAGTGTGTTCAATGCTGAGTGCCCAAAGTATTCCATGAACACAGAAGAGGAAATGATTAACTCACTGAGAAGGTAATTTTTAGAGTCTTTATGGGTGGAGTCTTAAAGGGGATGGTGGAATTTGTTACAGTCTACTATCTGATGACAAGGAAATATCTAAAAGCAGCTTCATTAAAAAAAAAATTATTGATTGATTTTAAAGAGGAATATGTGCCCTGATGGGGATCAAACCAGTAACCTTGGCATAGTGGGACAGTGCTCTAACCAATGGAGCTACCCAGCCAGGGCCAAAAGCAGACTCATTTTGTTACATAAAACCAAAGTATTTGGCCTGAATCCCTAGCCTTCCACTTACAAATTATGTGACCTTTGGTAAGTTTCTGAACTTCCTTGCACTTTTCTTCATCTACAGCAGCAGTTTTCAACTGGTGTGCTACACGAATTTTTAAAACATGTAATACCTGACTATTTAGTCAGGGGCACTTCTCTTTCCATTAGACTGTCAAATAAAAAAATTAATAATAACAGCCAACACAACATTAGCCATCCAGTGTGAATGAATCAAATTATACCTATTTTTTTTTGTCAGACAGTAAAAAACATATTTTTTGGTGTGCCGCAGAATTTTAGTAATCAGTTTATGTGTGCCAGGAGATGAAAAATGTCAAAAACATTGATCTATAAAATATAGATAATAGCAGTACTGCCCTTAAAGGATTGTTTTAAGAATTAAATTGGAATACATATGATGCTTTTATATACTAAGTGCTTGGTCCATAATGAATGCTCAGTAAAAGTGAGTTGTTATTATTCCTGGACTCGAGCAGAGGAGAAGGGTGTGAGCTCTGGAGAGAATGTAGAAGCCCAGAAAGGGAAACAGTAGGGCGGAGTGTGTGAAACAAGGACCCAGGTGGATGCTGCCACCGGCCTTTTATTACCTTAGGACAGAAGTCCTTAACTTTAGATCAAGGATCTCAATCTTGGGAGGAAATGTGCGAAGGCTTCATTCTCACATATTGCGTTCATATTTCTACTAAAGTCCTGAAAGTCATCGATGGAATTCAGAGGTTTGTGAATCTGAAGGGAAGAACTCCCAATTCTTGGTAAAGGTGGACCCCATGAGTGCCAGATACCAAATTGATCAGACTTTTAAAAGGTGGAGAATACCCTTTTAAAATAGAAGATGTTATTAACACATACATTAAAGTGTTTTGAAATAGAATAGTGATTCAGGATGGGAACAGAGGTATATGGAAGACAACCTTAGACAATGAGTGACTTCTCCTAGGGCACCTGGTTTGCAGGTAAGAAAGTTAGGACTAACACCCATATTTTTCTACTGTGAAAAGCTATGAAACAGCATGTGATATGCAGAGGACCGTAAGCCCATGTGTTAGGCTGTGGAAGAGTTCCATATTGGAGAGGAAAGTTAAGCTCCTGAAAGACAGAGGGGGCAGTTGGTGAGTTGCCTTGATGACCAGACAAAGAGAACTGGAGTGCGATCCTTCAGAGAAGGAATGGTAAAATCACATAGCTAGTGCTGAAATAAAATGTGGGATTCAGGATTTGAGACTCATAGCTTGTCCTTTGAATTATAGAGCAGCTAGAAATTTCATTTCTTTCTTCACTTCTTTCTTTCTTTTTTTTTTTCCATCTGGGCTTCTTGCCTGGTGGTATTCCCAACGGGAGGGCATCTGTGAACATTTTAA
This sequence comes from Tonatia bakeri, assembly GCA_004024845.1. NCBI lineage: Eukaryota > Metazoa > Chordata > Mammalia > Chiroptera > Phyllostomidae > Tonatia > Tonatia bakeri. Next base: position 368,582 of record PVIA01000025.1, on the reverse strand, counting down.
TGGGAGAAGTCATGAAGCTGGGTTAGGGCCGGGTTTGCACAAGGCAGGCTCCGCAGGCAGGTAAAATCTGACTCCCCTTTTGCTTTTCAGTCGCAGACACAGCCATCGCTGCCACCGCCAGCTGAGTGACTCGGAATCTAGGGGTTGCCAGTAATTGTGGGTTTAAGTCACAGAGGAAAAAGATAAGAGGCTAGCAAGGCTGGTTTTTCCACAATTAAATGCTGCCTCTCGGGCTTCTCTGCCAGCAGGAATCCAGGAGGTCAGGAACCACCAGCCATATTATTTTTCTCCCTGGCTGCTTGCTCGCATTTGTACCCCTCCTCATTCATGGGAACTAAGAAAAGGTGGGCTGGAAATGAAAAGCTTGTTCTAGCCTACTTTTTCCTTTACAAAACTTGTCAGAAACAAAGCTTTCCCATGAAACAGTCGTGATCTCTTCTGGTAGCTGGCTTTCCCCGCCAGCAGGCAACACAAAGGTATTTTGCAGGGAGGGGGAAACCATTATTGAAATGCACTATTGTCCTTTTAAAATTATGACTGTTCTCTTTCTCCCCCACTGCCGTGTACTCTAGTATTTTTGTATATGTTGCTGTTTATTTATTTATTTTATTATTATTTTTAAAAATTGGTTTTAGAGACAGAGAGGAAACGAAAGAGAGAGAAACATGGATTTTGTTGTTCCACTTACTGATGCACTCACTGGTTGATTTTTTGTATGTGCCCTGACAGAAGGTCCCACCTGCAACCTCGGTGTGTGGGGTCTGTGCTCCACACAACTGAACTACCTAGCCAGCCAGGGCCTATTTGCTACTGTTTGACTCTTACATTAGTCAAACTCAAGTTTTTATCCCTCATCACTCCAATTCTATTGGAAGTGCCCAGAGGGCAGGAGTTGTTTTATTGTTTCTTTTTGCCATAATGCTTCAAGTGTAGACGGCAGTTAAATAGCTGGTGGCAGTTTAGATTTCTACATTCATGAATTGTTAGAACTAGAAGGACCTTAGTCATCATATGATTCAACTCAGTATTTAAAGAAATAATGTAATATGTAAAGCAGCTTACTCAAACTGTACAGCTAATTAGTGGCTTTCCTAGAGCAAGAAGCAGGTCTCCTGATGTGTGACATAATGGGAAAGAACTTGAGCTGTGGAGTCGGGCAAACCCTGGCTCACAGTTCACGTCCCCCCACACTAGCAGTGTGACTGTGGGCCTCAGTGTCCTCATTTTGAGCTTGTAGAATGCTTGCTTGTATCTGGCTGGCATCTACATGGGGCTGGAAATGTCTGCACATGGAAGGCACTCAAAATGGGAGGTTTTAAGGATCATTGTTTTATTTTTAAAATACAAGATCCTCTTTATAAGAGACTCCTATTTCTACAGTCTTTTCAATGTTAGAAAATGTAGCCCTATTGCTTTTGGTGAGAACTTAGGAGGGAGAGCAGGCTAGTAGGCCCTTAGGAGGATGCAGCTTATAATGCACTAGCAAGAGCACCCGGTCCTGCCAACAGAAAAAAAGGGTCACCCACCGGCACAACGCCTCTTCCCTTCTCCGGTCACCCCTCAAAGCTAGGGAGTTGGGTTGGTTTGCCCAGCACTTCGTAATGCAGTGCCTGCCATGCTGAGAGAGAGATTGGTGATGTGGGGAGGTGGGGTTGTGGGGGAGATGAGCGAGCCAACCAGCCCACCTTGCTTCAGAAGTGATAGGAGCCCAAATGATCACAATTGATGTGGTGACAGAAGGGGAGGCCATTAGCCAAAGGAGGACGCCACCCAGAGTTAGTATTCAGAGGCGAGTTTGTGGAGATGCATGGAGAGGCTGACAGAGGCAGAGGGGTTGCCAGTATTACCCAAAAAGAAAGAAGTTATTTCAAGAGAAAGACTGAAGGGGATGGCTAGAGAGAGAGAGAGTGGGCTTAACACTCCTGTTAGTGCGGGTGGCTTTTATTGGGGGGGGCAGTGGAGGTGTTTTAGGGCTCAACTGAGGGTCTTGGTTTATTATTATGCTTCATTCTCGCTCTCTCTCATGCACACATGCTTCTGCACCCTCTTTGTGGTGTGAATCTCTCCAAATTTTGGAAGCCTGGGAGGGAGCCACATATTGTCCCATTGCTACCCAGAGCTCAGGTCCAGAGAATGCTCTGGCTGATGGGTCAAGGGGAGGACCTGATCTGCAAACAGAACCCCAAAAATGAAGTGCAGTAATCCCCCCCATAAGCCATACGAAACAAATACTCTGTGTGAGTAACACTGGCCTGACTCCAGCAATAACACAGCTGTTGAAACAGCTTAGTCACCGGGGCGATAGAGGTAGTGTGGCGCGGGAATGCTGGGGTGCAGCGATCTGACATTTAGACGGCTGGCAGCAGCCCTGAGAGCCTACACAGGTCTGTGGGAGAGCTGCAGACGATCTGCCTCCTGTCCACAAGTGTTCCCTTGTTTCTTTTGAAGCCCAACCATAATCCTGGGCAGGGCAGACTGAGGAAAGGAAGAAATGGTTCACTCCTTTTAGACAAATGGTCTCTCCCCCTTAATGATCCATGTTTATTTCCTGAATAACTTTTCTTTTTCTGTCCCAGGCTAGGCAGAGTGTAATTTTTGATATGGTGAAGGGAAAAAAAGTGCTCATGTATTTTATCTATAAATCTTAGCTTCTGATATTCAGGTCATCTATGAAGAAATTACAAGGGCAAATCCAGGCCCTTCTACCTGACCTTGCTGGGATTCCTGTAGCAGCTTCGTCTGCCAAACTCTTGTCTAAAGGCTCTCGGCGGATCTGAGCAAAATACTTAGTTTCGTCAGGATTTGGGGAGGACTAGTAAACTGCCATGGAGTGACCCCATTCCTCTTCCAGCTCTTTGGAGAAGTGACCTCGGTGTTTTCTCTTTATCCTAGACTTCTGCACTGTTTGTTTTGGAAGTTGTTAAGTTAAATTAGCCATTCCTTTCCCTTCCTGGTTACTGTATGAGAATGCAGCTGTCAGTCTGTGAACTCTGCCATCGTCTATTTTTAGATTCAGTGTGAATGAAGCTCTCTTCTCTAATTGCCTTCAGAGGGAGAGGGAGAGAAGAGGGGAGGGAGGGGGCGGGAAGGAAGGAGCGAAAGAGAGAGAGAGGCAGGTAGATTTTCATAACCATCAAACCAGCTGTTCTAAATGCTCTGTGCACTGACAGTGTCCGGGGGAGAAAGCAAAGAAGCCACTGTGTGTTTCCTCCCTTGGCTGTCAAGATTTTCTCTCCACATTTATGTTGATTATGGTCAAATAGGAGAGAGCCATTGCCACATTTATTTCCCAGTGTTTTAACACTCACTGGTTCAGGTGGTTCTGATTTCTCTAGCTCTGCTAGGCAAAGATTGGTTAATGTTGAGTTCATATTCCTTGAAAAACAAACAAGGTGATATTTTCTATGAGATTAGATCATCTTAAACATGCTGAGAAGTACGTAAGTACAATGGGCTCAGTTTCCTCTAGATTCCTAGTCTGCCTTTCACACAGCTTGCAGATCTCCTTGCTTAAACACCCTTCCAAATAAAATGCTGCAACATGCAGACCAGAGCTTCTTCTCATTGTCATCAGAGCCTTCCTGCTCTCCAGCCTTGGCTATTCTCTCCACTCCTCCCTGAAGACACCGTGCTATTTTGTGCTTCCATGACTTTTTATGCATGTGGCTTCCTCTGCCTGTAATTCCTTCTCCTACTTGTTACCCAGTGAACTCTGACTCATCCAGTGATTCACAGTGGACCATCATCTCATCTGGATGAAGTGATCCAGAATATCATGTAGTCCATGCTACATTCCTTGTTCCCCCACCTAGCACTCTGGGCATCTTTATGTTGACTGTGTACTTCATATGTACTTCTAAAGTAGTACTACCCACATGGAATTATACTTATTTAAACATAGGCCTGCCTTCCCCACTTTACTGTGAATAATCGAGGGCAATGACTTTGCCTTGTATGTATTTTTATCCCTACTATTGCGCATGGAAACTAGTAGGTGCTTAAAAATATTTGGAGAAAAAAATTGAATGGGATTAGATGGTTCATTTAGTGTTAGGGTTTGCAGAGGTATATTGATTCCATCTTGGAGGCAGCACTGGCTGTTGTGGTCTGTGAGATGTGACGATCAAAGAGAATTAACCAAACTGGGTGCAGTTCGCTTTCGGAACCACAAAAGTACAGTAGAGACATCCAGTAGGAAGTGAGGACATGGATTTGAAATTCGGGAGGGAAATTTGAACTTGAGAAGGTGACTGGCATCCCAGGAGCAGATGAAAGCCCCTCAAAGCAAATGTGCTGAGTTAGAAGGGGAGAGAGCTGCTCTACAACCTGGTGAACGAAGGTAGTTTTTCTATATTCTGTGTTCTGTATTCTACTTCAGATTCATTTGTGGACAAAACAATTGATGTCCCAGCTACTTGTCCAAATGCATAGCCTTTAGCTGTACCTTAGGGTACAGTAAGGATAAGTGAATGTTTTCTGAGATGCCACTTTGCTAAGGGCCTGATGTGAGTGAGGAATGTCCCCCCCTATCCTCATCACGTTTCACAGATTGGTGTTTTATTACATTCAGCTGACTTTGCCTAGGGGGTATTCCTTCAGAACATAGCAAGGGACCATTTTGATGATACATAGAAAAATGTCCCCTTAACTTGTAGAAAATATTTCTCCACAATGCAAATGCTGGACAAATGAGAGAGGTAATAGGAACTAAACTGTTAGGCCAGTTGGTAAAATAATTGTACTCATTCATTTTTATAACAGCTCACACCCAGGCCTGTAGGCCATCTTAAGAAAATACCCAGGGCCAAATTTATAATTAGCTGAGTCCATTTTTACCAGACCTAGCCATGGATATAGGACAGAGTTTGTTTTGTTATTTCCTTAATTGAAAGCGTCAAGAAAATACAAGCCAGGTCAGAGAGTTTTTGATTGGGGAAGGAACGCTGGCATAAATAACCCCAGATTATATGTCTGCTGGAGGCTGGTCTGGGCGTCCTCCTTCCGAGGTTACCCAAACAAACCCTGGTGACTGACAGGCTCCCCTATGGAATGTAGGCATGCATATGAGTGCTTTGAAACCTCTTTAATTTTTTTTTTCCCCAGGGCAAGGGCCCAGGGAAATCAAGGTTTCTCAGGAAACCCTTGACAACCATAACATAATTCTTTATTTCCTCTGAATTTGACTTCCCCTGCCCCCTTTCCCCTTTATTTCTAGTTAATTGGTCAACAATATAACTTAACCATCCTGAGGCTGGAGAGAAAGGGAACTAGTATTTTTTTTTTAATCTTTACCTGAGGACATGCTTATTGATTTCAGAGAGAAGGGAAGGAAGGGAGAGAGAGAGGGATGGAGGGAGAGAGGAAGGGAGGGAGGGAAGGAGGGAGGGGGGGAAGCATTTGATGTGAGAGGAACATCGATTGGTTGACTCCTGTATGCACTCCGAACTGGGGATGAAACATGCAACCCAGGCACACACCCTGACTGGGACTCGAATGTGTGACCTTCCAGTGTACGGGACGATGCTCCAACGGGGCCACACCAGCTGGGACAGGGAACTAGTATTTTTAAGTGTCGGTGTGACACGTGGTGCTGTCATCAGCCTTGGGAAGTAGGCCCCACTATTTCTATCTTGCAGCGATGGCAACTGAGACTTATTCAAGGTCACTTGGCTAGGAAGGTATAAAGACAGGATTCAAAAGAAGATCTCTTTGGCCTCAAACACTTTGTGCTATCCTACCTGGCAAGTGCCCATTTCAAAATGTGTGCGACTGACGTATTTCACTTAGCATAATACCCTCTCGGTTTATCCATGCTGTCACAAGTGTTAAGATTTAATTTAATGGCTCACACCTGAACCTAATACAAAATAATACCGAATGTAAACTGTAATTGAAAAATAAAATTTAGAAAAAGTGTAAGTGAAAATCATTTGATGACTTCCTTAATGAAACCTTGCCGTTATCACTTCACTCTCCCCTTTCTGGCACCCAGGGGTCACCCTTTCAACAGGCAGCCACCCCAGCTTCTTGGAGGCGCTCCGATCCTTCTCTAGCTCCTTGTCCCCCCCCCCCCCCCCGTTGCTTCTGGCTCACTCAGAGGGCTTGCTGTTCTTTCCGACTTTCCCCTCGTCTTCAGAAAACTGATGGGCAAATGCTTTTTTGATGCAGAGCAGAACACTTTAATTAACTAGTACAGAGAGAAATGCTTCCTAAGGATATGATTGATCGGTGCTTCCTAATATGGAAAGGCACAGGTCCTTCCACCTGGGGCTGCCATCTGGGTCTGTTTCTGCAGAGCCCTGGAGCGCAGGTTTCCTCATGTTGGAGCACCGCCCCCATAACAGGATGGAAATAGTAAGTGTCTGTCGAGAACCACAGTGCCTTTCCACACCTCCCTTCTCAGCATTCTGAATGAATTTTCCACCCAACCAAAATATGTCTCCAAAGCCGTTTGAGAAAAGTGAGGCTTGGACAGCCCACAGTATAGCAAAGCTGCTGGTCTGATATATTGTGGAAAACCATGCATTTCAAATCTATAAATGCCCTATGCTGACACCTTACAGATCTTCACCAGGGAACTGGTATAACCAGTGTCCTCATTTTATAGGGAAAGTTCTCCAGGTGCCAGAGGTAGCCTACCTTGGCCTTCCTGCCATTCTCCCAGGGAGTTCAAATTGGATCCTTCACTTTCATTATCTCCGGGGGTGGTGATGGTGAGGAGGAGTATCCCAGGAGTCATGAAACTGGTCTTTTATTACATGCAACATAGTCATTAAAGCTGAACTTTATTTCCGAGTCCATTGGAGGCCGAAGAGAAAATGATTCAGGTGGCTGACTTCACAGCTTTGCTGGGTCCCTTAGCCTAGTGCTTTCCTCTTTCTGAGTTTTATGTTCCAGGTTTGGATAGGGGTTTCAGAGTGGAAATTTCCATGTTTCTGAAATCTGGTAATTATTTTGAGTTAAAGGTAGGTATAAGAGCTTCAGTTCCCTAACAAAATGATAACAACAATAGCTAATCCTTTATGCATTCTGCACTGCTCTAAAGCATTTTTGATGCAGTAACTAATTGAGTGATCACAAAATCCTAGGAGGCAAGTCTTATTCCAACAGATAAGTAACCTGAGCATTTGTCTCGGAGTGCTATCTCAACATCCAGTGAAGGGGAGTGGGAGGGTCACTTGAACTGGCTATTCTCCCTGTGGTTTCTATTTATAAGTACACCATGAAAGACAGCAAAAGGCTATGACTGTAGACCAGGAAGCTCTAGAAGCTTTGAGTCCAGTGTTTCTAGGGGTGTGATTTTCAGGTCTTGTCTTCCCTATGTCACACACAGGAATGATGCCACCTGCTTCAAACTACATAGGAAGCAAATAGGTAATGTGTGCAGATTAGGCAGAACCTGTGAAAAGGTTCACGAACAATAACAGAAAGCTTTAGAAAGAATTTCCCTTGAATGAAGAGAAAGGAATGGTAGTGTGGGGGCAGTGTGAGAATTGTCCCCTCCACAGAGTGACTCAGGTGGCTTCATGTTTTATTAACTGATCTGCACAGAGATTGTGTTTCATTTTGTTTTAGTCCAGTTTTTTTTTTTTTTTAGTGAACCAGAGATGTTATGAAACCTCCCTCAATTAGATGTCTCATGACAATTTGGATTTCTGGCTTGTCTTGAAAAATACAGGTCTGGTCAGAACAACCTATACTGCCTCATGATGTCTACATACTGGAGCCAAAAGCAACTGCCCCCAGCAGACAGGACTTACTCCCCTATCCAAACTCAGCCTGTCCCTGACCACACACACAGTTAGGGGCAGAACCGTGATGTGAACCAGGTGTCCCAGGCTTCCATCTCCGTGTCGTTCGGATCACATCACGCTGCAGCAGTCAGTTTTCTGAAAGGGTACTGTGTAGGTTTTGGCAGTTCCTCCCATCAAACTCGGATTATGGAATTCCAGATATATTACAACCCCTGCTTGCAACCACCCAAGAACACTGCACAGTTCTTTCCTATAGAAGTCTGCAAGGGATGTTTGGTCAGAGTTGAGTGGCCTTTTGAACACAGTGTGATTGATTCAACTGTTCAGTTTCTTTCGAATTCTACTGGTTTCTACCAACAAAGGTAGTAAAGGGTAGTGGGGCTTTGGGTGATCCAGACCAAGGTTTAAGTCCTACCTCTGCCATTGTATTGCTATTATTACAGTGCATTGCTATGTATTCTTGGATTTCTTGGGCAACTTATATAGCCTCTTCTTCATAGAATGGGTGTAAGAACTACAAGTTTTTATTAAAGACTTACATATTCATATTTTCTGACTAGTTTGAGGGGCTTGTTTCAGGCACAAGTCAGCCAGTTTTCTTTAAGCAATACAAAAAAGATGATTGTCTTTTAAGACAATTTCCAAGTGGTTGTCTTTCTCCTGTTACTAATTACAATATGACTTTAAGTGACTTAATGTCTGAGGATCTTAGTTATCAACAAGAAAGAACCATGCCCATTTAATAGAGTCACTGGGAAATTAAATGAGGTATTTAAGTGAAAGCAGGGGAGACATAGGGGCTTTATACAGAGAAGTTGTACATGAAAACGGTGTTTTAATTTTTCTTTTTAACAGCATGTATTTAAACAGTTTGGGGATTCCCAACAGACGGGAATACCTCAAAGCTAGGAGCAGGCCAGGGGGCCAACCTGTCTGGCTTCTCTCTTTCTGAGGCCCCTGCTCTGAAGCAGGACCATCCCGAAGATTTGTGGGGGCCCAGGGCAAGAGCACCCATGATGGTATGGCTGCCATATGTCTAAATGCTTAAAAGTGATAACAAATTGTTAAGACAAATAAGTTCTGTCATCTCATTGTAACAAATCTGCCTTCATAATGAAATGGAAGGTTTGAATTTAGGAGTCTTGGACTCTTTGGAATTCTGTGCCCAAATGTGAATGATGAGAGAGTGTGGGCCCCTAGAGGCCTTCTGTTCCCACCCCAGCATTCATCCTAAATAGGAAAGCAGTGGGGGGGGGGGGCCTGTGTGCTTGCGTGTGGACACCCAAACCTCCAAGCCCAATCTCTACTCATAGCATTTTATAAACAGCAGCCTCTGACCACTCCTGCACCCTAAGGCGCACATATACTTGTGTAGTTCCCCTTGGGAGGCCAGATTGGGAAGAGGCCCCCCTGCCAGGCCATGGAAATCAGCTCAGAGCTGACTGGGTAGCATAGTCTGGGTTCCCAAGTTCCTAGAACATGGTCTAGAACTTGGGGGCAGATTTAGCTCTTGGTGGGCATGTCCCCTTTTCTAAGGTTATCTCACCCTGTTAGGAAGGGGACAGCTGGAAAAGGGCCAGATTTGGACCTTTTAAAAGTGTGGGGCTCATTCCAGACTTCCAGTCAAGATGGAGGCATGGGAAAACATGGCTCGAATCCTTATACAACCACAGCAAAAATTACAACTAAACTACAAAACAACTATCACTCAAATTCACCAGAGAGCAAGCTGTATGGAAGTCTGACAACCAAGGAATTAAAAAAGTCACATTCCTCCAGGTGGGTAGGAGAGGCAGAGATGCAGGGAGGAACAGAGATGGGGAGACACAAAACAGAGGTCCCACACCCATATGTGGTAGATAAAAATTGGGAGGGATTCCTTGGGAGCAGGGGATCCCAGCCGCACACCAGACCACTCAGCCCAGGGTTCCAGTGCCAGGAAGATAAGTCCCCATAACTTCTGGTGAAAAAACAGTGGAGGTTGGGGTGGCAGAAGAAACCAAAATATTCTTAGGAGCCTCCTCTCAAAGGTCCTGCAACGGTCTCAGGACTTACACAGAATCTCTCCCTCTGGGCTCCAGCACCAGGGCAGCAGCTGGAAGGGCACCAGTGGCACACAGGAAGGAAATGAAGTGTCTGGCATCAGGGCATATGCTAGGGGATATCTTCCTCCTGGACAAAACTCCAGGCCAGGCAGAGGTATTGTCCCCTTTCTGAGCCCTCCCCTACACAGAGCCACAGAGCAGGGACACGTTAGCTGAGACTCCATCAACCTGCTTCACACAGGTTGCCCCACCCAGGCAATTACCTAAGACTCTATCCATCCAACTTACTGGTGCACTATTCTACAAATGGCCACACTACTAAGAGAGGCAGTCCAACAGCTCTCCTTAATACATAGAGACAAACACAGGAAGACTGCAAAATGAGAAGACAAAGAAACATGGCCCAAATGAAAGAACAGAACAAAACTCCAGTAAAAGAGCTAAACAGAATGGAGATAAACAAACTAACAGATGCAGAGTTCAAAACACTGTTTATGAAGATGCTCAAGGAACTCATTGGGAACTTCAACAGCATAAAAAAGACCCAGGCAAAAATGAAGGTTACACTCAGTGAAATAAAGAGAAATTTACAGGGAACCAACAGTGGAGTAGAAAAAGCTGAGAATGAAATCTATGATTTGGAATATAAGGAAGAAAAAAAATATTCAATCGGAATAGCATGGAGAAAAATGAATCCAAAAAAACAAGGCTAGTTTAAGAAGCCTCAGGGACAACTTCAAGTGTACCAACTGAACACTTACTTGAAAAAATAATGAAAGAAAGCTTCCCTAATTTTGGTGAGGGAAATAGACGTGCAAGTCCAGGAAGCACAAAGAGTCCCAAACAAGGTGGACACAATGAGGACCACACCAAGACACATCATAATTAAAATACCAACAATTAAAGATAAAGAGAGAATCTTAAAAGCAGCAAGAGAAAAGCAGAGTGACCTACGAAGGCGTTCTCATAGGACTATCGGCTGATTACTCAAAAGAAACTTTGCAGGCTAGAAGGGACTGGCAAGAAGTATTCAAAGTGATGAAAATCAAAGACCTACAACCTACACTACTCTATCTAGAAAAGATACCATTTGGAATCGAAGGGCAGAGGAAATGCGTCCCAAACAAGGTAAAACTAAAGGAGTTCATCATCACAAAGCCATTACTATATGAAACGTTAAAGAGACTTATTTAAGAAAAAGAATATCAAAACTATGAATATTAAAATAGGAATAAATTCATAATTGTCAATAATTTCATCTAAAAACCAAACTAAACAAACAAGCAGAACAGGAACAGAATCATAGAAATGGAGATCACTTTGGACGGTTTCAGCAGGGGTGGGGGAAGAATGTGGGAAAAGGTGCAGGGATTAAGAAGTACAAATTGGTAGTTACAGAATAGATGGGGATATATAAAGTACAGCATAGGAAACAGAGAAGCCAAAGAACTTATATTCATGAGCCATGGACGTGAACTATTGGGAGATTGTCAAAGGGAATAGGGGTTGCTGGGTGGAGATGGGCAAAGGGGGAAAAATTGGACAACGATAATATCATAATCAATAATATATAGCTTGATCAATAGAGTCTAAAACAGACAAATGTATAGATGCAATTTTTGTTAATCTAAACTCCTTAATGAGTACTGTGGTGAGTTAAACCTATTCATGGTCCTTACTGATATGGAAGAATATGTTAACATTTATTTCTACAATCATGTGCTCATTAATAATAAGTCATTAATTTGGGGGGAAAACCTTCATCTTTTAGATTAACATTTTCCACAATGTGAAGAAGGGGTTTTATGGTTTAGAGAAGTAGTAGATCTTATATTTGAGAGCTTATTGGGCATAACTTTAGGGTGAGTCCCTTTCAGACTAGGGTATATCCAGAAGAAAGCACCAAACGTACTTGAATCATGTCTCTGAGGGGGTTGAAAGCCTGGTCATGTTTCTCAGAGAGGAGAGAAAACACAGGCAGATGAGTATGGCTTTTAGTACCTAAGCTTTTGTACATATGCTTTAGTACCTATGGCTTAAAAAAAATTATTAATTGATTTTTAAGAGAAAATGTAATGGAAAGATAGATAGAAACATCAATTCATTTTTCCGCTTAGTTATGTATTTATTGGTTGATTCTTGTATGTTCCCTGACCAGGGATTGAACCCACAAGCTTGGTGTATCAGGACAACATTCTAACCAACTGAACTACCCAGCCAGAGCCCTAAGCACTTTTGTGGAACAAGGACCTCGCCTTCCATGTGACTCCTGTGGGCAGACCTAGGACTAGTAGTGCGAGTTATGGGAGGATAAGTGCTGAATAAGTCAATATGACCGTCCGAGCTGCTTCAGAGTGAGTGAGGACCCCGTCTCTGCACAGCGGTCGTAAAAGGGGACCCAGCACCCAGCCATGCATCCCATGACTTTTAAGTCTTCAGATTTGGAGTTTCAGATTCGGAGCTTGATAGGCACTAATACATTTCTTTTGTCTTGTTGGTTCTTGTGGCAGAGCCTATAAGAATTTTTTAACGTTTTCCAAAGCCATTTCTGAATTGTAAGTACTTCTCATGCAGGAGAAAATGCAGAAGTTTCCATGGATGTTTCCCTGGCTTACCGTGATGACGCGTCTGCCGAATGGACTGAAATGGCCCATGAGAGAGTGCCCCGGAAACTCAAATGCACCTTCACATCCCCCAAGGTAGGGTTCCTTGACATCTAAGTTGATAGAGGGTGTTTTTTGTTTGTTTGTTTTTTTCAGTTTCCAGGTATGTGGGAAGATTTGCTTTACAGTTAACAGACATGTTCCTTATTTCCTAGCATGCATGAGCCACATTCTCCATTGTCTTAGTAAAGAGCCAGTAGATATTTCACATCCCTGCAAATATGGAAAGACTACAAGGAATGTCTGACTGAAGTGATTTAGTTGTTTCTCTGAAATAGTTACCTAAAAATAAATTCTTCACTCTTTGGTTAATAGCTAACCCTGTCTGAAGACTGTTGCTAAGTTATTTTGAGGTGTAAAAATCTGTTGAGACTAGATTAATGCCGTGTCTGCTTCTCTGATTCTTAGGCATCTCTTTGCTGCCAGAGTTAATGTGCAAGTATGAAAACCAAAAATCCCAATGACCACGGGCAAAAGAAGACAATGAGGAGGAAATCTAGTCTTACTTGAGACCTCAGTCTTCTAACCCATCTTCAGACTCTCCCTTCTCCAGTCCTTCTAGGAGGACTCATTCAACCACCCATGGAAGGGAGATTACTATCCTCCATTGAAAACAGGGAGATATTTTGGGGAGGCAGGGGCAAAGGCTTTAGATTCTTCATAAATAAAAATTCAGGGATTGACTTAGTGACTTTTGAGGATAGTGGGGTCTGATGGTTTAAGGACCAGATCAGAATTAGCTGGAGGCCCTTTGCAAAAGGAAAGTGCTGCCCTCGTGCATGCCTCCCCGATGTTCTGACCCCAGGCTGCTCTTGAAAATCTTTTGAAAGTCTCTGTAAAGGTGAGATGGAGCCAGAGGTACCATTACTCATGGTTACTCACAGTTCTCAAGGGCACTAACATGGCACACCATCAGTGGCAGATGATCTCCGATGGCTCCGCAGGTACAGAAACGGCCTCATTTTCTTTGTGTGAAGTGTGGGAGAGACCAGGCTCGCAGGAGCACATTCTTGAGTATGTCCTTTTGTCAAATGACATCTCCAGATCAACTGCAGCCAAAGGATTTGGACACTTTTGTAGTACCCACCCCATTGTCTGATTTAGTTCCTTTCCTCTCTCAGCTCAGCTCTTCCTAACTGTGCTTTTGCCTGTAACTAAAGTTGGGGTTCCCTGTGGAATGATTGGTGAGAACAGCAGGTGGAAGCCTCTGAATACAACACCCCTGTCCTGTCCAACCTGCCCTAAAGAGGAGTAATATGGGGCAGGTTCAAGGTATTTATTCACATTAGTTAAAAGTGTAGATTTGGAGCAAAATATACTTGTCTTCAGTTCCAGGTTGTATAATTTCCTGTCTGCATGACATCAGGCAAACTGTCTGAGATCCAGTTTCTCTTCTGTGACATGGGATGATAACAACTTCTGTGGAGGCTTTGAAAGGACAAGATGAGCTAGTGAACATAAGCAAGATGACCTTGTCATTAACACGCAGTCTGGGACGTGCTTGAAAATGAATGGGGTGTTCATCACTTGAGCTACCAGGACTCTCTCATGGGCATTAAGCACCACCTATTGGGGCACCTGGCATCTATTAAGTTTCTCTTCCCAGGTCCCCTAGATTAGGGCCACAAAGAGTATGGTTTGAGAACCAATGATTTCAGCATCACCTGAGAGCTCGTAGGAAATGCAGATTCCCAGGTTATGCCCAAAACCTAATGGATTAAAATTTCATGGTGTGGGAGCAAGGAATCTGTTTTAACAGGATTTCAATTCCTTTTCTTTTCTATTTTTTTATTATTTACAATTTTAATAACTTTTTTATTGTTCTTTAAGTACAGTTGTCTCCATTTTCCCCCCACCCTTTGCGCCGCCCACCCCAACCCCCCACCATAGCAGCACAATTTACAATAGCCAAGTGCTGGAAGCAGCCTAAGTGCCCATCAGTAAATGAGTGGATCAATTCCTTTTCTTAAGCTTGATAAAGTTTGAGAGCCACTGCCCTAGACCCTTTTCTGAGTGCCAATTATAGCACCCCCCCCCCCACAACCGCAACAGAAAAAGCTATCTGGAATTGTTTGCGTAGACCCTTGGGGGCAATTGGTGGGTAAAAACGAAGGGTAGAGAGAAACTGGAGGTAACAGGAGAGAGGAATATCTGACATTTTCAGATCTTCTCATGTGCAACAGAGAAAATTAATTAAAACCTTTCTAGCGGTTGCTGCAAGTTGATTGCATCTTTCAGCAGTGAGATTGGTTGGCTATCTAAGCTAAAGGATATAAAGCTTTGGGATATGGAATTTCATCCTCAGAAAAGGGAAAAGTCATTTCTCACCTTACTTACACACTTGGAGGGCACTGAGAAGCAGAGTAAGGGGAAGTCATTAAGAAGCCTGGAACTGCTCCTTAATGCTGGTTGCTTAATTATCTTTAGAATGTGTTGATCCCTTTCAAGAAAGATATTAAACCTTGAAAAGTGTGAAGGAAATGAATCATCAAATCTGTGTCTTTTGATTGCAGTGAAATTTAGTCTTGAGCCTGAAGATTAAATGAGAAATTGCTTTAAAGCTTTCTAGTCCCTGGTGAATTTCGAAGTTAAAAAAAAAAAGTCAAGTTGCCACCTGCTGTAATTTGTCCTAATTAGTCAGTCTCACGCTGGAGTTGGGGGAGGGCTGAGGGGGATGGGAGAGAGCGAAGAGAGCAGGGAGAGTGTCTTTCTTTCTAAATGCCCTAAATCCTGGCAGAGGCAGAATGTTGGTGCTTAAGGAAGAGTCCCCAACAGGATACAGTGAATTTGTCTTTGAGACAGATGGGCCGGGCCAGGATCCCAGGAGCCAGTGTGTCTAATTTCTTAAACTTGGATAAATTTGTCTCATGGGTTGGTAGCATTACCCTCTCTGTAGGGACAGGGAAGTGGGGACACCCAGAGACCCGTAATGGGGAACTAGAAGTAACCCTGGAGATTATCTTATTTTATCTTCTTGTTTTACTTATGAGGAAAGTAAAGCCAAATGAGGTGGATGACCTTCACAAGGTACTCAGCAAAGGGCAAGGTCACGGCTAGAATCTAAGTCTCAGGGCTTAGAGTTCTTTTCCCTCCTTATTACAGCACAATGCCTGCTCCAGGCATGCCTGAGGCAGTGTCATTCCTTTGTGCCTGCTCTACTCACTAACCTCTTCCCCATCGGAGATGGAGGCTGGACTGGGAAGACCTGTGCCCTCAAGTCCATACTATTACTTTTAGGACTAAGGGCACATTGCATAATGAAGTCAGTGGTATTAGACTAAATAAGCTTTTGCTTCCTTCCCCCTCAAAGTCTCAGTTTCTAGAAATAAAATAAGTCCCTGGCAGGAAAACATATCATAAAACCCTCTTCTTCGTGTTAGCGCAGAGGGTACTCAGCCTCCTCAGTGCAGCTTGATCTGAGGCAGAATTGGAGCCTACAGTGTAATTTTGTTGTTCCTGCAGAGGCCTAACACTAGCCCTGACTTGTAAGCTTAAGAGAGAGAAAGGAGCAGAAGGAAGAAAAAAGCCACCTATACAGCCTGCAGCTGAAGTTGGGAAAGAAGTATTCTTTATACAGAAGAATTTTTTAAATTCCACAAGCCAAGTCTAATCAACTGGTAGTTCTGATAAAAGCCCCTCAAACCTTTCAGGAGTATCCAACCTTTTGGTGTCTCTGGGCCACACTGGAAGAAGAAGAGTTGTCTGGGGCCACACATTAAATATACTACAACATGTAATCACAAAAAAATCTCATAATGTTTTAAGTACATTTACGATTTCATGTTGGGCAAATTCATAGCCATCCTGGACTGCATATGGCCTGTGGGCCGCAGGTCGGACACTCCTGCTTAGAGGATGAAAAACTGTCAGGATTGATTAGTGATGTCTGCCTTGAGTAGGGAATAGAAGAGTAGAATCACATAAGTATAAGCCAGATATTTGACTGCTCTACCTCTCCTTTTTCATGTGTGTCTTTTGTCTCTATACAAAGGTTTGGTGCTGGATGGTGTGGCTCAGTGGATTGAGCACTGGCCTGTGAACCAAATGGTCACTGGTTCAATTCCCTATTCAGGGCACATGCCTGGGTTGCAGGCCAGGTCCCCAGTAGTTGGCACATAAGAGGCAACCACACATTAATGTTTCTTTTCCTCTCTTTCTCCCTCTTTCCTTCCACCCTCTAAAAATATATAAGTAAAATCTTTTAAAAAAAGTCTGTTTATGGCACCCTAAGCTCTGATCCTCCAATAAAGAACTCCTCAAGGTCACAGAAGGGGCAAAAGGCTCTTCCTATACTAATTAGATTATAGACTCCTTCCTCCCTTCCTTCTGATTTCTCCACTATACTTTTTACTCTGAAGATAAACAAAATATTATGGAGGTCCTGAGAATTTAAGCTTGGGAGCAACAAATTAGGTCTTTTCTATCACTTGTTTGATCAGCAAACATTGAAAATAGTATATAAACCCAACATCGATGGCAGACACTCATCTCTTTTATCAGGAAAATGTCCCTGGCTGCTAAAGCTCCTGCCTCTGCACACCTGTGTTTACCCCCCACCCCTGCCCCGTGGCGGGGACACAGGCCAGAAGTCCTGGGGAGGGCGAGCAGGGTGTAGCTCTCAAACAGCCTGTGCCCTCCTGTCCAGTCTCCCGCTGCCATGCTCTGGGCAGCGCTTCTTCAGCTGTTTGGCAGGAAGTCCAAGAGGTTTTTATTAGAAACTGGGATTAATTTTTGTTTAATTAAAATTTCTGCTCCTTCTGCTATCTTGCCTTTTGGGCAGTTAAGCTTTGGAGATAGAAAATTCCAAGTGAGCGTCTCTAACAAACTAATCTCATTATTACCTTTTATCCCTTTTTGTCTTCCTCAAATCCCAGGGGCTCCTGGAGTTGCTTCTTTTTTCTATCAAATCAATAAACAGTGGATATTTTTAGCTTCTTGCAGCTTCTCCTGCTGGCCAAAACCCTGTAAGTAATTAGCCATTATCTAAGACTATGACGAAGGTCAGCAAGGGCTTCCTTCTGAACACTCCGGAAGTTGACTGTTTGTCCCCTGGAGACCTGCAGGTCTCCAATGAGAGGCTGCAGCTGAAAGGCCTGCCACCCTTCCTGGTAGGCCAGGTTACTTTGATATTAGGTACAAATGAGGGTGAAAATGCTGAGAAAAGAGTCAAGAGTTAGAAAATATTTATGTTTTTTACCTAACATCTTAGGTTCTGGCTCAAATGTGGCTAGTAGTTTTGAGTTTGTTTGTTTGTTTGTTTGTTTGTTTTGAAGGTGGAAAGGGCAACAAGTGGATACCATGCCTCCAGTGTGCCCTACTATCTATACCTCTAAGGTGCACCTTTAAACACTAGCTTTAAGAAGCAAAGGTAAAACAAACAGTTCAGACAGTCTATTGGAAATAATAAGCCTGCTTCAAAACCTCTCTTCTTCCAGACCCCAGAGCACGAGGGCCGTTACTATGAATGTGATGTCCTTCCTTTCATGGAAATTGGGTCTGTGGCTCATAAGTACTACCTTCTAAACATCCGGCTGCCTGTGAATGAGAAGAAGAAAATCAACGTTGGGATTGGGGAGATAAAAGACATTCGGTTGGTGGTGAGTGAATCTGATTGGCCCACGCAGCCTGCGGCACTAGAACACTGGCTAAGAACACTGGTTACTGAGCACGTGTATCGGAAGGGACCTGCATCTCCCTCTTCATATCTCGGTGCCTCGGTGTTCTCATCTGACAAATAGGAATAATAGGTCAGATACCCATGACGGCTGAGAACATAAATTTGTGCAAAAGATTATGGTAATGGGAAATAATGCAGTTGTTGTGCCCACTTAAGGTGTTGTAATGATCGTGATTGCGTAATGAATTACACCAAGATAAAAGCAATTTTTTTACGTTTCAACTTGCAAGCACCAGTATTAAAAGAAGCAGTGATATTTCAGATTATTTCTATTTATTTTGTTTAATGGGAAAAATTAGAACATGGAGTTAGGAGACCATTTTTTTAATCTAAAAATAATCACACAAAAAATATATATTTATTGTAGAAAACTAGAAAGCACAATTAAACATATAAAACATAAAAACTACCTGTAATATCCTACCATCTAGAAATAATTACTTTGAGTTTTTGATTCCGGATTTTTTCTATACATATATACATATATAATCCTTCACTTAAAAAAATTGGGATCATCCTAAATTGACACTTTTGTTCCTTGCTTTTTAAGTTTAATGGTACTCATGAATATTTTAATGGTATGTTATGAATATTTCATACAATAGCGAATGACTATTACACACACACACTTGGTACTACTGTTTAGCATTCATTGTACTATATAGATTTACCTTAACACATTTTACCAGTCTCAACTTGGGGCATCTAAGATATCTCCAATTTTTTGAAGAAGGCCTTGTAGAAAAGTCTTTGATCGTATTCTTAATCATTCTCTTACTATACATTGGGTCCATTTTTATGCCTTTTGATTTATATTCCTATGGTTCCTGAGAAGGGGCCAGGGGGAATCTGAAGACAGTATATGCTATATATGTGAAAGCTCTTGATCTTGACAGTTCAGCAGACAAGTTCTCCCCTTACCTCTTCTCCAAAATGCATTTGCTGGTGGAAAATAACATTAAAATATGTTCACCTTCAAAATTATGTTGGCTTCTCTCTAGGGAATCCACCAAAATGGAGGCTTCACCAAGGTGTGGTTTGCCATGAAGACCTTCCTCACTCCCAGCATCTTCATCATCATGGTGTGGTATTGGAGGAGGATCACCATGATGTCCCGACCCCCAGTGCTTCTAGAGAAGTAAGAGCTGATTTTGAAGCATTCTTAAGGAACACAGCATGGCATGATCTGCCTGCCATGCTCCTGATTTTGTGGGGTCTCCTTCAAGTGGTCAGTGTGCTACTTGGCCTAGTGATCTGACCAGAAGTTATTTTGGACATTTTTTCTCCTCCAGCTTTCACATGCAAATTATTATTAAATTCTACAGGTTCTACTTCTTTTGGCTCTTTATTCTGTCCTTGCTCCTTATTCCCATGGGCTGAATCAGATACTTCTCTCTATTACAGATGGTTAACTGCCTCTCTCCTAATAGCCCAACCAGAAGGATGATGCTCCTGGATTTATTTATCCCCTTTCTCTCCCATATTATTGACCTTTCTCTTTTTGCCACATTACTCCCATTATTTACAAATACCCTCTACCATCTCCCATTCTTTTTTTTTCTTAGAGATTGGTGAAAAAGAAAGGAATTATTTATTCAAGTTATACAGACTTAAGAGTAATACCTTAATGTCTTCATCAAAATCCCAAAGTCCCTTAAAACACCCACACACACAGTCCTTCCTTCCCCACTTTGCCCAGTCTGGGGTACCGTATCCCAGGGAAAGAAATAGAAGTCTGCTTAGGCAGCCTTCAGCTCTTCCCAGTAATCCGTGCTTGGCTGGGAGGCCTCCCTCTGTTCCCAGCACCATCACCGTCACCGGGATCTCCACTAAAGCCGCGTGGTGATTCTTTGCTAAAGCCTCATGGTGATTCTTCTCATGGCTGTGGGGGGTCCCCACTCTGCCGAAAGCGCGTGGTTCTCCTCACTGCCACAGCCGCATGGTCCTTTCTTCAATGGCTGCCCCCATCTCCCATTCTTAAACAAAACTTATTTTTTCCATTTCCCCCTGAAGCCATCACACCATTTTTCTACTCTTTGTTTTTTTACAGCAGAACTCCTCAGAAAACTTTTGTGCTTATCTTCTACTCCTATTTTTTTCTCAAGCCCATGTCAATCCCCACCCAACCCAGGAAGCTGCTCTTCACAGGATCACCTGTGACCTTGACATTCCAAATCCAGTGGTCATTTTTCTGTCCTCACTTTTCTGGACTCATCATCAGCATTTGACATGATTGATCACTCGCCTTTTTATCAGTGCCTCCTCCACCCTGCTTGTGGTTATTTATCTCTTGCTGACAATCAGTCAGTCTTCACTGCTCTTTCCAGCCAATACTCCATCCTTTTAAACTTTGGAGCCAGGGCTCAGTCTTTGGAACTTTTTATTAGTTATATGCTTATTTCTTGAGTGAACTCATCTAATCTCATGGTTTTAAAAATCACCTATATGATAACTCTTAATTTACAATCACCAACTTCAGCCTTTCCCGGCTCTAGACCACTTGTTTGTTCAACATCTCCACTTGCACAAAAATGTAACATGTGTAAAGAACACTTCATATGCCCCCATTTCCAACTTGCTTCTCTCCTAGGCAACCCCATCTGAGGAAGTGGCAACTCCATCCTGTCCCGTTGCTCAGGCTAGACATGTAGGAGTCACCCTTTACTTCTGTTTTTTCACATTCCTCATCCAACCCACCAACAAATCTGACCACTATCATTGCTACTACTATCATTTCTCACCTGTTAATTGGAAATAGCCTTTCAACTGCTCTCCTTGCTTCTACTGTTTTCCTCCTTATAATGTGTTTACATTGCAACCAGATCATTTCTTTTTAAGTAAAATCAGATCATGTCACTCCTCTGCTCAAAGCTCTCTATTGACTTTGCATCTCCTTTGTCCCAGTCCATGATGCTCTAGGAGCTCTGGACTCCCTCTGATTTTCACTTTCTGCCCTTTTCACCACCCACCATCCCCTTGGTGCTCAAACATGCTCTTACCTCAGGGCCTTTGCACTTGCTGTTCTCTTTATCTAAAATGCTCTTACCCAGACAAATCTGTGGCTCAATTCCTAATTTCCTTCAGGCCCTGTGCTCATGCCTCTTATCTTGGAGGCTTTTCCCTGTCTATCATATATAAAATAGCACCACTCTCCATTCTCCTACCTTGCTTTATTTTTCCTTATAATACTCATTCTCTATTTATTTATTATCTTTGCTCCCTTACCCTTCCTCTCATCCCATCTGAATCCAGATATCACTAGAGCAGGATTTTTGTCTGTTTTGTTTGCTACTATATCTCTGGTGTGTCGAATAGTGACCAGCACAGAACAGAAACTCAGTGAACATGATATGTGGAACAAATTAATGAAGGAATCATGTTGCTCCACTGTTGAAATTTTTTTATTGGATCTTGTTCTTTCAAGGTAAATTCTCTAACAAAGCACTCAGGTTTGCTCATGAGTTCAGCTCTTTTCACTTCTCTGGTATCACGTGCTACATGAAGGCACCCAAAGGCTGCTTCAGGCTTCTGTGGCTCCATCCTGACACTTCCCTCTGCTTGGAATGCTCTCGCACCTCCCTAACCTTCATTCACACCTCAGCTCAGTTTCTGTTTCTGTCAAAGTTAGACGTCCCTGTAGCAGCCTGTGTACTCTTCTGTCATATCACTTATCACACTTTGTCCATCTGGCTAGGCACTGAACACATCTCCACGAGTGGAAGAACTGGTCCTATTTATTTAGGTATCTATAGCCGTAATAAATTGCCTGGTACATAAATTGTGTTTAATAAACATATGTATTTCAGTGGTATGAATGAAAGTAGGAGTATATCAGTGACAAAATGAATGACATTGTGATAGAGAAGTGGCAATTAATAGCGTGACGGGGAAGAACAAAATAAAAACTAAAGAAGCTACTAAAAGAATTTGTATTTCATATTATTTGGAGTCATTAATTATGGAAATGAATGTGCTCATATAATTCATAGTTGCTGAGGATAGCATAATAATAATGGATGTTCTTAATGATCAAGTTAATGATAACCTCAATAAGTAACAGAAGATAGTTATATTCAATGAGGTCTGTTTAAGAAAACAAGATCGGAGCCCTGGCTTGTGTGGCTCAGTGGATTGAGCTTGGGCTGCGAACCAGGCATCACAAGTTCGATTCCCAGTCAGGGCACATGCCTAGGTTGCAGGCCACGGCCCCCAGCAACCGCACACTGGTGTTTCTCTCTCCCCCTCCCTTCCCTCTCTAAAAATAAATAAATAAAGTCTTGAGAAAAAAAAGAAAACAGGATCAGGTAAAAAACATTGTAGGAAGTGTTTAACCTGAGCTAATACCAAAATAAAGTTCCAGGGATTAAGGAGGTTAGGTTCAATCATCTAGAAAGGTCATGATAGCTCCTTCATTCTACAGCGGTGCCAACAAAATAGGACATTTTGCATCTCTGTGTAGAAACTCATTATGAGAGCTGAGAAACTGATCATACTGCATCAGTCCCAATATGCAACGTCTCATTTCCCAGAACTGGTTTCTGATTTTTGAAGATCTCCTTCCCAAATGAATAAAGTCATTTTCCTGATATTTTCTCATCATCAGAGTCATCTTTGCCCTTGGTATTTCCATGACTTTTATCAATATCCCAGTGGAGTGGTTTTCTATTGGGTTTGACTGGACCTGGATGCTATTGTTCGGTGATATTCGACAGGGCATCTTCTACGCAATGCTTCTCTCCTTCTGGATCATCTTCTGTGGCGAGCACATGATGGTAAGAGGAAGAGCCCCTGGGGAAGGGACAGTGGAGGAGGCAGAATAAATTAGCGGTACAGGAGTAAGCTCCAGAGTCGAGCACTCAGTTCAAATTTCTGCTTCACCACTTGTTAGCTGAGGGGCCTTAGGCAAAAGACTTAATCACTCTGAATCTCAGTTTCCTCATCTATAACATAAAGGGTTTTTGTGAGATTTAAATATAGCATACTTAACAGAAGGTAAGCACACATATTAATGATTATTCTTAGTTCTTATCCCTTGACTTCTGCTGTGCTTGTCCACAGGACCAAAGTAACCACTGGAGAATGTGGACCCATTTCTTTCCAGCTAGCAATCTATCCAGGTGGCCTAGTAACCCCTATTAGCCTGAAATACTGACCTCCTGGGTCAGTTTGCACAGACACCAAATCATATTTCAAGAGGGATTGAAGGTACCATGGATAAAAATAAGAATGGTGCCATCATCACGCTGTGGCAGAAATGATGTGCCAGCTGGAGCTGGGGCCCTGTGGCAGGCACGTGGGCTTTATAGTTAAGTGGGCTGTTTTTAAATTTCCTCATGGCTTGATCATAGCTTCTGAAGCTTTGCAGGCCTTCCAGGAGAACAGTGAGAGAAGAGAAAGGCTTTTGCTTACTGCTAGGGTAAGCATGAGGGACTGCCAGCAGTGACACACTGTGAATGGGCCCTCAGCAGCAGGGACAGGGAGTGGAGGGGACTCGGGTACAGCAGCAGGACAGGCTGCTGGGTAGATTGCACACAGTGAATTTGTATGGACTGCCCTACTGGGGTCGCAGCCCGGATTCTAAGATAATGTCTTTCACCTTACTCCATTTCCTCACTTTGCATTCCTCTATATTCTCTCTTAATGTCTTTGTATATGCATCAAGAGGAACCATTCTTGTTTTTAGTAAAGACAGGGAGCACATGTATTTATTTTCTTCACCATAAAACCTCTTACACTCAACATATTTTAATGTCTTTTAGACTCTAGTTTGTCCTCCGGGGACTGCCCCTCCTTAACAAACACAAAGGATAAGTCCCATAGAAATTTAATTCTGAATGATTTAAACTACTAGGCTTTTCTTTATGTTCCTGTAGCATCCTGTTGTTATTACTATGAGAACAGATTTTGGTCTTTCCCATTCTCATATGCCTAGAGTTGAGCAAGATGCTTGATACACAGCAGGTTGTCAGCAAGGATTGTTGGAACGACTGACTCACCTATAGAATTGCTTTGCTCTCCTTGTCTCTATCTCATTCCTCAACTTGGCTTTCATCAGGATCAGCATGAGCGGAATCACATAGCAGGATACTGGAAGCAAGTCGGACCAATTGCTGTTGGCTCTTTCTGCCTCTTCATATTTGACATGTGTGAGAGGTGAGCAGATGCCAGTGGGACTCTGGGCTGAAATGTGCATCACCGTGCCCACCTCCAGCTCCTTAGGAGAAGGGTTCAGAAGGGAGAAAGGTGGTTGGGAGGCTGTGGACTAAAAGGGTTGGACAGGGTCACATCCTCAGATAAGGACTAGGATTAAATCAGAGACAAAACTCTTCATAGATGCAAAATATTTATGTTGATTATCCTTCAAATCCCTTTTGTATTTAAGTCCTCTGTGACTTTTCTTAGTCTAAATAAAGCCCCCACTCCTCCACTGAAAAGCTAAGAACATGTAAAAAGGAAAGTTACCCTTTGCCTCTGTATTAATTGTGTCTTGCCTTTCCATCTTGTTTCTCTTTGTAGAGGAGTACAACTCACGAATCCCTTCTACAGTATCTGGACTACAGATGTTGGAACAGAGCTGGCTGTATCCTTCCTGCATGGGCTCAGGGTTTTATTTCTTCTTATAGCCTCCCAATCCCCAAGATCATTTTCTAATGATGTTCTCCATATGGTCTCAGCCAGAGCTTTGATCCTTAGACCAATGATAACGGCATAATTAAGACAAATAATGAGAGGAATTAATGCTGGCTTTCAAGCCCGGGTGAGAGCAGGCAGACTAAGGAGATTGCAGCACATCCCCGTGGCAGGGGTATCAGAGTTGCTAGTCTCATTGCACCCTGTCTAAATTATCTGCTTTACACTAGTTTACTGCAGACCGAAGCATGACCAGCTTCTCCCTGGAGCCATGGAGGCTCATCTCCGGGCTTTTTGTGGGAGAGCCTGTTTCTGAAGTTGCCTGTGTGTGTGAGACTTCTTACAGTGACCTTGGTGTGCTGACATACTATGGTGCTGCTAGTCATTTCTGAGACCAAGTGGAGATAAGGCTAAGGTGATTAGTTCCAGAGGCGCTGAGGCTTCTGGTTGGTTGGCATAAACTGTCTGAGTCGTCTTCATGAAGCAGAAGTGACAGTCTTAGCTTATCCCTTTTAGGATGCTGGATTTAAATATATTATCTTCCTGAATAATGTATGTTAAAACCTTTGGAAGAAAAAGACTCTTCTGGAGAGGGGAGAAAGGCTTGAGTTGTATTCTTCCCTAATAGGTAATGCCTTGTCATACACTGGTAAATGTGCTGTGTCTGGCTGTGATGTGTATACTGGCTTCTTATTGAAACAAGAAGTGTGTGAGTAAACTAAATCAGTAGTGTCATTATCTTGAAGATAAAAGAGTTGAGCTCTCCCAACCTGTCTGTCTGTCACTCAATTCCCCAAAAACCAAATGGGGACTGTATATAACATTAAGTATAATCCAAATCTTTTATTCTACTGATACTATGGAGGGTCAGGGAGGCAAATAAAATTTCAAGTCCTGCAGCATATAACTATGTTCCCTTCATTTCAGGGTACTATCATTTTAAGAAAGAAGGAAAAACTTTATTAAATATGTTATTTAATGAAATATGTATGCTCAGTTCACACTTGTTAAAATATTTTAAAATATGCAATGTGGGGTAGAGTTGTAGCAGAAAGAAGGTTGAGTCAGGTCACCCGTCTCCCAAGCCAGTTCACTCTACCCCAAGCCTTGGAGGTTCTCAGACTGAGCTTTAAAGATAGGTCTAGCCCTGGCTGGTGTAGCTCAGTGGATTGAGCGCGGGCTGCGAACCAGGCATCGCAGGTTTGATTCCCAGTCAGGGCACATGCCTAGGTTGCAGGCCATGTCTCCCAGCAACCACACATTGATGTTTCTCTCTCTCTCTCTCTCTCTCTCTCCCCCTCCCTTCCCTCTCTAAAAATAAATAAATAAAATATTAAAAAAAAAAGATTCTATTTATTAAAAAAAAAAATAAAAATAAATAAAAAAAGATAGGTCTGAGTCGCCCTGCGCAGTCTCAAAGTATGTTACCATCCCCTTGGCTCCCACCGTGGCCGTGTGTCCTTCTGTTCCCTGTTCCATTTGACAAGGTTGTTTCTGTGGGGGACAGAAGACTGCAAACAGAACCTCACGTCTGGTTTCACTTCAAGACCTCCAGCCCCACAGCGAGGCCCCAACCCCATGGCCGGCTGGCCGCTGCACCCAGCCCCACTCTGTTTCCTTCTGATTCCAGGGCATCTCAATCTCCTTACAAAAACCCAGGGCTAGCCCAGTGGGTCCCAAACATGGTTGTACTTAGTGTGCTATCCCTTGGAAAATCTGATGCCTTACACCTGCAGTGAGAGAGCCGGGCCACCTGTGTGTTAACTCCTCTAGTGATTTTAATGCAGCTGTCCACCTAATCAGTATTTTGCAACTGATACCGAATATTCTAGTGCTTTTCAAATTTCTTGTGCATACAAATCCTTTGAGGACCTTGTTAAAAGGCAGTTTCTGATTCAGTAGGTGCTAGGGCGAGCCCTGGAGTCTGCATTTTTAACAAGCAGAGCTCCATTTCTCTTACTTGCCTGCCTTAGAAAGGAATTTGGAACATTCCTCTTTGTGGTAGTTTTGTGTCAGAAAACCTCTATCACTGGTGTTAGAGCCAGGCTTTAATATTTTATCCCCCTGAAAATTGCCTAAATATTTGGAGACAAATGGTATTGCCAACAGAGCTGAGGAGAAGTTCTTGGGTCCTTGGCTACTGTGCCATTTCCTTTACCGGACACCATCAGATGGCCTTCATCATTGTGGCCGGGATCTGCCTCTGTCTGTACTTCCTGTTTCTGTGCTTCATGGTATTTCAGGTGTTTCGGAACATCAGTGGGAAGCAGTCCAGCCTGCCAGCCATGAGCAAAGTCCGGCGGCTACACTATGAGGTAAGCAAACCTGTTGGCTCATTCAGGAAATGGTACTCAATACCTCCTGCCTGGTGTGTAAATACACACACACACCACCCTATACCTGGGGATTGGAAGCCTTTATTTCAAATATGCATACACAATGAGAGATTTCCACGTAATATAGGATCTCTGGGCAAAATAAGAGGCTAAATCCTACTCTGAGAAGCATCTAGCTGAACTCTAAATCTTAGAGTATTCTGTGGTATAAATGTCTTTCTATCCCCAGCGAGGAGTGAACTTGTCCAACAGGTTCTTCAGCTTTGGGGTGGAATGTAGGTGCATACTAGATGGGAGATTTGAGGATGGTAGAATTGGAATTTGGCTTGGGGTGAGGTGTTACTTAAGGTCTCCCTGCTGAGAATGAGCCTGAAGACTGGGGTTCAGCCCAGGTCATCTGATTTCCAGACTCCAGGAAGCCACAGTTCCCCTGAAATATCCACCAGGTGCTTAGGTACAGTTCAGTAATCTTGGTTTATAGCTTATGTGCCTTATTCAAGAGACACACTCATTCTCCGATGCAGACAACACATTCTTAATTTCTCAAGGACCCCTTTTGGCTCATGCCAAAGTGGTGGCGCTGAGAGACATGGGCCTAATTCCTCTGAAAAGAGAAACAGCAGAACCACAGGGTTTCTATATGCAGTGGATCTGCAGTAAGAGGCGCCCCTCCCCAAACAAATGTGCCCTTCAGTCCTGCTCTTGGAAACCCTGGGCACGTTCTGAAGCTCTGCCTGTCTCTGGAACTAGAGTGACACACGAAAAAATTCAATCAGATCCACTTCATGTTGATTAATATGCATATTTCTCTTTGCTCACTGGAGCAGAATTTTATTTCAACTGCAGAAAACTTGGATTTGGTAACTTTGAACCCTTGCGGAGAAGCTTAACCAGCTTAGCAGGGAAATTAGCAGCCTCGTGACATGCTGCGAATATAATTTCCCCAGCTCTGGTATTACTGTTTCATGAGAGATAAGAACATAGGAAATATTTGGCCCGATAGATTTTTCAGCCACATTCACTTCTGCAGGAGAAATGTTACTGGGTAAAATTATTTTACCATCACTCCTAAGGACTGGGTTTTATAGATTCCTTTTAAAATTAGTTTTTTATAAAGTTATATATTGAGATAAGGTTGATGGTAGCTGGTGGAATGTTAAACGACTCTTTCTTTCCTAATAGGGGCTAATTTTCAGGTTCAAGTTCCTCATGCTCATCACCTTGGCCTGTGCTGCCATGACTGTCATTTTCTTCATTGTTAGCCAGGTAAGAGGACCCTGAGAGGTCAGGGTGAGAATGTCGCTGGAGAGGGGCTTCTGCTCTGCACAGAAAATGCTACAGTGCTACTGAGAAAGGAGCAGGGAGGTATCAGGCTGCGTAGCTGGTCAAGCCACCTTCTTTAGCCTCCAATGTGGGTCTTGTTATCATCTGGCCAGCGGTGGACTGAATTTTCCCTTTCAGAACAGCCTCGGGGGAGGAAGAGTAAATTAAAAGCCTGCAGCCATATTGAAGAGCACTTGTTTCATTTACTTGAGAGAATGAACTTTTCAAGCCCTGTAGCAGAACACCAACAAGCAAGTGTTAATTTGATTTGATCCTTATCTGGCATTAATGTAGATCCTTTTACAGTCCATCAGCCATTCTTTGTGATAATTATATTGCCACTTAAACAGTGAAATGAAATTCAAAAGTCCCCCTGATAGAACCTTATTTTTCTGCTGGTTATTTCCAAAACTCAGCATTTTTCTGTACTTGAAAATCTTAATAATGCTAATGGTTTTAAAATAATGGACTTGTTTTGAAATGGACTATTTATATCTAATGTATTATGTACCTATGATTTATTTGAGCTTCATAGAAATCCGATGGGTAGGAATTGTTATCCCAGTTTGCTAGAATATTAAATCAAGTGGCCTTAGAGACATTTCCCACTTAATGCTGTTTTCTAGCTGGGTCGGACTGTGGATGGATCACTTAACAGCTCTAAGGTTTAGTTTTCTTATATGTAATGTGGATATAATAATAGAAGATGGCTATAAGAATCACATGAGGTCAAGCTTGCAAAGTGCTTTGCACTGTGCCTGGCACGCTGTGAACAGAAGTGGACATGACCTTACTAATAGCAGAAAGCATGAATGTTGTGCCAAAGGACATGGAATAAGTTAGGGGCCAGTACCCAGTCCTTTTGACTTTTTTTTTAACAACTGCTCTGTCAGCCCTGTATTTGGCCAAAATTGAAAATGGTAGTAGTGCTCACAGAGCCTTAGGAGAAGACTTACCCTGCTCTGCGAACAAGTTCCCTTCCAGTCCAGGGGCTTCTGAGTTTTTGTGCTATGAGTCCCTTGGGTGCCCTGCTGAAGGCCGTGGGCCACTTCTTTGAATGTTTTTAAATGAGTAATATAAAATTAAAAAACTTTGGATTTGAAGGGAAGTTAGATTAGATAGATAGATAGATAGATAGATAGATAGATAGATAGATAGAAAATATATTTGCATTTATACATATCTGTAACTAAAACATATGATTTCCACTGGTAACAAAATTACAGGTAGTGCTAATATTATGAGGGTCTGTTTTCTACATTCATAATTGAAAGAAGCAGTAACTTTCAGTTAAAGACTGGTAAAAACAAAGATATAAATTTTTTCTCATTCCAGTTCAGACCCCTTGAATTCTATTCAGGAAACCCAAGAGTGCCTGTAGTGCAAGTGAGGAGTCCCTGGAGTTCTGCTGGCTATGCCCAGTGGGCGGTGCCAGTGTTGCTTCCATGGCTGCAGTGAATGCAGAAAAAAGTTAAAAACATATACACATGCGTCTTCACAAGTTCTGCTCACCACATCTGCTTTGCCCTACAACAGTGCCGTGTTTGTGTCAGACTGTTTGTTTATAAAACCTCGGAGCACTTCATTCACCCCTCCAAATGCAGTAAAAATATTTCAAATTCTGAATGAGTTTTTTATTCAACCATCTGAGGCTCAAACAAGTTGTGTGGGGTGGGAGGCCTGACTTATCCCTTGGCTGATTCCCTCATGTGACCAAAATACTTCATGGCCCTGCAGCAGTTCAGTAATATGCTTAACACAGCCAGTTCTGCCGGGCCGAGAGAGCAGGGTGCGCTGCTCGGAGAAACACACCCTCAAGTAAGGTGGGCCGAGGAATGGAAGGCAGTACCAAGTCATGTTCTCAGGAAGGACACCTTTGGTCCTAACACACGTTTCTGCCACTGTAGAAAGCTGAAGTTGTTTTCCCACAGCCCCATCCCACTTCCTCTCTTGTCCCTGCAGAGTCCAGGCTATCTGAAGTCAAGAAGGGACATTTGGCTGGTGTTTAAGGTGGCTATATGATGTCCGAAGTTAACTTTGTACATGTTTAATCAGTGTACCTTTTTAAAGCAAAGAAGGTCAGTCTTCCAAGGAGCAGAGTTTGTGGCTTTTCTTTTGAGAAAAAAAAAATTAATATTCCATTGCCCCAGTATTTTCTAACATAGCTCCAGCCTGTGGCTGGCTTTTTATATCTGCTGTGACAGTCACGGCCCAGAGTGGATTTCAACTCTAAGCGGGTAGCAATGAGGTCTTTTGGATTCCATTAGCTCCTCACATTCCTCCTGCTGGGTTATTTTTTAAGGTTTATTTATAGATATCTAAGACGTTTTCAGGCATAACTCTCAGTGTCCCAGGTACTGTATTAATATAGTCATCAGAGGATTTATTTTTTAATGTCATTTTGAAATGTCTCAGCAATGAGCTCACCTGAAAGAAAACCTATTGGGTAACTTTTTGAAATAGATCCCAGCCTTAGGTAAAAGGAATGTATTAAAACTTCCATTATACTCTCGGGCTTGCTGGGAGAGCTTGCATTTAAGCCCCATGAAATATAATGCGAGGGGATCTCGCCAGGATATTGAAGCTCTGAGGCCAGGAATGAAAGACCGGCTGACGGAAGCTGAGGAATGCAGTGACCTTGAGGCTTTGTAGCTGGGTACTGAGGTGCAGTCTTTTAATGCTTGCCATTTTAATGGTCTCAGTCTTAGCAACCAAGTGATGGCACATCACAGTCTGGTATTTTAGCCCCTTCCCTCTGGAAAAGAAAGAGGTGTTCCATTTAGAGGTGACGAGCAGTAAGGAACACAAGTGCAATGCAGGGGAGGAGGTCCCCAACCTTCACTAAGGGGACCCCCAGGTGCCTGACATTCAGGTCAAGCCATAAGCAGCCAACTCCCAGAGAGCCTGTCCCCAGCTTTTTTTTTGTTTGTTTGTGTGACCATTTCATTCTGTTACTTACAGAGGAAATGTTTCCAGTAAGAGAGCCTGTGTCTGGGATTTAGAAATCTTGTTGTTAAGTGGAATGTTGGTTGTCAAGACTACTGGGTGTAAAAGGATTTGACCTTCACTTGGCTGTAGGGGTATAATTGGGTGGTTTCACACAAAAGTAAATTGTTCAAATGTTAAATCATGAAAAACAGAAACTTTTAGAAATAAAACATATACAGAAGAAAGACAATTTTCTTTTCTTTTTGTTTTGGTTGGGGCTACCTGATTTTTCTCTCTGAAAGTTAAAATGGGGTGACTCTCTCCTCTCTGCCTTGGCCTTAGTGAGGTTTTTGGATTTACAAGGCCCGCTCTGTTGAGGCTGCTTATTGTGGTCCATATGGGTGGGAATGCACTCAGAGCTCAGGATGGCTCAGGCATGAGTAGTTGAGAGAGGAGAGGGGAAAACACAATCCAGTCTCCAAACCGCAGAGTGACACTGTATACAGTTCATTTATTTATGCAAATTCAACTCTTTGCCCTCAGCAGAAAATAATACATTTAGAGCTCACAAATTAAGTAGGATGGGTAATTCTGCACACTTATCTAAACAACATGCATGTGTCTCAAAGCAAACACGAGGGGTGGGCATGAAAATGCTATTTCCTCGGTCTCACTCCTATGTGCCCCTCAGAGTGTGAGCACCTCATTTCAGTGGCTCTGCTGTAAAATCGTGTTTGCATATATATCCCATTTATTATGTCCCATGCATTATATCTAGGATATATAGTACATATATATTACTATGCAGATTTGAATAAACAAACCTGTGTGCATATATACTATATAAACAATGTGCATCATGGTCAATTAATTGAATTTTCAACAAAAAACTTGAACTTACACAATATTTGCCTCGTAATTTAACTTAGGAGACTCTCCTCTGTTTAAGATAGGATTCCTATTCTTGTGTTGTGTAGCGGTTAAGTATACCTTCTTTTGGAGTCAGAGCCGTGACTTTCTGGCTGAGCAGTCTTGGGCAAGTTGCAGTACCTGTCTGTGTCACCGTTGACCCGTGTGTTGAGTGGAAATGTTACCTATAGCTCATAGATTTGTTACTGAAACTAAATAATACCTTCCATGTAAAATTCTTAGTATAGTGCCAGACAGACCACCAGTACTGAATGTTAACTATTTTATCCTTGTTATTATTTTTAAAAATCTTAGCTTTGCTAATACCTGATAACTTCTTGTTTTAAAATGATTACAAAGGAATAAAATAGAAATATTTAAATGAAATAACACTTATTACCTATTGACCTCTTACGCTTAAGTGCAATTATTGTGATTTGCTATGGACTGAATGTTTTCTCTTGACTTTCCAGTCAGATATTTCCTAAGCATGACTGTTTCTAGGCCACCTTTCTGCCTCCACGTATCTGCGCTGGCCTTCCTGCACTGCCCCGAGCCTTGAGCACCGTTGTGTACCGGGCATGCAAGTGGGTGTTTCCTTAGATCAGCCACTCCCAGAAAAAAATCGATTTCAGCAAAATTGTCAGTCCCGAGTATTTCCAGTTCATGTCACAGGAACTGGGGTCCCTTACAGGCCGATTATCTTCATAGAGTAGAAAAAAGTAAGAAGTGTCTTGCTCTATTCTACCTATGCCTCTTGCAGCCTAGCCGCCCTCCTTCGCCAGGCAGAAGTGTTCCCTCTGTAAGTGCAGCAGGTGCACGTCTTTCCGGGAACCTAGGCTTCCTCTCCCCTTCCATTGTATATGTTAAAAAACTATCTTAAATATTCTCTAAGTACTGTGATTTTGATCAAGTTAGGCTATTCTGTACTTAAAAGTAAGAAGAAGAATATTTAGAGGCATTACTATTTTAAGAAGTAAGCCCTAAATAACTTGAATTCTGGCACATTGTTCTAAAATCAGTAATGGTTTTGAAAACTTATTTGCCGAAAATGTTTGCGAGCATGCTATATAAAGTGAATTATTTCCCCAAATAAATAAGAGTTCATGGAGGTGGTTTGTTTGTGGATCACAAAAATGAAAACAAAATTATCTTTCACACTGCCAAATTAAAACTGGTATGTCTAGAATCATTTAATCTAGTTAACTGACACTCCAGGTCTTTCCAAAAGAACTAGCTATACTTACAGCTGTACTATGCCTGGGGCCCCAGTGTATTATGAGTTATAAAGAGGGTACCAAGTGAATATAAACCCACCGCCTTAAAATTAGGAGGTGAAATCACCATGTTAGTCATTAATACGGAGATACAGTGTACATCCTACACTTCGCCTAGAAGGAGCTCCAAAGGATGGCTAATATAACCCCACCTCATCACAGTGTCACAGGCACATGTCCAACACTTTCTTTTATTCCCATATGAGAATTCCTGTAGTTCTTATTTGGGAATAATCATTATATTTCCCATATAAGAAGTGATCAAAATCATTTCATTCATCTCAGAGCTGGCATAAATCACTAGTCATTCACCTCAACAGTTCTGTTGACAGTTCTTAGCATAATCCACATGTCATCAGACAAGCTCTTAAAACAATTACCAAGTCATTAACATAGACAAAAGCAGCCTCAAAACATTATTGCAGGACTGTAAAGTATGTGAAAGCTCATAAGTACTTTTGTGAGTGACTTAGATAGAGCAACATGATATAAAAAAGATTTATTGAGTGTTTACTGCATGCCAGGAAATTTCTAGAAATATTTTAACTTAATTCTCCTTAATAATCCTGCAAGTTCTTTTTTTGTGTGCTTAAGGGAACTGAAGTTCACAGTCTCAGTCTTTACTTGTCCTGCATTGAACAGTAGTGGAGCTTGGATTTGAGTTTGGATCTCTGACTTCAGACCTGTGTCGTTCTGCTGCCCCACACTGCCCCACTAAGGAAAACTCACTCTAAGAACTCATTTGTCTTTATTGAGCCCCTGTGGTACATCGGGCACTGAAGATAAGGCAGTAAATGAATCAGAGTGGGTCTCTCTCTCTGGGAGTTTACAGCCAGCTGAGAGGACAGATAAGAGAGGAGAAATTATATGTGTGGATAAGTGTTAGACTCCAATATAGTTTCCTTAAATTAGGGATAACGATGAACTGATGCTTTAAGGAGGACACTCCCCAGGTGATTTTGGTGTGCAGTCAAGATGAGAAGCAGACTTTGTGCCTGACACATATAGTAAGCCTGTAATTAATTTGTTCGGACTAGTATGATTCAGATTAAAAAATAGAGTCTTACTTGGCCCTTCACTGTTCCCACATGTAGAACAGACTTGGTTTCTGTGTTGGTTGGTCCCTGTGTTGGTGATGTGTTTCTTCTTGGCTCTAATTCAATGTCACTGCCTTTTTTCCGTAGGTGACTGAAGGTCATTGGAAGTGGGGCGGTGTCACAGTGCAAGTGAACAGTGCCTTTTTCACAGGCATCTATGGGATGTGGAACCTGTATGTCTTTGCTTTGATGTTCCTGTATGCGCCATCCCATAAGAACTACGGGGATGACCAGTCGAACGGTGAGTTCCAGTCTCTTTAGTATAGCTCTGTCTCGGAAAAGTAGGATTCTGTCTCTACGAGACTTAGATAGCAAAGGCTCTGAGTTCCCTAGTCCAACTTTCCCTCCAGGTGTGAATGAGCATCCCTAAGAATTCCAGAACCATGATACAAAAAGCCAGTGCATGGCAGATGCTTTGTTAAGTCCTCATTTTAAAAAAACATTTCAAATGTATTTGGAACATTATATTCTAGTTTAAAATATGTCCCAGTTTTGGCAAAAACGTTAAATTTGCTTTCCTCAATTTTTTTAGCAAAACTGACTGTTGAAAAGTATGCCACATTCATTTTTCTAGCTTCAGAGCATGACCCTCTGATATCAGGCCGCATGGGCCTGGGCCCTGAGAGCTGAGGACGGAGCTGGCTTTGTTTTTCTCCGCTCACTCTTCAGTTTGGACACGTGTCCAGACTAATTGCTATTCTCCGGTCCCCACAGCCTTTCTCTCCCTAAGTGCCACTATGTGCTGTCTCAGATGTTGATGCTACAAGGAGCCTTAGACAACTTAGCCAGTCTGGTCGTTTTGTAGATGAGAAAACTGAGGCCCAGAGAGGGGAAGGGCTTGCCTGAGGGTTTTCTACCAGCCATGGCGGAAAGAAGTGAATATCACTGTCTAAGGAAGTACTGTCAACTCAGAATTGGTGGCCTGGTAAACTGTTCTGATAGCTCCTTTTGCTTTGGTTACTTGATTCTATACTGTTTGGCTCCACCCTTATTCTTTTATATCTTGTTCACACCTGCTTTACCCTAGCTGTGTGCTTGCTATTCCCCAAATGTAAGGTGCTCTTTCTCAACTCAGAGTCAGTGCCCCACACTCTGCCTCAGACCAGGGTCTGCTTCAGGGTCTGCCTGCCCACCGTGGCACAGAGGGTTGGCCTTGCTTGTGGGAAGTGCTCAGTGAGTGTGTGGTGAATTAATAGATGCATATCCTGCCTCCATCTGGGGGTAATAAAACCCTAACCATCTTTTGGACTCATTCTAAATTCGTCCTCCATCCTGGAACCTTTTCCTGATCATACTAGTTGGAGTTCAGCAAATTACACTCAATAGAATATTATGGCCATGGGATGTTAATAGGTTTTAGGAGTCAAATAAGTTTGATAATCAGTGGGGGTTTTTTAATCAGCATCAATGAGGTTTTTGCTAGAAGACATCTTAATGCCTTTAGCACATTAATATGCACTGTAAGTCATTTACACTGGGTGGAGGTAAGAGCATTTCCCAAAACTGTTAAATCATTTGGCCCTGGAACCCTTCTTCTAGGCACCGTGTCTTTTGGAACTAGTGCTCTAAGGAACAGGCCTGGGGGAAGGATGATACTTTCCACCTGACATTCACTGTGTAGATGTGGGTGAGTTTGTCTGTCCCTTCTCTCTCCTGTTGGAACACTGACCCCTTAAGGGCAGGACTGGTTCTTAAAGGTGTTTTTGAAAATGTCGAGTGACTTAATGCGTTAGAAGTAAGAGTTGTTCTAGATTAACTTTCATATTTCATAGACGAGAAGAGGGTAGAAGGAGGTGGGAGTTGATGTGAGAAGTGGAGCGGGGACAGGAGGCATCCACGCTGAGGATCAGCGATAGAGGAGTGGTCTCAGCCATCCTATCTCTGTACTGTCCCTGCCACTTCTGTGCAAGAGTGTCCTGAACATCAGGCCTTCCTTCCTTCCTCCCTTCCTTCCTTCCTTCCTATTCCTTGTCATCTTTTTTTTTTTTTCTTTAAAAAATTTATTTATTTGTTTTTATTAGACCAGAGGAGAAGGGAGAGAAGAAGAGAGGGAGAGAAACATCAATGTGTGGTTGCCTTTCACATGCCCCTACTGGGGACCTGACCTGCACCTCAGGCATGTGCCCTGACTGGGAATCAAACCAGCGTCCCTTTGGTTCACAGACTGGTGCTCAATCCACTGAGCCACACCAGCCAGGGCCTATTCCTTGACTTCTTGTCACACTCAGTATATAGGGTTTACCTTTCGCCATGGGTCCTGGCCAAGAATGAAGAATTTTGACTTACCTGCCCAACTCCGGGTCTGACTGACATTCTCTCTAGAAAGCTCATGAATTAGGAGGCCTTCACTTTCTGCTGCATCCTTTGCACTGCCAGCACTCAGTGTTTTACTGTATGTGTGGAATATGGAAGCATGCAGCCTCTCCAGCAGTGTACCCCATCATGCCAGTGGGAAGGGATTCTGGGCTTGTGAACAAGAATTGTGATTTCATGTCATGGTCATCCTGTTGGACTTTGACAGAACCACATGGACCTGTCCTTGAGAGTATTAAGTAGGATTCTAAAAGATTGAGCTCCTGCCTTCCAGGGAAATTCCACAAAAAGCACCTGCTGGACTTCCTGGAATGTGGGAAGGTCCTTCTAATGGGTGATACTTGTTGAGCACTGACCTGTGCCATAGCACTTCATGCACATAAACTTTTCTGGTTGTTTTTGCTGTGGGACTGTAGGCAAACTGCTTTACTTCTCTGTACGTCACACCTCCCAGTTGTAAGCAATCTCTTAGAGTCTTATGGCACCATGAAATTCTATGGTTTTCTTTCTTCCTGATAGCAAGGAAGGGGCACAAGAGCATCTCCTGTCATAAAGGGGCAGCCCAGGGAATGATTCTGTCACAGGTAAGGGGTTTCGAAACACGGGTGAGAATTTGCACAACTCCAGCACTTTCAGGCACATGGGAGGAGGCCAGAGCGATAGCCAGCCCTGCAGAGACAGGATGGCCACCCGCTACCCTGTTGGGTCAGATGCTGGAGTGGTAGCCGGTTGATAACCAGCTCCCCTTAGGACTTCTTTCCCTGCACAACCACTACGTCTTAGCCCTGAAACCTTGCAATTAATAGCACTTGATCTATTTCCCATAATATTTTCTGTTGTTGTTGAAGACAGTTTGAACTGCAATTTCACAGAAAGCTCAAAAGGTAGTTCTCAGGTGATCTCCCCTGAATCTTTTACTGAGTGGTGTTTGGACATGTTCATGGTTGTTTTAGGTTGTCACTGTGACTGGGGCGTGCCCCTGGCATTTAGTGACCAGATTCTAGGCATGTTAAATGTCCTGCATTGAGCAGAACAGTCTGTAGTAAAGAACCTCCCTGCCCCTCCCTAATGCCCATAGGGCACCTGTTGAAAAACATTCTTCAAGCAGTTTAGTGGGCAGACTCTCTTGGGACCTTGTTCTAATCATAAGCACAAAAGTCACACAATTTAGCAGTTCTATGATGGTGACATGATCAGCCATGACTTCAGAGCAGCCCATGGGGTTTCCAAACACTGGCGAGTTGGTCGTACCCCTGGCAGTGGGTTGTACCCTTGTTCCTGGATGGTGCCGTGACCTGTGTGCATTTGGACCGGGCTGCTTCAGCTTGGGTTCTGATCATTTTTCTTCTCTGTTCCTTTTGCTTTTCATCGCATCTGCCACCAAACCACACAATGTATCCCAGGAACTCTGGCACATTTGCCAAGAAGTTGAAGCTCCCCAGAAAGGCTAGTTTGGAGTATTACATGGAAACCTAGAAAATGAACTTGTAGTGGGATATACTATAGTTTTAAATTCTCTGGATAGCACTTCTCTCCCTGCCCCAGGTTTTTCATGTTCCTTGCCCTTCTCATGGAAAGTTTTTATTTTTAAATGGGCTTGGACTCTTCCCCCTACTCCTTGCTTTTAAAGTCGAGTCAAAAATTCAGATCTCTTGCTGTGGAGAATGAATCACAGGTGTGTCATGCTTCTTCCCTTCTGAGATGGATCCTGGATAGACCTCTGGAAAAAGATAAGCTCCTGGAAAAGAAACAACCACTGAGAAGCGTTGTTTTGCTTGGAAATATGTCAGGAGGAAGTAGGAGGAAGGAAGTGGGAGCAGAGAGCATCGGCTTTTGCTTCTCCCTTTTGGTCAAGGAATGAGCAGAGAGAAACCAAGCAGACCGCGGGTTCGAGATAGGGCTGGTTTCCAAAGAGCATTTTCTCTCATGTATTTGTTTGTCTTTTATTGTGTGGGTTGGAAAGTGACCCTTAGAAGCTACTGAGTAGCTCAGCACTTAGCATCGTATTAGGTTTGATAAGATGGAGTGATAAGGAGCCCAAAGGAGTAACAAAGACACGTCCTTGTTCTCAGGGAGCTAGAAGTTTGGGATGGGAGATTAAGACTTCCTTGGCTGCCTCCTGAAACACAGAACGTGGCAGGACAGCTCTAGCCAGAATATTTTCACGTTTTCAGTAGCTGATTGGTGCTGCAGGGCTGTGGGACTCTGGCTTCCTTCTTGCTGGTTGACTTACCACAGTTGCAGTGGTGCTATCCCATTCATGTTAACTGTCTTATGTGTGTGCACGCGTGTATATACATGCTTATGTAATCATTTCATGTGTGTGTGTGTGTATATAGATATATAGATAGATGGATGGATAGATAGATAGATAGATAGATAGATAGATAGATGATAGATAACTTTAACAAAGATATTTTAGACCCCTTTCCTGCTAAGGATGTTCACATTTTCTGCTCTTCCCTTGCTGCCTTTTCATTAAAGTTGTTCTTTTTACCTGTTTCCATAACAATTTGTGGATCATTCTGGATGTCTTCCCAGGCAGAAATGAATTTCAGCTGATGGTAGTTAGCCCTTAACTCAGAGGGAAGGCACCATCTCCCAGGGGTGCAGCGCCGATGCCCTGTACACACGACAAACTGTCCAAACCCCAAAGCCACCAATTCATGTGGGGAGAAAAAGTTGGTGCCGCTTATGAAGTCAGACAGTTCTTGATAATAGCTTTCATTCTCATGTTCTTTTGTCTAGAGAATTCTTGTTAGAAGGTTTTAGGAAAAAAGCAAGAAATGGAATTCTTGACTGGATGACTATGACGAAGGGAACAGGAGACTCTAATTGCCAGCTGGTTCCTTTCTATTTCTATTCACACTAAATGTCTTCTGTCAGACACACTCATTCTGCTGGAAGTCACAGCAGCCACTGCAGGTCCCACGTCTTGGTAGCTAGCTACCATGCTGTGACAGTTTTACTTATGGGGGCTTCCGAGGTCTCATGCTGCTTGCCTCACAGGAAAGGTGGCTTTGGCTTTTGTTGCCTCAATAAACGTTGGGTTTGAGTTCCAAGGCTATAACAGCGGCTGCCTTTTATCGAGGTCTTTCCTGTGGCTGCATGTTAGATGACTCACCCAGGGCCAGCCTGGCTTCTCCTGACGTCTGTCATGGAATTGGTCTTACCATCAGGGCTGCTCTCAGCCTTTTCCCATTCCCTCATGAAGTTGGGACTTCGGTGACAGGCCATCACCAGCCTCGCGCCTCCAGCTTTGCCTCTTGCAGAGCCACTGGCCTACCAGTGACCTAATTTTTCCTTGCCCAGGCACTTAAAATCATATTTTCTGAGCCTTAGTATTACTGTCACCCACTAGGATAGGAGGTACTTTAGTTACCTTCTCAAAAGGACCTTTCAGTTTCTTAAAAGGTATTAGTTGGGTGGGGCTGCCATAACAAATACACACTACAGGCTACGTGGCTTAATTAACAGAAACGTATTTATTTTACCACAAATCCAGAGGCTAGAAGTCCAAGATCATGGTGCCAGCAGAGTTAGTTTCTTCTGAGGCTTCTCCTGGCTATCTCCTCCCTGTGTCTTCCACATGGTCTTCCTCCATGTGCTTCTGTATCCGAACTCCCTTTCTTCCAAAGACACTGGTCCTGTTGGAGTAGGGCCCAACCCCGTACCTCATGCTAACGTAATTACCACTTTAAAGACCCTGTCTCCAAATGTAATCACATTCTATGGTATTGGGAATTAGGACTTTGACAAATGATTATGGGGTAGGGAACACAGTTCAGCCCACAGCATTAAGAGTTCATTAGAAACTTCTAGGCGTTATTGTGCCCCTGTCCTTGCAGTTGCCTGGTGCTGAATGTCTGGAGGTACTGTGACATAGGTGGGAAATGCCTCACCCCACACCTGATATAAACTACCTTGAATGGTTGAAAGGGATTGAGCGATGGCTGGACCCAGGATTTCTGAACCCTGTCCCACTGAGGCCACTCTGCCCCATCCCCCAGAAGGGACCACAAAAGCAGAATCATTCCAAGGCAGACCTGTTTGCTAGCTGAGAGTCTGTCCCTAAGCCCCAGTGGGGAACGCTAGTACTGGTGCACTGGACTGGACCTAGCCATGTGGAGCAGAGCAGGGAAGAAGGAGTGAGACTGGCCTGACCAGAGATATCTTGGTGGGTGTTTTAATGAGCACTTACTAAACCAGATCCCGTGCTGGGTATTCATATTCTGAAGAAAAGAAAAAAAAACTTAAAAGACCTAATATCCACTATTTTATTAACACCCCAAATATAAGACAAATGTAATCTCAGAGTAAGCAACAGTATTTGCATTGAAATTATTTTGCTTTAAAAATACTATACTCTCTTTAATTTTCTCATTCTGCTCTGAATCAGGGACTTCATTATAGAGAGTTATCATTTGAGCTTAGCTTTGAAGGCAAATGGGAAGGAGATCAGTGTGGGACTAGAAAAAAATCCACAGAAAAGAGTGAAGTCAAGAAGTTATGTGGAAAGTACAAAAGCTTTGTTGGTGGACACAGGTGGTTTGGAGTCCTGGCTGTAGCATATACTGTGTAAGAAACAAAGATGAACTGGTGGCGTGGGCCCTCTCTGGCTTCCATATCTGGGTAATGGCCTGTCCATTTGTCTTAGTGGTTATAAGGAAAGAACTGGGTAGCCCTTATTGATCTTAGAAGACTGCCGATCTCCCAGATTCTGTGAAACAATCTCAGAATTACCCTTCTTTTTACTAAAACAGTTGCAGATGCACAAAT
Organism: Tonatia bakeri; assembly: GCA_004024845.1. Lineage (NCBI taxonomy): Eukaryota > Metazoa > Chordata > Mammalia > Chiroptera > Phyllostomidae > Tonatia > Tonatia bakeri. Next base: position 326,851 of record PVIA01000025.1, on the reverse strand, counting down.
AATTGTCACTGAAATGCTGCCCGTTTTCAGAAGCTGTGCTTATCATTGACTCACACAGTTCAGTCTGTGCAGGCCTCTGGACGCCTGGCGTGCATTTCCGGCAGTTGGAATCAAGCAGCCACTGCATCAGCACTTACCTGCAGCCATGATACCAAAAGTACGGACCCACCAGTAGTCTTGAGATTAAATCCCATGCCCGAGTTTGGTCTCATTTCACAGTGGTTAGAAAGAAACAAGCCTTTATCATACTGTTAATTAGCTGAGATGAACTGACATTATAACCAGAGAAAGAAACTTCCTGCAAACTGAAAAATTCTTTCCCTTCCTTAATTAATTTATTTTTTTACCCTTCTCTACCTCCAAAGTATGAAACATATCACATTTTGGGAGGGTTTTTGTCTTGGAAGGGAAGAGCCTTTGAATGCATTTGCGCGCTGCACAGCATTGCTGAGAGAGGGAGGGGAACAGATGGAGCGAGACCTTGGCAGGAGTGGGGGGTTGATGGAATTTGGAGACAAATGGAGGGATCCCCACGCCTGCCATGTTACTGCCATATTCCCACCTCCATTCCCTAAGGGGAAACAGTTGGCCTTCGAGGTATAATAGAACCATACATGAATCCTAGGTTTTGCTAGCCAGAGTTGCATAGGTCCGGGTCCTCATCCTAGCTCTGCCGGGAGCAAGCTGCCTCACATTAGAGAAAGTAATTGCCTATCAGAGCCTCCGTGTCTTCACTTCTTATACAAAAATACAAAGCCTGCTAAGCCCCTAATAGTGCACGTGGTAAATAGGCATGCGTAACAGCTGTCCTTGCTATCTGTGTGCTGATATTGTGTGCTATAAATTCTCTTTCATCAGATCTATAAAGCAAAATTAACACCCTGAACAGTTCATCCAAATTATTATGTGTGTGTATTATATGTATGGATTTGTAACTGTAATGCATCACATTCAAACTTAAACTTCACTGCCTTCTCATTGGCTGTTATTTACAAAGAGTCAAAGAATCGCCTAGAGGTTGAGAGCTTGGGTACTGGAGTCTCATTGCTCCCCTTTGACTGTCACATCTCTATTTACCTACCTGGGCCTTGGGCAAGTTGCTTAACCTCTCTGCACCTCAGTTACCTCGTCAACAGAATGGGAATGACGACAACGGCACTTCTGTCAAAGGGCTGGTACAAAGATTCAATGTGTTAATATTTGTAAAGTGTTCAGACCAGTGTGAGGCACGTAATGTAATATACGTACCTGTTAAATAAAGAAGCCAAAGTAATTTTGGCTGTTTCATCAAATGATCTGTAGGAGCAGACACATTTTCTAGGGACTGCTAATTGGATCACATTTTAAGCTTAAAGAATTCATGTCTTTGTTTCATAACCCGAAGAAAATTAAATACATTCTAGTATCTAAGTCTTCAAGGAAAGAGATTCCTTAGGTAAACACTTGGAGGTGTTAATGGATTTACTAGGGTGGTCAGGACTATCTTTGAAATGTTAATGACTCTCAGACCTGCAGAACACGAAACTGGCTTTGAACTTTTGAGAGCTCACCCAGATATGCAAATTTAGAACTAGCTTTGACCAAGCACCCTGCAGGGGCTGTGTAGGGGTTGACCAAAACAGTGGTCTGTGTACACAATCCTGGGGATTTGGAATGTTCAGAATGCATTTCTGGCCATTTTTCCTTGAGAAGAAGATGCCTAATTGTCCCTAAACATATTACATGTAGCACCCTGCCCAGTCTGTTGGGAATAGGCAGGTCCTGTTTGCCTACACGCAGCATGGCCACGTTGTAAACTATTCACAGCAAGGGAGTACGCGCCTGCCCCCACCCCCACCCCACCCCTCACAGGGGAGGCGAGCTGTGCTGGCTCAGCCTACAGCATAAGCCTCCTCTGCTCGGCCTCGCTCCTGTTGGTCTCAGTTGCATGCCTGTTCCATCACCCGCGGTAGTCCCCTCACTTCCACCCCGGTTTCCTCCTCTGTAAAGCTGACATGATCAGGGTGACACCTTGGAGGGCTCTGTGAGGATAAATATGACCAAGGATAAAGCATCCAGAATAGCGTCAGACACCAAGTAAGCTCTCATTAAATGTTAGTAATGACTACAAATTACATAAGCGGTAAGCTGACTCATCTCTCGTTAATATTTCTTCCCTGGGGGACAAAAATGGATGAAATGACTGCAAAGTCTGAGTGAAAAGGTTGGGTGTGAGCCCTAGGTGTTTGTGCCCAGCTCAGAATGTGAGAGGCATTGGGCGATGGTTACTGAGATGAGCCAGCTTTGTTCTCCTTTCTCCCTGAACACGTCTAACAACAAAAACCCTGTTTCAGGCGATCTGAGGGTCCACAGTGGGGAAGAACTCCAGCTCACCACCACTATCACCCACGTGGACGGACCCACCGAGATCTACAAGTTGAGCCGCAAGGAAGCCCAGGAGTAGATGGCTGCAGCACCTGGCTGGGACTGTCCCCGACACTCCAGCCCTTCTAACTAGAGTGGGGAGCGTGCCAGAGAGAGCTCACTGTGCAAACGAATGCTTGACTGCTCGTGTTTCTTAGCTGTGGTTTCTTGGACCAGTGGCATGGATGTTGCCACTTTGCCTTCTGACCATAGCTCTGGGAGGAAAGATTCCTGCAGCCACTAATGCATTGTATGTGATAACAAAACCTCTGGTATGACACACTTTCTGTGCTCATTGTTAATTAGTGACGTAGTAACATCTGTAGCAGGTGGTTAGTAAACCTCATGTGTTGGGGGAATATTCCTTGGGGGATGATTTGGGCCAGGCGGGGTCTATATGGAGTGAAATGTTTGACTCTTTTTCCTGTTTTAGATTCTAGGATAGATTTCTAACATCCTTTGCAGTCCAAGATAGGCTGGTGTCATAGTTTTTCACTCCTGCTTCATGACCACTTTTTTTCCCTATTTATATCACCAGGTAGCCTGTCGAGTTAATATTTAAGTTGTCAATAGATACGTGTCCCTATTTTTCATGCATAACATAAAGTAACTGAATTTCATGGTCTGTTACACCAGGGGCATTTCAGCTTTGAAACCAAATCTGTATATCCAATACTAACCGATCTGTTGGATGTGGGTTGGGTCTGAAAAGCATTTTTAACCTCTTGCTTCAAATGTGTTTTCTTTTGATAAGATGCTTCAAACACTCTTCAAAAGTGTAGATCATTTAAATAAACCTGTATGTATATTCATGTATGTACACGCACACGTCACCCTCCTGCTCGGCCAGGACACATGCGTGCAGATTCTTTCCCATGTCAAGTCCATGGGGCAGGGAGTGGGTGGGGGAAATAGCTTTATGAGAAATTAAAATATTTTGCCATCAAATCAAAGTGTTTGGGGACAGTATCTATTTCTGGAAATAGGGAACACGTTTTGTACTAGGTGGTTAACCTCCTTAGCTGTTGTGTGTGACCATAAGGGTAGGGGAAAAAGTTACATGATTTAGAAGCAGATTACCATCCCCCTCTATTCCCACTCCGTCAAATAGCCTGTTCAATTGTACTTTAACTCTGCCACTGGAGAGGCAACATGGTACAGAGGAGAGAAGGAACCCTGGCTCTGAGGTTAGAAGGCAGTTTCCTGTTGAAAGTCTATTGTTTATAAGTGTCACTTTATTGAAGACGTCTGACCTGGATGTTACTGTTAGGTAGAGTAGATAGCAAACCATGACAGTGAGCGGGAGGGAGACATGTCTCACCCACTAACTCAGCAGTCCCGAGCGTAGTCCCGTAATATTGCCAGATGTTCCAACATCACAAGAAACACCATGCTAACACAGGAGGAAGGCAGTCTTTGAAATTCTATGTGTCATTTCTACTATCTGGGAAAGAAAGCCTTTGAAACTGTGCTTTCATCCCAAGGCCTAATGGGCGGGAAAGGGCCCAAAAGTGCCCAAAGAAAGAAGCCCATAAAAGAACTTTGGTTAATTGCCTACCTCTGGGCATGGTTTTACAAGGCAGTCCCTAATGCTTATAGGAAGAAACCCACAAATATCTTTGGGTAGCTGCCCCAACTTTAACTGCCTCCTGTCTATGTTTGCTTTACAACAAGATGAACAAATGGAGTCTGGAGCAAGATAAGCATTCAGGCTAACAGACCCTCACAACATACATAAGTTTGGGTAGTCATGTCCCCCAGGGAAGCTGGCACCACCTTTACCCATCAATCAATAAGTAACTTCTTCACCTCCGTCCCACCAACTATATAAGTCCTCAGAAGAAAGGACCTGATGCTCTTGCCACACCTGCTTTTGCTACCCTGCCCTTGCCACCCTTGCTTTTGCCTTTCTCCCCCACCTCAGCAAGGCCCGTTCTCTCCCATGAGAACCTCTCACAAATAAACCCTGCATGCACAGTAATAGACTTGCTGATCTGTAATTCTTTACTGCATCGGCAAGAAGAACTGAGCTTCTCCAGTAAAGTAGATGGTGCTATTACTGGGATCCTGACCTGGATCTCACCCTTTGTCTCCAGCTGTTTGGAACGCAGTGAGTATGGTCTCATCTGCAAGGCTTTCTTGCCTTTCTCACCTTTGGGATAAAGGAGATGCTGTGCTATGGGAGAGGGGCATTCAAACCTGCTAGGCCTGTGTTTGGAGGCAGAAACAATGAAATCTGAAATTAGTGTTGGGGTTTCACCCAGCTCCAAAGACTAAAGATGCACTTCCTCTGTCCAGCCTGATTCAGGTGCAGAGGCCTCACAGGGAACTCCCATCACTGTAAAGTAACTTTGATTTTTCCAAAGACATGCAAAACAAGGGCTTGTCACCCAGCACGGCAAGCTCCCGCTGCCCAGGCTGTTTTAGATGGGGGAAAAACTGAGGCACATGAGAATTAGAGATGACCAAAGAGGTAATGGCCTTTGGGAGCCCTACTCATAAATAGTACACTTTGACATACTACTCGGGTTCTGTAGCCTTTTCTGCCTCCAAACCTCGCCAACAGGAAAGTCAGTTTAAATCATTGGCCTGTTGTAAGTTTGGAGCATCTCACTCTTCCCCAGGTGGCTTCCAGCAACTCAATTTGTATCTGAATACCTCTTGCAGGTGCTGCAAGGAGGGGCAATGTTACTTTTCCCAGGTAAAGGTCTTGCTCTCTTACTCTTGAGAAATTGCCACACCCCACGGGGATGGGTGGAACATTTAAAAGTCACCAGAACGCTTGCTGCAAAGAAAGATACCCATGAGAAGGATAAGCCGGGTTATGGACTGGGGCAAAAACACTAGGTTCCCCCCAGCCACAAGCAGAAGTCCACACAATCCAGACGCACACTGTAAAAGCAATCACACTCCCATCCTTGTGGCGCATTTCCCACCTCAGTTTAGTTCTCGAGAGGAGAAAGCAAGATTTTAGCCTGTAGTGGAAAGTGTTGGCTTTTTCAGGTCCTGTTCTCCTAAGTAGGCCAAATTTGGTTGGAATTTGCCTCACTCCTAAGTCTTTTTCTCTCTTTCTCTGGCCATTCCATTTACATCTCTACCACTCTCTGGTCTGTCTGCTTTACAAAGTAATTGCTGTGTTTGTTTTCCAGCCCTGGGCCATCTAGTCCCCTAAGGCCATGCTTTTTGATCACTGCTGCCTAGCAGGAGGTGACGCTATTCCTTACCTGCCTAACCCAAGCCCATATTCAACTTCAGATTCAGATTGGGCTTGGCCCCACTGTGTCCACATTAACGGAACAATGGTACAAAGAGGGGAAATCTCAACCCCTCCTACACTGTAGAACTCAGAAAAATAAGGAAATAAGTCTTTGGAACACTGTAAATTCTATGAGGATGAATTCTTTGGGAATGAACCTATGAAACCTGGGTGGGATTATAATCGCAATTCCCAAAAGTGGGAATGAAACCCCTTCTTTGTATTAAGGCTGGACTCAAGGCAGGCCACCAAAAGGCCATTAATTACTCCAAGGTGTCTGCTGTCAACCAGGAACCAGATGGAAAACGTGTCACTTTCCTAGAAAGGCTGCCAAAAGCTCTCATCAAGCATATTAACCAGGACTTAGAATCTTATGAAGGACAAGTGAGATTAAAGGATACATTTTTAGCTCAATCAGCTTCTGACAGTAGGAGAAAATTACAAAATCTTCTCCAGGGACCTGGGGTTTCCTTGGATGAAATGCTGACCGCAGCCAACATGGCCTTTTACAACCACAACTGGGAGAAGGGAGGCCAGGGCTCAGGAGAAGGAGAAACAGACAGAGGCTAGGCATGCCCAAGCTTTAACTGAGCTTGCTGGACATTCACAGCGATATCCTTCAGGCCCTGCATAGCCTGCTCCAAATGACACCAAGTGTCGTGCGTGTTGGGAGAAAGGGCATTGGGCAAAGGAGTGTCCTAATCATAAAAAGCCTCCTCCAGGGCCCTGTACAAGTGCAGGGCTACAGGCCATGGGGCAGCCCTCTGTCCCTGGGGTTGAAGGACCCTTGCCTTGCAGAAGGTAACTCAAGACTGAATCTGCCTACCCCAGCCGGCCCCACCTCAAGAGATTGCCATCACTGTACTGGAGCCTAGGGTATGCACAGGTGTGGCAGGCAGGACAATAACCTTTTTATTAGACACAGGGGCCACCTACTCAGTCCTTATTGCCTTCTCCAGAGGCCTCTCCTCCCAGTCCTGCACTGTCCAGGGTGTGGCAGGAAAGACCCCACTAAGAACTTCCCTCCTCCTTTGGGTGGCCTCTGGGACAGATATTATTTTATTCATTCCATTATGTCATCCCTGAATGCCCAAGACCCCTCCTTAGGAGGGGTCTTCTCCAATTGTTAGGGACCAAAATAGTTACGGGAGGGAATCCTGCCTTAAGACCACCTGTCCACATGTTAGTTACACAAACTGAAGACCATATAAACACTCGCACCCCCGCATGGGAGAGATAAATTGACCCAACCGTCTGGGACACCGGAGTTCCTGGTCAGGCTAAAAATGCCACACCAGTCTTCATTAGCCATAAAGTCCCTCACAGTTTCCCCACCAAGAAGCAGTACCCACTGAGACCCAAGGCAAAGGCTGGGCTTCAGCCTATGATTTCTGAATTCCTTTCTTATGGGCTACTTAAACCCACGAGTTCCCCTGGTAACCCTCCAATATTAGTGGTCTGGAAAAAGGATGACTCCTATAGTTCATCCAAGATTTGAAAATCATTAATGAAGCAGTGGTTCTGCTGCACCCTGCTGTCCCCAACCCATGCACTGTCTTGGGGACAATTCCTGCAGATGCCGCGTAGTTTACTATATTAGACCTAAAGGATGCATGCTGGACATAAAGTCCCAGTTTCTTTTTGCCTTTGAATGGACATTCCCTTAGGTGCAGTCCCAACAGCTATCTTTGACTGTCCTACCCCAGGGGGTTACAGACAGCCCCATTTATTCAGTCAGGCCCTGGCTAAGGACTTAACTGTCTATAGCTAGAGAACAGGGCATTACTTCAGTATGTAGGTGGTCTACTTGTTTGTTCCCTAAACCAGAAACTATCTGTTTTACATACTGCTCAGACATTAAATTTCTTGGCTACATGAGAATGTAAGGTTTCCAAGTCTAAGGCTCAGCTAGCTAGTCAAACAAGGAAGTACACTATTAGGCTTGGTCCTTACTCCTGGGAAGCATGGCTTTTCCCCAGACAGAGTCTAGGCCATCGCTCAGTTTCCTACACCCAGCACTTGGAAACAATTGAGGTCCTTTCTCGGCTTAACTGGGTATTGCAGAGTCTGCATACCTAATTATGGCTTCATTGCAAAGCCCCTTTATGATAGCCTCAAGGGCTGGGAAGATGCAGTCCCTTTACAATGGGGACAGAATCAACAGAAGACTTTCATCAGTTTAAGACATTGCTCACTCAGGCTGTGGCCCTAAGACTCCCTAATCCCTCCAAGCCTTTCCTACTGTATACACTTGAAAAGGAGGGAATAGCTCTTGGGTTCCTCACCCCCAAATTAGGAAATACACACCAACTTATGGCCTACACATCTAGCAGCCCGTGGTTGGCCATCTTGTTTTCGAGCTGTTGGGGGCTTCACCCTTCTCTTAGAGGAGGCCTTCAAAGGGACTCTCAGGGCTCCAATCTGGCACACATGAGTCACCGAGTCCCAGAACTCCTGCAGACTAAGGGCCACTGCTGGCTCTCTGACTATAGATTCGTAAAATACCAGGCTTTACTTTTAGAAAATTCTAACATTACTATCTCTTCTTAAATCCTTCCACTCTCCTTCCCAATTCAGTGGAGGACTTACCATTCCACTCTTGCTCTGAAATTGTATGTATGTCTTCTAACCCTCACCCCGATCTCTCCAATGGGCCTCTAGACAACCCAGATATTATCTGGTTCACAAATGGCAGCAGTTTTGTTCTAGGGGGGAAAGGAAAGGCAGGATACGGAGTAGTTTCTCTCCACCAGACGACAGAGGCACAAGCACTACCTGCCAATTCCTCGGCTCAGTTAGCAGAACTAATAGCTCTTACCTGAGCACTTCCACCAGCAGAAAGGAAAAGGGCAAACATTTTCACAGATTCTAAATATGCTTTCTTAGTCCTACATGCTCACGCAGCAGTCTGGAAGGATAGGGTTTTCCTTACCACTAAGGACCGCCCTACCACATACAGGCCTCAAATCCTAAATCTTCTCGAGGCTCTTCAAAGGTCTTAGCAAATATCAGCTATTCACTAGGAGTCATCAAAAGGGGGAATTCTGAGGTAGTCAAGGGCAATCGCTTGGCAGACACCACTGCCAGACAAGCTGCCCTTCAGGAGGTATGAGTTCCTGGCAGCCAAGGTGCTGTAGGGGCTTTCATCCCTGAGGCATCCCCACCTGCTCCATCCTATACTGAAGAACAGCCTGGGTGACACAGAAAGGGTTTTAACTTCTCCCTTCAGGGTGGCTTAGCGGAGGAATTATTTTAATTCTACCCCAAAATATACAATGGTAAATCATTAAGGCCTTCCACAAATTAGCTCACTTGGGAAGGGAATCTCTGGCCACCCTCATGGACAGCGCGTTTCAAGGAAAGGGGCTATCCAAAGCTGTCCATCAAGTAATATTTTCCTTTCCAACCTTCCTTCTTAATAACCCCCAGGGAGCATTTATGCCAATGTTGGCCCAGCCTGCCCAACATAAGAGATCCTATCCAGGGGAGGATTGGCAAATAGATTTTACCCAGATGCCCCCTAACAAGGATGCAAATACATGTTAATCTTTGTAGACACCTTTATGGGTTGGATAGAGGCCTTTCCAATCTGAATGGAGAGGGCTCAAGAAGTAGCTAAGAAGCTTCTACATGAAATTATCCTGGATTTGGGTCACGCAGCTCACTTCAACATGACAACAGGGCAGCCTGTACTCCCACTGCAGCCCAAACAACCTCCAAGGCCCTGGGAGTAGACTACAAACTCCGCTGTGCCTGGTGGCCTCAGTCGTCGGGGCAGGTGGAGAGGGCCGATCAATTTCTAAAAGCTGCTGTAAGAAAAATCACACAAGAAACCTCTCTGAGATGGAAGGAAGCCTTGCTTGTTGCTTTACTCTGGACCAGGGTGGCCCCCAAGGCCCGCTTGACTTTCAGCCCCTTCTAGTCACTGTATGACTGGCCTTCTCTGTATTCAGAGCTCTTCCCAGACACAGAGGCTTCCTCCCTAGAAACCTGTGCGCAGACGGTGGCTCAGTTTCAGGCCACCCTCCGGGAATCTGGCCTAGAGGAAAAACCTGCCAGGATTCGATTGCCCCACTGTATCCCCCAGGAATCCAGGTTTTACTTAAACTTTGGAAGATGGTTCCCCAGGTTCTCAATTGTGACCCTTGTGGAAAGGACCCTTCCCTGTTCTTATGTCTTCTTCAACAGCCATCAAAGTTCCTGGCATCTTCAGTTGGATATATCGCTCTGAAGTCAAACCACACAAGGAACCAACTGAACCCTCAGGACTTCCAGAATAGGAGGGTGATACCACATACTCCTCTGGGCCAGTGGAGGACCCCAAGCTCCTTTTCCAAAGGACATTCTTGAGTCTGATAAGTAGCTTCCTATTTTACTCCTTTCCCCCTTTTGCTGATACTAAATTTCCACCTAAAACTGCTTATGAATAAGTCAGTCACATGACCCAATCTTTAAAATTAAATTCTTCCTGTTGCCTTTGTCTTTCCACCCGTAGCTGGAGCTGTGTTCAGCCCTTGGCACCAGAAGAGTGGGGAAATGTCTCCATTACCCTAGGCAAAAAGACTGTACATTCCAGCCCATAGAGCATCACAGCTACTCAAAACCTTGCTAAACTATTGCCCAAGATTTTCTCCACTAGCAGTCAATGCTCCCCAGAGGGCCTCTGTATTCTTACATACTGTATTTTGCTGTGTATAGTGCACACTTTTTTTGTCCAAATTTTTGAGGGAAAAATAGATGTGCACAGTATAGCTGGGTGGTACGGTTCATAAAATTCCTTGTACCTTGTATTTGTTCTTGTGTTTTGTAATTATTTGCTAAATAAAATTTCTTATACCACAATATGTTCAAAAATAAATGCTAGAATCCCTTTATAATCCAATAAAACAAGTATCTAAATATAAATAAATAAATAATTGAATTAAAAAATTAAAACAAAATATTTTTTTCCCTGAAAGTTTGGTCCAAAAATGCAGGCATGCATTATATATGGCATAATACAGTAATAAACCATCTTCAATCAGCTATCCCTTCTGCATTGTCAGCTATGCTCCAGAAAGCACTCCCATGGGAAGGCTTGCTGATAGCCAATGCCGACAAAATTTTCTAATCCCAGGTGCCCCTCTCACAAACAGTACTTGTGGAATTTTCCTCACTGCAGTACCCTATATCTCTAGAGGAATTCCTAAACTGAGGGACAAAACAAATTTCATGCATACCTGCTTTCCAAAGCCAGCTGTTCCTAGCCCATCTTTAGAGAAAAACTTAGCAAAAATAGCTTACTGCCAAGGCAAGCTGTCCTATCAAGTTAATGAATCCCTCCCACAGGAAAGAGAGGACTATGTCACTCTGGTCTGCAGCTCTTGAGTCACCATGCATTGTGGACTGAAGAGGGGCTCTGCCTTTACTGAATTTATAAATAGCACAAGTTTCCACAATCCCATAATAGACCCCCTGGTCTCAGCCTCACTGGCAGCACAAGGATTACAATGGTCGGGTACTAAATACCCAAGAACCAAACAACTAGTCAACAGCAGCTATGTCTCTGTAGAAACCCATTCGATTAAGCTGGCAGATATTGCTTTGCTGGCAGAAATACCCACTTTGACAGGAGTTCATTGGATCTGTGGGACCTAGGCATACTGGACCTTCCTCCACAGTGGAGGGGAGTCTTCCCCTTCGGGTATATTCTTTCTGGTGTTTCCATAGATTGGGAAAACGCCTCCCTCCCATTCCCTTCAGGAGGACAGGACATCTTTTCAGAAGGGCTGGTCCTGTTATTCCTCTAACATCAGTTATTGGGATCTTCTCTGCCACAGGAGTAGTGACAGCGGGGGCTTCAACGGGAATCCACCACCGTCTATCACAGGAAATGGCTAATCATTAACTAAAATAGGGGAGATGTTTGCAGCACTCCAAGAACAACTGGACTCATTAGCTGGAGTGGCTCTCCAAAATCAAAGGGCATCAGACCTCCTCACAGCGTCAGTGGGAGGAACTTGTTTATACCTCAAGGAAGAGTGTTGCTTCTAAGTTAACAAATCAGGACAAGTCCAGCAAAACATCCAATGCATCCTTGAATCCACATCTAGAATCAAAACTTCAATGTCTGTTTGGGACTCATTCATGGCTTATGTCTTTACTGCTTCCCTTTGCAACATCATTATTAATCATACTAGTGATATTACTGTTTGGACCCATGTTAATCAACTCACTAACTAAATTTATCTCTTCTAGAATAGAGGCTATAAAGCTACAAACGATTGTCATGAACAACTACTGACCTCTGGGACTGGAGGCTCCAGACTTCTATCATGGGCCAATGGAAGGACACCTCCCTCCACCTCCTCTGACTGATAGTTAGCAAGCAGATGGAACTCAAAGAAAGCTCAACGTCCCTTTTACAACAGGAAGCAGCCAGAGCAGTCATCACCCCAAAACCTCCAAAGATTTGGGTTCCTAATGCTTGAGTGGGGGAATGTTAGGTAGGATAGGTAGCAAACCAAGGCAGGGAGGAGGAGGGAGACATGTCTCACCCACTAACTCAGCAGTCCTGAGCCTGGTCCGGTAATGTTGCCAGGTGTTCCAACATCGCAGGAAACACCATGCTATCATAGGAGGAGGGCAGGCCTTGAAATTCTATGTATCATTTCCAGTATCTGGGAAAGAAAGCCTTTGAAACTGTGCTTTCATCCCAAGGTCTGAAAGGCCAGAAAGAGCCCACATAATACCTGTCAAGCAACATGTAATTTCTTCACCCCATCCAGCCAACTATATAAATCCTCAGGAGAGAGGACCTGATGCTCTGCCACCCCTGCTCTTACTTTCTCCCACTCCTGAGCAAGGCCCATTCTCTTCCATGAGATCATGTCCCCAATAAACCCTGCATGCACAGTAATAGCCTTGCTGATCTGTAATTCTTTTCTGCATCGGCAAGAAGAACTGAGTTTCTCCCATAACATTTCCTTACCTACAAACTGGCATTCATAAACTTTAACTGCATGGTGGGGTAGCAGTGCCAATTAAATCAGTTAATGTATATGGAAATGAATTTTAAATGTGAGGCAATATGAATGTTTTCTTCCTGGAATCAAAAATAATTTCAGGAGTGTCTTGGTTTTTAGACACTGATGCCTGGAGTTTTGGGTTATGGTCTGTTTAACTCACCCACTCAGCACCCACCATCCACTCCCCCTGCCATCCTGATTTTAGCTAAAAGCACAGTAAGCAGGGGCAGAAGGAAATTCTTTGGCTTTGCCTGTTCTCTCAGACCTTTTATGATCCTGGTAAATGTCTGATGGTGTATGAACTAACCCACTCAACACTCACTTCTGATCAACCACTATCATGCCAGGAATTAAAAGTAGTTTGTGCCCCGCAGTCTGGAAGGGGAGATGAACTTAATACATGACAAGTGATCTCTTGTTCCAGAGGATGGAGGGAGAGGTTCTCCTGAAGAAATGGGGAAAGGGCCTGACAGAGAACTTAAAAAGAAGTAAGAGTTCACCAGGGCCAAAGGGCAAAGGGAACAGAAGTGCAGAAATCTCAGGGGAAGTGAAGAATGGAGAATGTTTACATGAGCCTGCTCATCCAGACTGACTGGCATGCAAAAATGGAAACAGCAGGAAATAAGTCCCTTGCACCTGTGAGCCAGAATGAGAAGACTTAGCCTTAGGGTTTAGACAGAGAAATGGTATGATCTGGATTACCACTGCAGCATGTGGGGGCTGGACAAGTGAACTAGGGCAATAACTGAAGACTTAAAGAGGAGGGGAATCACTGTGGAGAAAAAATGGGCAAGGTTTGAGAATTCTGAACGTGGGCCTCAGGAAAAGCAAGGGCAGAGTCAAGTTTCAAGCCTTGCTGAGTAAGGGAAGGGTAGGGCCCCGTGCAGAGTTGGAGAGATTCCTGGAGAGGTATAGGTGGTTCTGTTACTTAAAGGTCTATAAGCTCAAGCATACTTAGCCAAAAGAGGGACTTTACTAGGATTTTTCTGGAGTTTCTCATGAATTTGTGGAACAGTTGAATTAACCAGAAAGACTGGGAACTGGGACAGTTCTAAGGGACCCCAACACCAGGATTCAAAATGGACCTTTCCCCTGCACAGTACCATTTATAGTTAGCCCAAGTCTGTCTCTCTCACTTCAAGGCTAGGAGAAATCTCTGTGAGCGACTCAGTCTCAGGCAGGTACCTGTCCCTGTGCCTGCCAATCAGCTGTGATGAAGAAGTCAAGTGGCTTTCAGCAGCTTATCCTGTGGGCTGGGGTCAGTTTCCAAAGAATGGAGAATCCATTTAGACCTGGGCAAACAATCGGAAAAGATCTACCACAATGAGCAAGATGATAGGTTTGGATTTGCCTAGGCTGGGTTTTAAAAGCCATCTTCTGGCTGAATTGACAAGCTAACAATTAGAAATGAGAGGTTGAGCAGACCAGGCAGAGCAGGAGGTTTGGCGGCCATTGTCACTGAGAATGAGAAGGACAACTGGGCAGAGCATCAGAACATCCGGGAAGATGATCGGGAGCCGTGAACCAGGCACAGCTGCGTTCCGTAAGTGACAGGAAGAAAATGAGGTAGACTACTCAGAAAAATGTGTTCAAGAAGCCAAAGAAAGACCAGATTCATGGGGGAAATGTTAGGTACCCTGAGAGATTCAGCAGTATTTCAGGGTTGAATATAAAGCCTGTTGAATTTGGTGGTTCAAACGTGACCTTCTCAAGTGGCAAGGGCAGAATTTAGAGGCGGCTCAGTCAATGGGTAGTCAATGGGAGGTAGGGTTGTGGTTCTAGGAGGAACCAGAGTAGAAGGAAAGCTTGTGTTTCTAAGTTTGGGGAGAGAACTGGACTGAGTTTATAAACCTGAGGGGTGAGAGACAGTGAAGTGGTCAAACGGATGATGAATTAACATAAGCCCCAAGGAAGATGCCCCAAGGAAGAGATTAGGGATTTGGGAACAAGCACATGCGTTGATGTGTTCACTTTGAAAGAGTTTTGGGACACTTCTGTCATCCTGAGATGAGAGACGAGTAACAGATAGCTGTTGGAGGAGAAATCTGAGGTCAAAGGAGAGAGGTTGCAGCCTGTTCCTCTGAAAGTTCAGTCTTCTCCATGAACAGGAAAAGAGGGTGGGAGTTCTGTTAAAACTCTCAGTTTCAAGAATGTAGGTTGAACACAACCATTTTTAATTGGTGGAAAATTAAAGAAACTCTTCACAAGGTGAGAAAAAGCTTTGTTAAGGACCACCAAGCTAGACAAAAAATAATAATTATTATTATTATTTGCCACGTATACCAGTTTTAAAAGTTGTCCTAAAAATTTTCAGGTAGCTTTGAAGAATATTATAGAAAAGGCATAAAATATCCCAATTACCTAATTTTAAAAAATAAGAAAACTCAGCAATATATTCAACCACAAATCAAATACAATTGCTATTTAAAAGAAAAAAACACAAATTAGACGTCTATTGGTCAACATTCAGTATTTTAGTGAATACTGGATGTCCATAGAAGAAAATGTACATAATAATGAAATAAAGGACTCTCCATATGACCTCCAGGTAATCTGAACCACTTCTCAGAAAAATTGTCATGCCTAAGTCTTTCAGCCCATCTCTCAGAGCTGGTGGAGGCCTTGGAAGTCACACCCCTGGCATCCTGGAAGATACTTTTGAGAAAGTGCAAAGAAATTCAGAGGGTAGATAGGCTTGTGTATCGTCTTAATCTTGGTGTTTCTAGAAACTGTTTTATCAACTCTTCCAAAATTGGTCAGGCTGACTGGCCACACTGGAGAATCTCAATGAACTACAATTTTCATGTTATCTTTTACAACCTTGCAGCATACACATATCTTGTGACTCCATCACCCCAGTGAGTTTTCCTTGCTATTGTCAGGTAATCACGTAGGCTAAAAAGGAAACAGGAAGAGATAGTATCTCAACAATCACAAAGCCTGAGGGATCATCCCTGTACCTCGAAGAAAAAACACACAGCTCTTGAACAAGGGCCCAGCTTTCTGTGGGAATTCAATTGGGGAGGGTTGGTGAGTGAGGGAGTGAACACAGGTCAGCTAATCTCAGTGTCTGTGTGACTGCTGTGAACATAAAATGTCTTTGGGACCTCCTTCTTTTTTTCCCTCCAATATTCTTTGGGACCTTCTCCTTCACCTCCTCCTCCTCCTTTTTTTTTTTTCTTTTTGATTCAAGCAGGCTGTGCTTCTTTCTCTGACATCTATCAATTCATCATCAGGGTATGTTAGTACCATTGTTATGTCTTACCTTGCCGGTGCAAGATGACTTCTTGTGACAGTACCTTTGTCCCTGTATCTCCAGGTCCTTTCATCCTGTGGTGCTACAGGAACCACTCTGACATCCGCAAGCTTGCTCTCACCCATCACATTTTGATGTATGACTGATTTCATTGCATAGGGACAGCTTGGTTTCTGAGACCACTTAGCGCCTTTTCTCCTGACCTCAGAGGGGTCTTCCAGGCACTCTTTGAAACATCCAAGTGTCTGGAGCCTCCTGACTCTCTGATGATACATTTAGCTTTGGTTGCTGAGAGGGTCCTTCGGTGTTAAAATCAGACCTACCTTGCTGACTCTGACCTTTTTGTTCTGACTGAACTTCTTCCTGCAGATCCTGTCCCACTCAGGGCTGCTCTTCTCCAGGCGCATGGCTCAGTTCCTCAACCCTTCTTCTAGCGTGGTTTCCAGGTGGTTCTCTCATGACTGCTTGCCTGTCAGCCGCACTGTAGTCTCATTGCTCCAAAATATGATACTCAGACTGCAGGTTTGCTCCTGCTGCTACACATGAGTGTGAAAATAATACTTCTACTAGGGCTCCACATCCCAGGAAATGAAGCTATATTTTAAAAAATATCCACATCTTATATTTTGTTGCTTCTCATGACCAAATATGTAACCACTCAAACAAACTTTTAAAATGATTATCATGAAAACCTTCTGTCATTTTCAGGAATATTTGTCAACTTAATCCTAGGGCTTCACATGTATTTCCTGTGGTATTTCACTCTTTTATCACACAGTCCATAGGTAAAGCACTTCTTTAACATTTAAAATAAGCACAGTTTGAAATATAAGTAGAGGCAGTTAAAGTTTTTCAAGTGCAAAATGGGCTGCTTTTAAGTACTCGAGAATTTACACATACACATTCATGAGACCGAAAATCTCCCATGGCCTGGACCCCTGTGGCCAGCTCTCTCCTTCATACACAAACGCACGCACGTGCACGCACGGCATTGCTGGTAAACTCCTTTTTCTGTGCATTTGTTTTGTAATACGGAACTTTGTAATTTATGTATTTTCCCCTAATATCACCTCATAGTCACAGAGCAGGGATCTTACTTCATACAGTAAAGAACGAGACTCAGAGAGGTTCGGTGACCAAGTTAAAACAAAGAGAACTGCAGTCCTCGGACCTCACTCGTTTGAGTAGCATATTTGCAGCAGAAGAGTCGAGAGTTTTGTTTTGAACTCCAACACTCATTAGAGGAGAATGACCTTATTGGGAGATGTTTTTCCAGCCTAAAAAAAAAAAAAAAACCCTGCCATCTCTCCACCTCCATCCATGGCCAATGTCTGCCCTCTTCTGGCCAAAGAGAGGATGACAGCTATCACTGAGCAAATCTTCAGACCAAAAATCAGACCTTGGAATTTGGGAAATTGGTAGTTGTTCCGCTTTTTAGTGAGTTCTGGTCCTGGCTCTGCATATGTCTTTGCTCTGGGGCCCTCAGGGCAGCTTCACTCCCACCCACTTGAGCTAGGTGAATTCTGAAGTGCTCACAAGCCTTCATTCTAAGAACGATAAAGAAGGTTGTGTGTTAACGATGTCCTTGAGCTGTACCGAGTGCCCAATCAGACCCGATGTGCTGGCTTTGCTGTCCAAGCAGTGCTGGTGTAACTATATATAAGTTAGGATTGTTACAGAATGAACCGGTGGTTGGGGATAAGATACTGTTACTGAATGGACCCTCCTCCCCTGGGGTACCTCTGTACTAGGTGTGTCTTGCCCACTGCCCTTAGGAATTGTGGCTCTTATTGCCAGAGTTTGGTAAAAAGGAAAGGAACTATTTATTCAAAAGTTATATGGGTTTAGAGTAATGACAAAATATCACCGTTAAAATACCAAAGTCCCTTAAAACACCCACAAACACACATAGTCCTTTCTTCCTCACTTTGCCCAACCAGGCCATTCAGGGGTACCATATCTCAGGAAAAGCTGTAAGTCCCTGGCTTGGCTAGACTACCAGTTCCTCCCAGTAATCCATCCTTAGCTGGGAGGCCTCCCACGGTTCCCAGCACCGTCAGCTGTGTCGCTAATGTGATCTCCAGTTCTTAATCCACAACCAGGAGGCAACTTCTCCTGGCCCACCAGCAAGAGTCCTTTAACCCCTTTCCTTCCTGAATGGTCTCTCATTGTCCTCCCTTACAGTCTTGTGTTGTCCTTCTGCATTCTTTCAAACTGCTGAGAGCTCCACATGGTTGCTACATCTTGCTTTCCTGCTTCCTAAGCCACATGGTCAAGGGATCCCTCAAAACTACATGGCTAGGAGACAGCATGGCTGCCACACCTGGGTTTAAATCCTGGTGACAGTTTTCCTCTGTAACTGATTTTCCAACTGGTCCCACAGTTGGCTACACTTGCAAGCACTCCTGCATTTTTCAGCATGTCTTGGCTGCCATAGTAAGTCTGGGCAGGCAAGACCCTGTGGTGTGGAGCAAACCATCTCCATGCTCTCACACAGATGCTGGTACCAGGGGGAGCTACCTCCCAGCTACATCACAGGTCAAAGTAACATCCATCTCCCTAGCTAGCCTGCTATTAATATGCAAGATAACAATTTTTGCATATCAGGTCTGAAGCTGGCCAGCTGTTGATATGCAAAATAACTGTCAATGGCTCTGCTCCATTTGTCCCATCCCCCATGCAGGCCCGCCTTGTGTGGTGGGGCTATCCAGTTTTTCTGTATTTCCTGGACACCCCCAGTTCTGGACCCTGTTCCAAATCCTTCGTTTGGGGAGCCTTGGCTGCACCCTGTTACAGATAGTATTGTATGCAGAGATTTTCTGGGAAATGTCTTCAGAAATTCTCTAGAAAACAGTATATGTAGCCTGTCCTTTTCATAATAAATATTATATCTAGCCCTGGCTGGTATGGCTCAGGGGATTGAGCCTATGCTCAATCCTTAGGCCTGTGTAGCAAAAGGTTGCTGGTTTGATTCCCAGTCAGGGCAAATGCTGGGCTGCAGACCAGCTCCCCAGTAGGGGTCACACGAGGAGCAACCACACATTGATGTTTCTATCCCTCTCTTTCTCCCTCTCTCCCCCTCTCTAAAAATAAATAAATACAAATCTTAAAAATAAAAATAACACTATATCTAGAAAATCATTCAACGTTATTCTATCTCCAACAATATGGTTTGAATCACTTTACTTTTGTAATCTCTAGTAAGAATATATCATACTTTTTTCGTTAATCCCCTATGTTGGACCTTTAAATGATTTGCAAAGTTTAACTATTACATCATATGCTGAAATGACCATCTTGGATGTAAATGTTTTTGTAGCTCTCTGATTGTTGCGTTAGGATCAGTTCCTAAGAGTAGAGTCACCAGGGCCAAAGTTCAATTATTCAATCTCTAAATATACGTTGAGGATCCTCTTGTGGACCAGGTACCGAGCTCAGCACCTGCGAGGGATCAATAAGCAAAGTCCCTGTTATCAGGGTATATGCTGATCTGGCAGGGGAAGGTGGGGATGGAAACAGATGATAAATAAATACAGTGATAGCGATGAAGGCTATGGAAAAAAGCATTTACCATGGACGCCTGTTAGCTCAAAGTGCCCTCCAGAAATGTGCCACCAGCAGAACTAGGAGACCTGTGGCTTTGTATCCTCACTAACACTGTGAGTGTTAATTTGCCACTCCAATAGCCAAAACAAAAAAAATAGTTAAATTTTGCATTTATTTCTCGACCAGTGACATTGAACAAGTTCCACATTCCTGTAAGTTTATATTTTTGAGTTGTCAGTTAATTAACTTCATCTGCTTTCCTCTGATATTCTGACTTAGGATATTTATCCTTTGTCTTGCTTGCTTTTAATTTGGTTTTTGATGTTTCCTGGGACATAAGTTTTTTAATTTTTATGTAGTCAAATCTGTAATTCATTTTTTTTGAGTTTCTATCTTTGCTGTAATGCTTAAGGGAAACTTCCTAATCTAAGATAATAGAATAAGTTACCCATATTTTTTCTAGGCTTTACATTTTTCTATTTTAGTTTTTTTCAATTTGTCAATTCATAGGAGTTTTCAATTATGTGGAAATGTCAATTAAATATTTTTTTCAAATAGTAACCCCAGCATAAATTTTCAGATAATAGTTGAGAAAGACTAGATCTTAAGCCACTTAAAGAGGCCATCAGTGTGTTCACACCTAGACTGAGACTGTGCGGGTGGGGTGGGGCCGATGCAGGGGAACCCCTCCAGCTGCCAGCTGTGCCAGAGGCTGCCAGAGAGAGGCAGAGCATTCTGGGCCCCACCCAAGGGCTCCCAGAGGACACACCTATGGTTTTGCCAGTGTGGGCCTCGTCCACATCGAGGAAATGCGCCACCTGGACCTCCCAGGAAGCTGCCCTGTAAAGCAGTCTGCTCCTCTGTGCCAGAGCCTGGGACATGGCTTCTGGGGCCAGAGGCTGATGGCTAGGTTGATTGGATCAATACAAGGGCAGCCTCTTGAGCCTCTTCTGTGGATAAAAAGGGAACCGAATGATGACCTGGTGGAACGGACAGAGCTCAAGGGCCTGGCCAGTGCTTTAGTTCCACAGCTAATTGCTGTGTGTCCTGAGCTGAGTTACAAGCCTCTCCAGGTCCAGTTTGATCAAATCAGATGTTCTTTCTATTGCAACACTTTCAGCCTCATCAGTAGGTTGGGGAGAAAACTGCAGAAGGATATACACTTCATAGTTTGGAATACAAGCTGCATCTGTACAGATAAAACTTGGGAGTGTGCACAATATACTAGCTTGATAGAGAGGACTAAGAGTGTGTCTGTGAAAGAGAAACACATTGGAGAAAGAAAGGAAGAAGGAGGGAAAGAAGGAAGAGAGGAAGAAAGGAAGGGAGGAAGGACATTGAAAATAAATTGGGTCTGTAAGAAAATATTGACTTAAGCTTTGTTGTTGGGAATTAGAATTTTTGCCAATCATTCTGGCCTGCACAGAAGTGAGTGGGAGGGGGAGGGGCCACTCATGCAGGTGAGTTGGCAAACTTTCACCCCACTAGCTGGCTCCCAACAGTCCTGTTAGTCTTCAAAGTTAACACTTGAAACCTCCCTTGCCCAAGGCGGCGGCTGGCAGACCTGGTGGTCCCACATTTACATGCAGATCAACCAGCAAAGAAATCTGGGGAAAGAGAGAGATCCCACAACCCAGGATTCCAGTGTGGGAAAATAAAGCCTCGAAACCTCTGGCTGTAAAAACTATGGGGGTTGTAGCAGTGGGAGATACTCCCAGTCTCACAAGAGAGTCCACTCGGAGGAACCCACAGGGTCCTAGAACATACACAAATCTACCCACCTTGGAATCAACACCAGAAGGGCCCAGTTCGATTGCGGGTAGCAAGGGAGGAGACTGAAAGTGGCATAACAGCCAAGCAAGTGGCACTGTTTCCTCTGACACCTCCCCCACATACAGCTCCACAACGCAGTGACATGGGTTGCCCCACCCTGGTGAATACCCAGGCCTCTGCTCCTTACAATGTAACAGGTGCACTGAGACAAAAAAAAAATATGGCCCAAGTGAAAGAACAGATCAAAAATCCAGAAAAAGAACTAAGTGACAAGGAGATAGCCCACCTATCAAATGCAGAGTTCAAAACACTGGAAATCAGGATGCCCACAGAAATGACTGAGTACAGATGTAAAATAGAGGAAGAAGTAAAGGCTATATGGAGTGAAATAAAGATGCAGGGAACCGTTTGTGAAGGAAAGGAGACCAGGACTCAAATCAAGAACTTGGACCAGAAAGAAGAAATAAATATTCAACCAGAACAGAATGAAGAAACATGGATTCAAAAAAATGAGGAGAGGCTTAGGAACCCCTGGGACAACTTTAAACATCTGAATCATAGGGAGGCCAGAAGGAGAAGAGAAAAAGTAAGAAATTGAAAACTTATTTGAAAAAAATAATGAAGGAAAATTTCCCCAATCTAATGAAGGAAATACCCATGCAAGTCCAGGAAGCTCAGAGAGTCCCAAAGAAGTTGGACCCAAGGAAGCACACACCAAGGCACATCATAATTACATTACCCAAGATTAGAGATAAGGAGAGAATCTTAAAAGCAGCAAGAGAAAAGGAGAGAGTTACCTACAAATGAGTCCCCATAAGACTATCAGTTGATTTCTCGAAAGAAAGCTTACAGGTAAGAAGGGGCTGGAAATATTTCAAGTCATGAAAGTCAAGGACCTACATCCAAGATTACCCTGTCCAGCAAAGCTCTCATTTAGAATGGAAGGACAGATAAAGTGCTTCCCAGATAAGGTCAAGTTAAAGAAGTTCATCATTACCAAACCCTTACTATATGATATGTTAAAGGGATTTATCTAAGAAATAGAAGAATATCAAAATAATAAATAGTAAAATGTCAACAACTGAACCTAAAAAACAAAAACAAACTAAGCAAACAACTAGAACAGGCACAGAATCAGAGAAATGGAAATCACATGGAGGTTATCAGTGGGGAGGAGGCAGGGGGAGAATGGGGGAAAAGGTACAGGGAATAAGAAGCATAACTGATAGGTACAAAATAGACAGGGGGAGGTTAAGAACAGTACAGGAAATGGAAAAGCCAAATAACTTATATGTACAACCCATGGACATGAACTAAGGTGGGGGAATGCTGGAAGGAGGGGTGGTACAAGGCAGAGAGGGTAAAGGGGAGAAAAAAATGGGACAACTGTAATAGCATAATCAATAAAATATACTTAAAAAAAAAAAAAGGAAAAGAAACCTCCCTTGCCCAGAATTAGTGTCAGTCACAGCTATTTGCTGCTCTCTGCTGGCCAAAACAAATAATGACTGCATTACACAGGACAGTTTTCTCTGATTGCAATAATATCCATTTCAATAAATGAATATTATTACACATGAATGAATGTTATCAACACATATTTATAGAGCTCCTAGTGCCATGCACTGTTATAAAACAGACCAGGAACCAAAACAGACAAAAAGTCCTACCTTCGTGGTACTTAATTCAATAAAAACAACTATTATAACATCAAACATTTGTACAATACATGTGCCAGGTAGTATTTTAATTGCTTGATATTTATAAACTCATTTAAAGCCTGAAATCAGTTCTATAAGGTAAAGGTATGATTATTTTCCATTTCACAGATGAGGAAACTGATGCACAGAGAGGGTGAACGATCTCCCCGAGGTCACACAGCTGGGAAGAAACAGAGCCTGGTTTAACTCAGTCTGGCTCCAAAGCCTGTTCTTGATCACGCCATACCCTGCCTTTACTGGCATGTTCCAGGACATATGCTTCCTTTCCTCTCCCGAGTATTGCTCAGACAGCAGCACTCTCAGATGGGAAGGCAAACACTGAGTGCTCCTTTGGCTCAGCCACTCCTCTGTCTCAGCCACTGTGTGGCCGTGAGCCTGTCTCTTACCCTTGTCATGTGGGAAGATCAACACACTCACGGGTGTGCTACTAGCAGGAACCTACCAGATATTGTCCCAGGCCTCCTGGAAGCCACAGGAGGGGCTGAATCTTTGACCTGCTGCTCCAGGTCCCTGTCTTGAGGTCCTTGTGATCCTGCTTCTCTAGTTCGGCTCTAAGGGCAGGAGGCAACCTGGAAGTTAGTGATGAAACTGAAAGTTGTTCCCTCCTTGGCCTAGATCTCTTGGGCAAAAAGACAACAGACAGCAAGAGGGCTTCAGGTCGATTCCTGGGAGAGCAGACATTACTGCCGGGGAGGTGCAGACCTGCTGAGCTGCAATAAGACACCCGCGCCACTGCCAGGAGGGCAAGGGAGGGGGCAGTCGGACACCGAAGGAGTCCTTGAATGTTTAGAAGCCCTAGATTTCTGTTTGTTAAGTTTTTATTATCATATGTCCAACCTCACAAAATGTCAAAATGTTTGCCATTAATGTTTTGACATTAATTTTGCAGGGAGAGAAAAACATATTTTTTAATTCCATTTAGAAATTTGCCAATGTTATTAAAAGGCAAATTTTAAAATATTCTATCATGGTTTGCCCCAGAATCCCCTCTCCTCTTGTCGCACTTGCTAGAGCTTCTATCAGCCACAACTTCACCTGCAAGAGAAAACGCTTCATCAATCATCACTTCCTCGCCACTGGTCGGAATGAATTAACGTGAGTACCAAGGAACGACTGTAACTACAGCAATAATAGCTACTTTTTACAAAGCACTTATTATGTCCCAGTGCTTCACGACAGCCCCAGGATGTCGGTACTTGTTTTTCATGCCCACTTACAGACGGGCATTCTGAAGCTCGGAGAGATTAAGTCATTTGCCCTGGATCACACAGCTGACACTTGGGACTATGCCTGGATGACTCCATTACCATCGCCCTATGCCATGTCCCAGTGTAAACCCTGTGACTTGTCTCTAGGTCACAGGGGCCTCTAAGCATCATCTCAAGAAGCAGAGACAGCTTATCCCTGGGTTTTGTCTGACCACACACACAACAGGGCCTCTGTCCTCACCTCTGAGGTTCTTTCTGTCGGTGGGATGTGGAGGCACCAGATCTGTGCGCCCCTGGAACGGGGCATGAGGCCAGCTCTCATGTGATCCCAGTGTGCCCACCTGGAGCAGCCATAAGCCCGAGGGAGTCCAGGAAAGGACCTCTGGAGAAGCAGTCAGTGAGTGAGCTGAAACCAGGTACCAGGGACTGTCCCACAGACCAGGTGAGGAGCCTTCAGCAGTCCTATATGGGCAGAGTGAGGGGTGGAGGTCCAGGGGAAGAGGCTTGCCAGAGACTATGCAGCAGCTGGGGGACAGAGCTTGGACTAGAGCCCAGATCTTGCAAGTTCAAGGTTAGTTTTGCCTGGCAGCACCAACCATGCCCTGCTTTTCAGGACAGCCCAGCAGCAGCAGCAGCAGCAGCAGCGCCTGGGAGCATGACAGAAATGCAGACTCTCAGGTAAACCAGGCCTCTCCTCCCAGCCTTGGCTCACCACAAATGTTCCTCCACCTGTCTACTCAGTGCTGCTCACACCTGAAGTGGCACCTTCAAACTGGGGACAGGAGAGAGAGTTTCCCAAAGGACATTCATCTTCCTTTGTTTACACTATTCCAGAAGGAATCAGCCTATAGTGAAATAGCTGTAAGTTTCACTGAGGCTCAGATTTCAGTCATGCCCACTGTCCGACTGGGGCTCTCGACAAGGCTCTTAGCTCTCCAGGAGCTTGCTGGGGGCCTGAGGGGACCCAGTGACTACCCCATCATATGGCCAGTTTGGTCTCCACCTGTCACCTAGATCTCAGAAGTCAAATAAAACACAAGAGGGATTGAACTGTCCCTCAGTTTTCTCATGCATGAAGTGATTACACTACTTTCTTCACAGTGTCGTTGCAAGAAAAATCACGCATTAGGACAGCACTTGGCATATAAGAAACTCCCGATAAATGTTAGCTATTGTTATCCACCATCGTGGACACCTGGGGAGAATATTTGGCCGAGGACCTTCTTGAATTCCCTAAATGACAAGTAAGAAATGCATATATAGGCTTCGAAATTTCTCCAAATGACATCCTTCTAGAACGTAGTGTTTCTCTGTATCTTCTCACAAGTTAACCACAATTTAAATCATCGTGAAGAATTCTCTCTCACGTGGCCAGTATTTGCTGAGATTCAGTGTCTTTGTTACCCCACAAGCACTGCCACAGACTCAGCCACGGGCAGAGGCCAACGCAGCCACATGAAGGAAAGGTCCCCTCCATCCCCCTGCCTCCCAGAACAGAGACCTTTGCTGGGAGCCCAACTGGGAAGTGGACATAATTCTAGTTTGTGCTGCAACAAAGCTGCCAGATCTTATGCTATGGGCTCATTCCATCAGGGACTGTTCAAGCCAAGGAAATTGAAACTATGGCTGCCAGGGGCGACACAGCTTTTCCCAAGGTGCATTTTGTGGGATGCTCGTTCTGGTGTTGAGTCGTTGCTGAGCTGCCCGGTGAGTTTGAAAAACACTGGCGCTGTAAGCAAGTTTCTGTTCAGAGGACATCTTCATCTTTCACATGCCAGCAGAGTCTGCAAGGGAAAGACGGGACATGCTTTCTCAAACTCATTTGACCCTCTGCTCGCTTTTGTTGACAGGACAGCCTGTGGGCCCCAGCGTTCTGGAGCAGTGCTCTTCAAGTCCTCACCTGCACAGGGCCCACCTGAGGGGCTCACTAAAGTGTGGTTTCTGATTCATAAGGTCTTGGGAGGAGTCTGAGATTCTGTATTTCTTCTTCTTTTTTATTAAGGATAGCTGTGTCTCCACTTGTTCTCGAAGCTTCTCCCCAAACACTCCTGGGGGTGCCTTTGGATGTGTGTGTGGGTAAACAAGGCCTGTCAGCTCCTAAAGGGACAAAGCACTCCCCACCTGCAGGGTTTCCTCCACCCTCAGCTTCCACTCAGACCCAAGGTCTCAACGCTCACTAGGTGAACTGCTGTTGACGAAAAATGTTGCCGTCATTGCAGAAGCTGTTAAGGTACTCAGCCCCCGACCCCCAACTGCCAACTCCCCTAGCCATACCAGAGAAGCAATCCATTCATGAGGCACTACTGCATTTGTTTGCTGGGTAATGGGAGGTGCAGCCTTTGCTCTTGGCAGCTGCTCAGCCAATGAAAGTAGAGTGGAACATAAGTCTGTATTTTGGGGTGCTACCTCTTGTCTTCAAGGCTCTGGGAGAAGAATATTCAGTGGAAAGTTTAAGATCAGAAACTTCAACCCTATTAACCAAGGCAGTTTCCCCCCAACCCCCAGGCTCCAGAGTGAGCCTCAGACTGGGATGGGTCTCTATTTCTTCCTCATGCCAACCCACAGCTCCCAGAAGCAGAGGGAAGGCATCCAATGTCGATGGACCCTGGGAATCACTCAGACAAGATTCTGCATTTCTATCATGCTCCTTGGTGGTGCCGATGCTACTGGTTCACAGACCACACTTTGAACAGTGGGTCTTGAGGAGATATTTCTAAAAGGTGTGTCTGCTGTGTTCCCTACCTCAGGAGCTCTGTGACATTTCTGTCATAGTCCTAATGTCTGCTGAAGGGCTTGGGTCCTGTGGAAAGTGGACCAGGCATTGAGCCAGAGTGGTAGAAGCTCATGAAGACAGGGAGTTCCATCTGCTTTGTTCCCAGCTGTACGTCCAGAACCTAGAACTGTGCCTGGATCACAGAGGTCCGCTGTGCCGTGGTAGCATCATGAGGGAAATTCAGCAAATATGCCCTTTTCCAGGCATTTTCGGAAACATTTGCTGTATTGAGTTGTGGCAGATGAGAGTCCTTAAGTGGTCCAGAACTGTCACAAACTCACCAAAGATCTTGAAAACCAGTTGAAGTACTTCTTAAACTTACAAATCAGATTTACCCAAGTATATGAAGGCTCCACCTGTGCAGACCTAGCTGTTTTCCTGGTTCAGGAGCCTCGGTCCAAGTGAATCTCGTGGAGAGAGTGCGGCCCCCTGGAGCACTTGCAAGTGTGGCCGCAGACCTTCAGGATGAAGCACTTGCTTTAGGATGGCACCAGAGCATCCCAGGCCAAGTCCAGGGGCAACTTACTAAACCAGGATCACTGATCTGGCCTCACTCTTGTCCTGATGATCTCATTGCTGATTCAGGCAGGGAGCCAGATTCCACGTTCTTCAACAATTTGTTTTCCTGTTTGTTTACTTGTTTTGATCTGCAGGAACAGGAAGAGACACTATTTGTTACCGTGGTGACAGCTTAACATTTTTGGAGTAAGGGAACCTGGGAGCCAAGTTTCCTCTAGTTAAGTTCCTAGTTTCCAAGAACTTATAATCCTAGGGAGCAAGCTCCCAAAATAGGAGCTGTGAAGCCAGGGGGAGGTACAGGGAGGGCTTTTCAGTGATTCCTGAGCTGGGGCAATCTCAGGGGCTTCCCAGAGAAGCAAAAATGAACTAAGTCTTCAAACTTAGGATAGTGGGGGAGGGTAAAGGAAGAGTGTGAGAGAGTGTGAAGATGCACTTCTACAGGCATGATTTGGGAGGCAATGACTGAGGTAGTCTGTTGGAGGAAAGTTTGGGGAATGGTGGGCAGTGAAGCAAAACTGGAAGCAGAGTGTAGAAAGCCTTGGATACCAGCCCAGGGGGCTGGAACCTCTGGGCCCACCCCTTTAGAACGAGAGTCTGACACGGACAAACACGTGGTGACTGCCGGGGCGTGGGGACTGTGGGGAGGAGGGGGGGGGAAGGGGAAGAGCGCTTGGGGGGAGCAATAAATGGTGATGAAAAAATGTAATAAATAAAATAAATTTTAAAAAGAACTAGAGTGTGAGATGTATATGCCGTTAGGTTCAGGCTGCCAGGAAGCAGTCACAGAGAGACACTCCCGAGAGAAGCTAAGGCGGGGGCACAAGACGGTGGGAAGCGAGAGCGTCTGGCCACTAGGTAGAGCTGCAGGGCTCATGCACTGCACCGCGGTGGCTGACAGAGAGAGCAGCTGAGCACTGAAACCCGCTCTCATTACTCCTGGGGAGCGTCGCACCCTGGCATGGGCTGCCTTCTACACCCTGGCTCCACCGTCCAAGTGCCCACTACGGTGCCCAGGTAGGACGGCAGTGGTCTGATCAGCTCAGGCTGTGGGATGTTTTCTCCTTGTGGCAAGGCATTTTCTGGGAGCAGCAAGCTGTGTACATTCCCTGTGTGTCCCAGGGAGGGCACTGCTCAGCTTTACACAGGACAACAGAGCCCTGAATACACAGTTGTTCCGAGAATGCAGTCAGAACCAGAGCAAACCAGTTTTCTTCTCCTGCTGGCTGGCAGAGCAAGTGAGCTAGTGGCTTGTGATTGTCCACGTCCACCAGATTCAACCAGATCTTACTGCAAGGATGATTTGTCTTTCAATGGGGAAATACGTAAGAACAAAGCATCCGTAGCCCTAAAGACCCTAGAGCTGTACCCACAGCCCTGTGTCCCCAGTGGTGTGAGGGAAGACTTGCATGCTTCAGCAAGCATCCTGAGTTTCCCTGCTCACGGCAGCGAAACCACACACGCAGACGATCTGCACAAGTGTAGAGGGTTCAAAGGACTGTTCTCGTAAGGGGCGCTACTGGTATTCTGGTTTCCCAGTCACTGTGGCGACCAAAAATTTTCCCCGACGTATTTCAAAGAACCCCTTGGGAGAATTCACCCCCAGATGAAAACAAGTGATAGAAAAGAAATAGAAGAGAAAACTGTCCCAGGATCTTGTCTGGGGTCACACAGCCAGAGAGAGGCAAAGCAAGAATTAGCACATAGGTTGCCCACTCCTCACAGCTTGTCAGCAGCTTTTCCCACTCCCCACAGGACCTGGTTCCCCGTCCCTGCTCCCCCCCACACACCTTAAACAGTCTCTAGGTTTCTGAACTGAGACCACAGCAAAGTGGAGCCATGTGATCTAATCTCTCTCCTGGTCCCCAAATGCTCAAGTCAGTTAAACAGATAAAAGAGAGAAGGGTGGTCAGTTCCCTGACTTTCATCTGCAACTCCTTTGTCTGGTCTTTCAGGGCTGGGTGCCCACGAGTGCAGGTGATAGGGGCTGTTGGCTGGCCCTGACCCCCAAGGTCCCCTACTGTCCGGCTGGGACCTCGCTCTCCACTGGGCTGGACAGCATCCCACACACAATCTTCGCAGGCTGAGTAGTGACTTGACACTGTTCACCTCCCTGATATCTACTGGGTAGAACAGCCCCTCTGCTTGCATGGTGACCATGCTTACAGTGAGTGGCGTAACTTACTCTTGGAGGAGGCTAGGCAGAGGGCCCAGTGGAAGGCAGGGGCAGTGTCCCACCCACCCAGGAGCCTTTGACTAAGGCTCCCCCTTGCCTCTGTCTGGAGCCAGGGTAACCCATGAAGCCCTGGGAGGCTTCATGGCTCAGAGCCAGGCATGGGCTTCAAAGTCATGCCCTACAATCTCCAGAAATAGAATTCACAAAGGGCCTTTTGACAGATTCCTGGGCCCCTTGCACTAGTAGCTAATACTAGATATCAGCCAATAAATAAATTTTATTGTTGCTCTCATATCTTTAAGCTTTCCAATATGTAATATTTGATAATACAAAGGGTATATGTAATGTATATAGAAGTAAATAAATGAAATAAAAAAAAGCCCACCAACAATTTAAGGATTAAAATACTACCAGTAGCTTTTTGTCTGCCTAGGTACCCCTCTCCTACACCACATTATTTCTAAGCCTGCCCCAGGTCCTCCCTTTTCTGAATGTCATTGTTTACTGTGTCATTGCTTTATTGTTATATTTTATCACATTCTTAAACATTTTTAAGCAACATGGATATTGTTTCATTGTATTCTTTTCAAACATTAGGAAAAGATCATAAGCTATGTGAGCTATGCTGTTTTTTAAATTAGAAAATATGTTTGTGAGATTTATTCATGTTGATGCAAATAGCTGTGTTTTGTTCATTTTCATTCTTGCACATTTCTCTAGTACCTCATGTATAAGAGTTTCTCTAGGAATAGAACTTATAGCTCCCAGAGACAGCAAATTGTCAACTATACTACATACTGCCAAATCATTGTGCAAAGTGATTATACAAATTTCAGTGCTACTAGCAGTGCGTAAAAGTTCCCACTAACCCACATCCTCATAAACACTTGCTATCATCTTAACCTTCCTAGTTTAGTGTACGTGTGAAATAGTATCTCATTGGTCTTAGTCTTTATTTCCCTGATTACTACTGAGATTAAACACATTCTCCTATGTCTATTTGTCATTTGTGTTTGCTCATCTGTAATATGCATGTTAGTATCATGTTCCCATTTGGATAGGAGATTATCCTAATTGACTTGCAGAATTTAAAAAAATATAATCTGGATATTAATTCCATATCAGTGATAGCTATTATGTTAAAATTATCTTCCCTTAAGATATTTGATACTTTCACTTTCTCCATGAGGGACTTTTGATGATAATAATATATTTGCTGTAGCTATGTTTTCTCTGCCCTAATATACACTGTGGAACAAAAGGAGGTTTACAGTTTTGAGTGAGCAAAACACCGTTTATTCTTATATTTTAATTTATTAATCATTGTATTATTTTCCATAAGAATAACTGTAAGCATACTTTTGCCCCACCCCGTATTGTGAGGTTTGATGAGCCACTCCTCCCCTGTAAGATGCCTGCTTCACCCACAGCACAGAGACTCTATCAGGACTCAGCAAGAGAACCAAACAGCTTTGAAATACACAAGGGTTATTTATGTACATAAAAGAATTATCAGGATGACTTCTGGTCAAGACAGAGGCCTAGGTAAATATGGCTCACCTCCTTGCACAAACACAGCAAAAATTACAGCTAAACTGCAAGACAACTATCACCCAGATTCATCACAAAATCTAGCTGTATAGAAGTCTGAGAAACTAGGAGTTAAGGAAGTCACATTCATTCAGATGGATAGGAGGGGCTGAGCTGCGGAGTCACGTGGAGATGCATGAAGATGCCCGAGGTGCAAAACAGGTGGTCCCACGCCTGTGCGTGGCAGATAAAAATTGGGAGGGATTCCTTGGGAGCACGGGATCCCAGTCCCACACCAGACCACTCAGCCCAGGGTTCCAGTGACAGGAAGAAAAGTCCCCACAACTTCTGGCTGTAAAAACCAGTGGAGGCTAAGGTGGCAGAAGACACTGCAGGATTCTCAGGCATCTCCTCCTAAAGGGCCCACAACGGACTTCAGACTTAGGTAGACTCACTCCCTCTGGGCTCTGGCACCAGGGCAGCAGATGGAAGTGCATCAGTGCTTATGGAGAGAAACTGAAGTGTCTGGCATCAGAGCAGGTGCCAGGGAATGGTTTCCTCCTGGAAAAAACTCCAGAGGCCAGGCAGCAGCATTGTTCATCTTCTGAGCCCTCCCACACACAGAGCTACAGAACAGTGACACCATATCCAAGACTCTTGTCAACCTGGTTCACACTGGTTGCCCTGCCCAGGCAATTACCTAAGACTCTATCCATCCAACTTACTGGTGTACTTTTCTACAAATGGCCACATTACTAAGACAGGCAGTCCAACAGCTCTCCTTAATACAAAGAGACAAACACAGGAAGGCTGCAAAATGAGAAGACAAAGAAACATGGCCCAAATGAAAGAACAGAACAAAACTCCAGTAAAAGAGCTAAACAGAATGGAGATAAACAAACTAACAGATGCAGAGTTCAAAACACTGGTTATGAAGATGCTCAAGGAACACATTGGGAACTTAAAGAGCAGTTTTGGGTATGAACCTGTGACAAAGCAAGCCAGCCCTGCACATTTCTGTGTACCCCTTGGATGGGAGAGTAGATAGTACCCTGCGTATGCCTAAAATACACTCAGCTTTCTGCCCCCAAATGTCTGTCATTGTCAAAGAGCTGGTAGTGGGTTCCTAGATTCAACAAGGGATGAGTTTCTGGGGTGGAGTTTGGATGCATTTGCCTCCTGGATGAAAGCAAGTCACACTACCCTTTTCCAGCTCTTCCCTTTGGGGTCCCAAACCCAGAGGCCACTGGGCCTGGGGTTTACCTCTTACACAGAGATACTATCTTTATCCCAAAACTGCCTGTCAGTACAGTCAAGCTGCAGAGGTCACAGGGGACTTGAAATCCTGAGGATGCCATTTTCCAGGGCCAGTTTCAGGGCTCCCTTAGGCTGTCCATCCGCCTCAGCACCTCCCTGGAGCATTCACCGCTGACTCCCCTCCTGGCCCTTAGGGGAGGCTGCTTTACACTATTACCATCTCTGTATGAATGGTTCTAAGTGCCTTTTAATTAACCACCAAAGTATGTATATATTATTGATGCATCTACATTTTAAACACAGAGGGTTGCTATGGGGATGACTATTAGTTGCTTTTAACTGGGATTCTTCCCAGGCACAAATCTACACCAAGGAATTCTGGAAGTTTAGAGCCATATACTTAGTTCTGCATAGTAAAACTTTGAGTGTAGTGACCAATGTGAAGTTTAAAGTCACTATTCTGAAAGAAAAATGTGGTGTGGTCCCATCATTTTTTCTATTTTTTTACCCCCTTCCTACTTGGGACCAAAGGCATTCCTTCCTTTTTCCTCTTTCCTGCTGAGGGTCTTGTGCACACCTCTGACTTTCAGTGTATGGTACTGACATTTTCCAGAGATGCAGCGTCAGAACCCAGTCCTCTCTTTTCACCCCTGTTTCCTAGGTCAGACATATTCAAACTCCTTACTCTAAGGCTGAGGTCACTCACACCCCCACATCCCAAGATGTGTCCTTAGAGTATTTCCTGGTTTACATGACATCTGGTTTTCTAGCAAATCTTGAGCTGAGTTCCTAGACAAAACTAGGATCGCTCGATAGGGGCTCTGACCATCATTTCACAGTTTTGAATTTACAAAGTTGCCACCTGTGACCATTTACTTCTTCCCAGATTCTTTCTCTGCAACGAGGCAGACCTTTGTTATGGCTTTGTGGCACATGCAAACTGGGCTTTCCCTAAGTGTGCCTGAATCAAATGGAAATGCAATGAATGTGTCCATTTTTATAGACCCTGGAACTCTTTTTTAAAACAATTGCATAGCATATAACCCAGCAATCCTAAACAATGTAAAAGGGTTTTGCAGACTATACACACTATTACCTCCCACGAGGATAATATAATACCAAATAAGCTAATTAGGATGCTTCCACAGATCAGAGAAAGAGCAGAACTCCCCAGTTTCTGCCTTTCCTCCAACTTTTCTGTCAGGAATTAGACAAGAGAATAGACACTGATAAAGGGCAGATCAGACATTTAACTTCATTCAACATGCTGGACTGGTTAAATTAGAGCTGAAGAGAATGGGACACGTGAATGACATCACATAGGCAATGACCTCCTGGGGCTTAAAGACCAGGAGAGGCACCAAAGGACCAAAAACAAGAGGTCACAGTCCCTGCAATCCTGAATTTTAAAATACTGAAGGTGAATTCAAGGACTTGAGAGCAAATCAGGCCAGGCACTAGAAGGGGCCCAGCACATCTGTGGTCCTAATGGAGCTGAGGCTGGGGGCCATGTGACGTGGCATCGTCAAAGGAGAAATAAGCTGGGGGTTTTCTCTGATTGTACAGCCCAGCAAGAGTCACCAGGGGGATGGGATGTCCAGCACATTAACAGCACTCGAGTGTTTCTAAACAAGAGCACAAGAATGAGGATGCCCCTGCACTCGGCACACCTGGCCACAG
The DNA here is from genome assembly GCA_004024845.1 of Tonatia bakeri. Taxonomy (NCBI): domain Eukaryota; kingdom Metazoa; phylum Chordata; class Mammalia; order Chiroptera; family Phyllostomidae; genus Tonatia; species Tonatia bakeri. The sequence continues at coordinate 292,749 of PVIA01000025.1, read as the reverse complement.
CTAGAACACTGAGTCATCCTCCGTTGGCCCTGCTATTGTATAAAGAAAAAAGTTTCATATAACATTTACTTTGGGCAACAGGGTCTGTACTTTGATTTGGCATTTTATCACAAAGAGATAAACATTGCAGGACCTTGAGAGACAGGAATTTATTCAAACAGTGCATCAATAAATCCTTTTCCTGCTCTTTCTCTTCTCTGTCTAAAGGTGAGAGTCCCCAACTGTCAGGATGGTCTTGACCCCAGATCCAGTGCAGCTTGCTCGGCGATGGGCACATGTGATGGAGAGAGGGTGGCTCTTAGGCTCATAAACAAGCCTTGGTGAACTCAGCCAGCCAACTGCATCAAGGACAAAATAAGCCACACATTTTACTCCATTTGACTCATCATAAGGCATATTTTCTAACAATTAGGGCTGTTTTAAAATAAAATTGGCTGCCTTGGGAAGGAGTGAGGTCTTCCTCATTGGAAGTGTTCAAGAGCAGAGGCTGGATGACAACAGATACAGGCCAACAAAAGGCGGGGCTGGGTCCTCTTCTGATGTGTCTTCCTGACACCGTGATCCTACATTTGGACCACCCTGGTTTTTTTCTGATGATGAAATTTCCCAAATAGCTGATTCTTCTAATTTGGAGTTTGCAGCGCCCTGTGAATGACAATTTTAGGATCCTGAATACATTTTAAAATACAAGTCCTTGCAGAGATATTCCTTTTATATCTGTCCCTTCTGATGCTGCCTCCAGTCACTGTGCTATGAGCACCAGAATTCATAAGAACAGAGGGACTGTACTATTTTGCCTTTCTGGCTTTGTGGGTCCATGGGAAAGGACACCATTTTGCCCCCTCTGGCTCCATCTTCAATCCCTTAGCCTCTTGGCAAAGCAGGGATCAAAAACCTTTATGAGGAATGTGAACACACTGTGGTAAAAGCCAACCTCTGATTGTTTTCTCCTCCTCACCTGTTTTCCCCGTCTGCTCAGTCCAAATCCATTTGAAGCAAGAGCACAAATTACTGCTAATTTAGGTCTATTAGAAGATTTACAAATTAAACATATTCCCACTGGTTTCCCTAGCAGCCATCTCTGAGTCACATAATGAGATAAAACTACTGCTCTATTTAATAAAGTCTGATATTAAGAGAAGTCCAACTATGTAATTCACAGTGAGTACCCACCCTGGTGTGGGTAGAAAGAGCCCTGGGCAGGTAGGCAGGCCACCTACATGCAGGTTTCAGTCCGCTGGGGTCCCAGAACATAGACATATCCCAAGATATCGGTGGTTGTGCCCCATCAATACAAATGGGTCTGAGCCGTGCCAAGGGGACAGAGACTCAGGTGCTCCTGAGTGAAAACAATAGGCATAGAGCAATTTTCAGCAAGGGGTTCTACTTGGACAAAGTCAAAGCGCAATGAGATTTGAGACAGGGCCAGGTCTTTCAGTTCTGTAGGGTCTAGGCAGGGCATAAAGCAGGAGGGCCAGGCCAGGCAATGGGGCAGTCCTGGGTAACCCACTTCAGGATGCTGCCAGCACCTGGCAGTGAGTCTGGAAGGGTGGACCGGCAGACAGCATACAGTTCTCAGCTTTGTACCTGTACAATAAAGGGCTTGAGTTATATCATTTCAAGGACCCTTTCAGCTCTTTTACGTAGTAGGTCTCCTCTGGTTTTGAACCAGTTTAAAAATAGCCGTATTTACAATCAGATAGGGATGAAAATAGTAGCTTTATTGATGGCCATGTTGGAACACTTCAGCTGGATTCGCAACCAAATGACCTTCAAAATGGCATAACCCTGACTTAGTCTGGACCTGTATGTGGGTAGAATTGCGGATAGGGCACAGACTATCTCTAACCCCTGAATTCTGGAGAAAGAAAGACATGGTCCTGGGCTGAGATCCAACTGTTGTTCCCACGGGAAAACAGAAACAATGAGAAAAGTCTTCATCCCGTGTGCAGCCCGCCTAAAAAAGAGAGCCCAAGTACAGAGCCCTTCTCTGGCCTCCCCAGGAGGAGCAGTCTCTCCCACCCATGGAAGTGCTGAAGGAGAGGGAGAAGGAGAGAACAAGCTGACTTCCCAATTGCTCAAAGAATGCTTAAGTTCCTGTTTTGTAAACTGGCAAGAATGCAAAAGAGAAAGTGGTTCCCTAATACCAGCAGGGAGGTGTTGAATGAAATTCTCAAGGCATACAGTTGGCCGGTGGTAGATGGCGGTAGGTGCTCCTTGCCTCTCTCTCCTTGCTCCCCAGAGAACAGACATTTGGCCACCCACACCTCCGCCGCTCTTAGCAGCTGTAAAGAAGTCATTTACTGCCACCCACACACATACTTTGAAAAAAAGTCAAAGTCCCTGGGAAAATTATAATCTGCGGTAGAACATGTGATTTCTATCCATTGACAGGTTTGAGTAGAATGGAGCTATTGAGTTATTGAATTTGTAGGGCCATAAACGTTTTTGTTAAGTTTTCCAATATTTCACACTATGACTGAACTATAGAAAGTTATAATTTTCCTTGTAAAGCGTGAGTATGTTTATATGCATGTGTTTTACAAAGCCCCTGCTGCTCGTCTTTCTGAATTGTCACCATTGGGAGATTCATTTCCCAACAGAAGATATAGCATTGGGTGTGACACAGCGGTTGGGAACAGAGGCTCTGGAGCTAGTCTGCATGAATTTGAACCTTGGCTTTGTCACGTATGAGATGTGTGATCGTGGACAATGTAATTGTTCTCCTCTGAAGTCACCTGTCCACCCTGTGTGTGTGCATGTGTGTTTGCCTGCAAAATGGAGATGATGGTACTTACCTCATAGTGCTGTGGTGATAAATGGAGTTAATACACGAAAAGTTCTCTGACGGGTGCCAGGCACACAGTAAGTACTGCATGGGAGTAGACTCCTGTTATTATTCTCTGTTTGGGCTTTAATGTTTCTATCTGTAAATGAGTTGGATCAGACGTCTGTAGTATAGACACTAATGCCCCTTTCAGCTCTCCTCTTCAATTTCACGGGTTCTAGCTAAGTCTAGCCTCTGCTTCTAATTTCCTACATCATGCTGGCAAACCATCTAAAATGGACAAACAGCTATGTGACCTTGAAGAGGTTACTTTATGTTTCCAGGCTTCATTGTTTTCACCTATCCCTCCTGCTTAACTCTTCTAGGGCACCAAGCAAAATAGTTCACACTTCTAAGCTGAAAAAATATTCCCAGTTCCCCCAAACCTGGGCCCTAGGTCCAGAGCTGCCATCTCCTTACTCACAAGCAAGGTGCCCTTGAAGGTAATGGTCTGAGCTAGGCATTTGTGAGGTTAGCTCCCACTCTGTGAAGTGGAAATCATAGAAGATCGTACATGCACATGGCAGTACTGAGGGCTTTCTTGGTGGCCTTCAGGGCCTCATAATTCTGTTGCCTTTCCCGTCCTCTTTTTTGGATGAAGTCAATTGGCAATTGCTACAGCTAAAGGAAAGTACTGCACACACTCAGTTCAAGCCTCACTCTAACCCAGCGACTGTCCTTCACTCCTTTCAATCAGGAATTCTGGAGCCACTGGTGCATGCTGGCTTCCTGTGAATGTTCACCCACGCACACTCCGGTCCATTGCACAGTGACTCAAGCAACAATCTTATCAATTATTTTACTATAGCCAACAGGGTTCTCTAGTCTTCCAGTCTCCAATATCTGTTTCCTCACAAAGCTGATATTACATGCTCTGATTTTCTATTATGGGAACACCCACTTCAAAGTACCAATTTCTAATTTGCTGAGGGTGATCTGAGCTATGCTGTGATTGCAGGTAGGCCCAACCAGGTAATGGCTCAACAGAAAAGCAGTTTACTTCTCACCTGTCTCAAGGTCTAGCAGGTTGGACGATTCTTCTTGAAGCAGTGGTTCAGGAAACAGAGCTCCTGCTATCCTGTGGTCCTACCATCTTCAATGCATGGCCCACAGAGCAGTGTGAGAGTTCTCCATTCCAATGTGACAAGGAAGGGAAAAGAGAAAGTGCCTAGAGGATAGGTCTGGAAGGGTCATACATGACTTTCATCCACGATGCTCTGCTTGGCTAGAACTCAGTCACACAGTGCCACCTAATGCAAAGGAGGCTGGGGAATATAGTCCAGCTGTGCGGCTACAAAGAAGAGGAAATGGGTTCAGTGAACATCCTACCAGTCTCCACTACTGTTAGCTACTGCATTGGCCTCCATAATATCTCTAAAAGTTTTCTATTCTGCCCTATTTCCAATATCACCTTCTTTATTTTCTATCCTTTCACAGTTTCTTATAGTACCTCCTTTTTTCTCATTCTAACCTCTTATCCTTACAATTTCCTTTAGACATTTGCCAGTTATTTTTCTAAAACTCAGATCTGATCATATTACTCTCCTTCCCCAAAACATCAGTGTCCCCCACATCTATGCTTACAGAATAAGATGCAAACTCTTTGGCCTGGCACATATGTCCTACTCACCCTGTGCTCTCACACATTGGACCTCTGCATTGCCTTGCCCACGTCCTTATCTCTTCCATGTTGGTACATATGATGTTCTTTCAGCCTCTTCTACCTCTTAAAAGTTAAAACCATGCTCACATGTCATACCCTCCATGATGTTGTCCTCAAGTGCCTAGCTGAAAGTGTTCTTTCCTCCAACATTCTCATAGTCCTTTGTTTATCTCTGTATTTGATTCTTATGCTATTGCTGGGATATATTACATCATTCTCATTATTCTCAGGTTATGTGTCTAGGAACAAATGTGTATTAGCAAAGAACAGAACCAATTGAAAAGCTACAAGTATTCACATGTCTTCACATTGTACAGGAAAACAAAATGAATATTCTTGGGAAAGTTGTCAGTTTAAAACTTTATCAAATCAGATTCTTTATGCAATCCCCAGGAGTTGGAAGGAAACATCTCTCTCACTGCTGGTGCAGGGGAAGGAAACCTCTTGTTTCTGGCTAAGAATACTTTTGTTATTGTAAAGCCTTCATTTTAAACACCAGTCTCTGAAATTTTATTAATTAGTCCCAAATTTCAAAAGCAGGATTGTGAGTATCATATGGGAAGGAAAGAAAAAGAAAAAATAACTTTACAGTGAAGATATTTTACAAACACTACTTCAGCCAGGCGATCAAGGATAACATCAATAATATTGTCATGCTGATAGTACACACCATGATATGGTGAGATGAGAGTGATACTGCACCTGTGGTCTTCCTCCCAAAATGATTCCTCTGGCTAATTATGAGAAAAATACCAGGTAAGTCCCAACTGAGAGACATTCTACAAAATATCTGACAAGTAATCCTCAAAACATTCAAGGTCATCAAAAACAGGGAAAGTCTGAGAAACCATAATAATCAAGAGGAAACTAAGGAGACATGATAAGTAAATGGGATGGGATCTTGAGACCCAGAGAGGACATTAGAAAAGAAAATGAGGAAATTTGAATAAGGAATGGACTTGACATGGGGATTTAAATACAGTGTAGGGAATAGTGTTAATAATATTGTAATAATTGTATGGTGTCAGGTGGGTACTAGACTTATCGGGTGATTACTTCATAAGTTATATAAATATCTAATTACTATGTTGTACAATTGAAACTAATATAATATTGTATGTCAACTGTAATTGAAAAATAAAACATTTTTTGCCCTGGCTGGTGTAGCTCACTGGATTGAGTGCCAGCCTATGAACCAAAGGGCCGCTGGTTCAATTCCCGGTCTAGGGCACATGTCTGGGTTGCAGGCCAGGTCTCCAGTTGTAGGTGCACAAGAGACAACCACACATTGAGATTTCTGTCCCTCTCTTTCTCACTCCTTCCCCCTCTCTAAAAATATAAATAAAATCTTAAGAAAAAAAGAAAAGAAAAATGAAACATTTTTTAAAATAAGGAACTTGATTGAGTTAATCATGTATCTATATTCATTCACTTATTGTGACAAATTTACCATATTAATAATGACAATAGAGGAAACTGGCTGTGAGATATGTGAAAAGTCTCCATACTATCACATGGTTAATTGTATGCATCCACTAGTCTGTGACATTGTACCCAATTATTTGGTCAAGCACAAGTCTAGATGTTTCTATGAAGATATTTTTTAGATATGATTAACAGTATATCAGTAGACTTCGGTGAAGCATATTGTCCTCTGTAATGTGGGTAGGCCTTACTCAATCAGTTGAAAGCCTTAAGAGAAAAGACTGAGGTCCTCTTAGCAGAAATCTGAACAAAGTATGAACTTGAGTTTATAACAATATATCAACATTGGTTCATCAATTGTGACAAATACACCATACCAATGTAAGGTGTTCATAATAGGAGAAACTGACTGTGAGGTATACGATGATTCTCTTTATTATCATTGCAATAGTTCTATAAACCTAAAACTGTTCTAAAATTTAAAAATTGTTAGAAAAATCAGACTTGAGAATTTAATTTTACTGGAAGAAACATGAGTTTGCTTTAAAATAGTGAAATGAAGAACACATTGTATTCCACAATAGCAGCTAGAGTCCTGCTGAAATGACACCAGGGGTGAAAGCTGATTTCTCTTTATTGATTTGTTCAAAGAAAAAGACAATGACTATTTTACAGTGGAAACACTATGCATATGGAAACAACAAAAAGGGAATATGCTGGAAAACTAAACTCTTACTTAAAAGAGGTGTGAAATATGGTCTTAATGGGATTTTTTTCTTCATTTTAAAATAATCATCCCTCTCTTTCTAACAGCTATCTCCTGCCACTTTGATAGACGGTAGTGGCAAAGAGAGAACTGGGAGCAGGGAGTTGAGAGGTGCTAGGAAGGAAGGTCCTTGCTCTGTGGGCGGGTCGCGTTCAAAACATCAGGTAAGTTGGAGATGAAACCACTCATTCAGAAATACTTGGTTTTTGCCTGCTATGTACCAGGAAGGGTGAAGACTTAAAAAATAAATCATTTGCAAATACTGCTCTCGAGCATCTTATCATTGTTTACACACACAATTTGTATAAGTATAGGTTATGTAAATCATATCCTTATACAAATCACATATGTATAATAAACATAAAGATTAAATCACACATAAATGTAGTATATATTGCATACATGTACATATGTAAATGTAGAAATATATATCTTGCATAACTCACTGTTTTTCCTTGTCTCTCGTAGGCAACTGTTCTAATGTGTTTAATATGTACCTTGTGTGCATGTATTCTTGAAAAAAACAATTTTTTGTGGGCATATATCTTAAATTTGTGTAAATGGTGAGGTACCATATATTTCATCCCATTTTCTTAGTGCTTTTTTTAATTAGCATTGTATTTTTAACCTGCATTCTTGTTGTTAAGCTAATATATAAACTTTTACTTGTAATGACTACACAATATTTTAAGGTGAGCCTCTTAGAATGAAAGAAAGACCCTCTTCTGCCAGTCCCATTGTGGTGCCTGACACTATCCCCCCATGAGCCCTCTTCTTAAAGAAGCTTCAGTTGGTTGGTGCATTCCTTTGGGTCTAGGGTATAAGTATTCACTCACACAGACCTGGGAAAGTTTTCCAAGAAGGATTCTGGCTCATTTCCTTAAGAAGACTATGCTGGCAGCTTATTCAAAGTTGTAGTTAGTGCTTCTTTACAAATCCTCTCTGCCCTCTAAGAATCTACTGTTTCTGGTTCTTATGGAACATTTTTCTTTTCTTGATCCCAGAAGACTATATTAATTCATGTCTAAAATCCCCAAAGGATTTCTGATCACTAATTATGTTTCAGGATGTGCACTTGTGGGAGAATGAAAGGAAAGGGGTATGGGAGACAGGAACCGAAAACCTTGTCCTGACTGTGTCTGATTGGCTGGGACATCTCGAGGAAGTCTTAACCTCCTTCTGTGGTTAGAATAGGTGCTGAAGTCACTCTTCTTGGCTTTGAATAACAGTTCTGCAACTTTCTAGCTGTGTAATCTTGGGCAAATTACTCCCCTAGGAAATGAGGTAATTAAACCACAAATGATTTCTAGGATGGATTCCAATTCAACTACCATTTTATCCATAGATGCTTTCTTGGCTCTATGCCCTTTTGCATTCCTTCTTCTGTCTGGAATATCTATTCCCCAATGTCCTCTTCTCTCTTCAAGTTTCTCTTCAAACAGCATGTTCTTACAATGCTTCCCCTCAGAACTTATATTTAAATAAAGAATGGAAGAGTGTTAGAGATGGAATAAATGAAGGTAAAATAAAATCTTACACTTTTCTTATTAATTGACCTAATAGATAACAGTTCAAAGTAATAACAGTAATAATGTGTTAGGTGATTATAGCATATGGATGAGTGGAATGAGTGACATTAATGTTATAAAGGATGGGAAGAATGAATTGGGAATACTATGCTATAAGTTATTTTCATTGCATGTGAACTGGCATAGTGTTATTTGAAAGTGGACTTAAATTTGTTTTAAGTATATATTGTAAATTGATATGCTAGGAATGGAGAGAAAATGAAATTATATAAAGTGTTCAGTTAAAACCAGAGAAAGCAAGAAAAGAGAGAAAATAAAAACAAAGAACAAGTAAAATGAATAGAAACTAGTTACAAACAACAGATATTAAACCAAATATGTGAATAACTACATTAAATATAAATGGTCTGAAAATACAATAATTAAAAGACAGGGACTGCCATGGCAGATAAAGATGACCTAAATATGTGTGTGTGTGTGTGTGTGTGTGTGTGTGTAAAATTTTAAATAAAGACACAAATAATTAAAAGTAAAAAGATAAAGATCTGCTATAATAACACCAACTAAGAGAAAGCAGGAGTAGTTATATTAATTTCAGACAAATAAGACTTCAGAAGAAGAAAAATTATCAGGGATATTGAAGACCATTACATAATGATAAAGAAGTCAGTTCTCCAAGAAGACATAGCAATCCTTAATGTTCATGCACATAAGAATGGAATATCAAAAGCAAAAACTTACAGAACTGCAAGGATGAATAGACAAATCCATTATTATAGTTGGAGTCTTAAATATACCATCAGTAATTGATACATCTAGCAGCAGAAAATGAGTAATAATAATAGTTTAAAAAGCATCACTAATTAACTAGGTCTAATTGAAATTCATAAAATACTTCATTCAACAACTGTAGAATGCACATTTCTCTTCAAACTCATAAGAAACATTTACCTAGACAACATTTAGGGCCATAAAACCCACTTGGACAGATTTAAAAGGCTATAAATCAGACAAAGGATGTTCTGAGACCACAATAGAATTAAATTAGAAAACAATAACAGAATGATAGGTTAAAAATTTCCAAATACTTACAATTTAACAATATACTTTTTGTTGGGCATAGTGAAAGCAGTGCTTATAGAGAAAATAGATAGCATGGAATGCCCATATTAGAAAAGAAGAAAAATCTTAAATCAATAATCTAAGCTTCTACCTCAGAAAACTAGAGAAAGAAGAACAATGTAAGACTAAAGCAAGGAAAAAGGAAATACAAATTAGAGCAGAAGTCAATGAAATTAACCGGAACACACAGAGAAAATCAATGAAACAAAAAACTGGTTCTTTGAAAAGATCAATAAATTCATGAATGTCTCACCTAGCTAATCAAAAAGAGAGAGAGAGAAAACACACATTATCAATATTAGAAATAAAATAGGGGTCATTATTACTGAAATGATGGACATTGAAAGATTAATAGAGGAATATAATGAAAACCTCTATGTCCACAAATTTGATATTTTGTAGATAAATTCCTTGAAAGGTAAAAAGTCCAAAAATTCACACAGGAATAATAGATAATCTGAATAAGACTATATCTTTAAAAAACTGAATCAACAATTAATAATCTTCCAAAAAAGAAACTACAAGATCCAAATGTTTTTATTGGGGAATTCTACTAAACATTTAAGGAAGAATTTACATAAATTTTCTACAATTTATTTTAGAATATAGAAGTGTAGGAAGCATCTTTTAACTCATTCTATGGGAAAAACATTACCCAAATACCCAAACCAGATAGACATTATGATAAAGGAAAACTACAGACCAATATTATGTGTAAAATTGAGATATTAATAGTATGTAATTTACAGAATTCTTGTGAGTAAATACTGAGTATTTAGTGATAAATATAAAATGCTTGGAATCGTGCATGGGACATAGGAAACAGTGACTACTAGCTATTTCCACTTATGGGGAAAATAGGACTAAGCATTTTTTAATTAAAAAAGAAGGTATACAAATTTGGATAGAAGGAATAAAACTGTTTTTCTTATAGGCTACATGATTGTCTATGTAGAAAACCCCAAAGAACTGACAAAATAGAAACCCTGCTGAAACTAATAAGTGATTATAGCAAAATCACAGAATACAAGGTAAATGTATACAATCAATTGATTTCCTTTATACCAACAATGAATACTAGAATTTAAAATTAATATCTCAATATCATTTACATTAACATAAAAAGCTTTATATAATTAAGTATAAACCTATCAAGATATAGAGAGGACCTATATCCAGAGAAATACAAAGCTATAATAAGAGAAGTCAAAAAAGACCTGAATAAATGGAGAGATATTCTGTGTTCATGGGTTGGAAGACTCCATCAGACTATCAGCTGATTTCTCAAAAGAGACCTCACAGGCAAGAAGGGGATGGACAGAAGTATCCCAAGTCATGAAAGGCAAGGACTTACATCCCAGATTACTCTATCCAGCAAAGCTTTCATTTAGAATGGAAGGGCAGTTAAAGTGCTTCCCAGATAAGGTCAAGTTAAAGGAGTTCATCATCCCCAAGTCCTTATTATATGAAATGCTATAGGGACTTATCTAAGAAATAGAAGAAGATCAAAACTATGAACAGTAAAATAAGAATAAACTCATAACTATCAACAATTGAACCTAAAAAAAAAAAAACTAAGCCAACAACTAGAACAGGAACAGAATCAGAGAAATGGGGATCACATGGAGGTTATCAGTGGGGAGGGGGAGAATGGAGGGAAAAGGTACAGAGAATAAAAAGCATAAATGGTAGGCATAAAATAGACAGGGGAGAGGTTAAGAATAGTATAGGAAATGGAGAAGCCAAAGAACTTACATGTACAACCCATGGACATGAACCAAAGGGGTGGAAAATGCTGGAGAGTGGGGGCAGGGTGCTGGGATAAAGGGAGAAAAAATTGGGAAAACTGTAATAGCATAATCAATAAAATACACTTTTTAAAAATGTCAATTCTTCCCAACTTGATTTATAGATTCAACATAATACTGATCAAAATCTGAGCACTTATCTTGTAGATATCAACAAACTGGTTCTAAAATTTATATGAAAAGCAAAAAAAAAAAGTACTGAAAAAGAACAAAGTTGAAGGACTGGTATTATTCAACTTCAAGACTTACCATACAGCTACAGTGATCAACACAGCATGGTACAAGCAAAGGAATAAGAAGGAACACATAGATTAATGAAACACACTAGAGAGCCCAGAAATAGACTCACAATTATAGTCAATTGACTTTTGACAAAGGAACAAAGACAATTCAATGGAGAAAGGATAGTTAAGTTATTTCTTTCAATAAATGGTGCTGAAAACAATTGGATATCCCTAGGCAAAAAAAAAAAAAAAATGAATTAGACACAGACCTTAAACACTTCACAAAAAGTAACTCAAAGTAGATCATAATCTAAATGTGAAATACAAAAATTTAAGAGTCCTGGAATATAACATAAGAGCAATTCTAGGTGAACTTTAGTTAAGTGATATGTTTTAAGATAAAACACCAAAAGAATATTGACAGTATGTACCCTGGATATGAAATTAAAATAATACTGAAAAATAGGGAAATGAAAATAGTACTTTACCTTAGGACTCTTCTTCCCCAAAACTCATAGCACCAGTTTAATCATAGTAAAAAGTAATCAGAGAAATTCCAATACAGGAGCGTATACATTACTCATCACCACAACCCTATGACATATGACCTTTTATTATTAGGGTAGAAGAGATTTGAGTATATTTGTGATTTAAGAGAAAAAAATCTAATGCAAATCAAGAGATCAAAAAGGTTAGAGATGGGATGATTGATCAAGCAAGGTTCTGGAGGAATAGTCTCAGGCTTTCTTTTGCATCAGAATCTCATGAGTGGGCTTGTTAAATTGCAGACCCTCCAGTTTCACCTACAGATTCTGACTCCACAGATGCAGGCTGGGTACTATTTCCCTATCAAATAAATTTGACATGTAACATTGTGTACATTGGGTTGGGTATATTTAACAAGCATCCCAGGTGGTTCCCATACAGGTGATCCTAAGACCACAGGTTGAAAATCACACCAGGGCTCAGATGAAGGCATTGATTAACCTTCGTTGGAAAAAAGAGAAAATGCTCCAGAAAATGTGTGGGTCAGGAGCTGGTACAGTTTTACCTGGTGGCCTCTTTTCTTCATGAGGTAACAGATGCTATCTTCATGAATCGGTGGCTATTTGTAGCAACAGGGTGCTTAGGAGAAAGCAGCAGGGTCGGAAGCAGAAGTGGTAGGTAGTGAGAGAAGATGCTTGCATAGGGTAAGAGAAGGGATTTCTGAAGCAACCTTGATTCTAGAAATCAAAGTTGTAAATAAGATAATACTTCCTTGTGAGGGACTGAGAATACAACTGCCACTAGTTTGCTACAGAGCTTAAAGGGAGGGTGGAGGGAGAAAACCTAGAAGAAAATGAAAAAAAACAAAAACAAAAGAACCCAGATTCCCAAAATTGTAATTGTGTGGATCCTGAGCCTCACCATCTGACTCTATTACACAGGTGGCACGAGGTAAAACACACAGGTCCTGATGCTAGCCGGACTTCCTAGTCTCATTATTTGTAAATTCAAGATAGCTAGAGTCTCCACTTCATGGCCTCATAGTAAATTCTGTGTTGACCTATGTAAAATTATCAGTACAATGCCCGGGTCACAATGTCTGGGTGTCTTCGGTGTTTGGCTACTATAAATTAAGGCAGCAGTTTTCAACCTTTGTCATCCCATGGCACATGTAAACTGATTACCAAAATTCTACGACACACCAAATAAAATACTTTTTGTGGAGTTAACAAAAAAATAAGTATGATTTTGATTCATTTACACAGGACAGTTATTGTGTTGGCTGTTGTCATTTTTTTTTATATTTGACATTCTAGGAATTAAGGTTCTATAAATATTTGTGTACAAAATGCACATATAAATTTATGTGCATTTTGTGTGAACTTAAGTTTTTCACTTCTCTGGAATAAATATCCAAGAGTGCAACTGCTGGTTGTATGTTCGGTTGTACGTTTACTTGTATAAAAAGTGCCAAACTTTTCCAGAGTGGCTATCATTTTACATTCCCACCAGCAGTGTGTGGGGGATCCAGTTTGTCTGCACCCTCATCAGCTTTCAGTGTTACCACCATTTTTCATTTTAGCCATTGTGATAGGTGTGTAGAAATATCTCATTGTGCTTTTAATTTGCATTTCTCTAGTGGCTAAAGATGTTGAAAAACTTTATATTTGGTTATTTACTATCTATACATTGTCTTCAGTGAAATGCCTGTGTCTTTTGCCCATTTTCTAATTAGATTTCTTTATTATTCAGTTTTGAGAGTTCTTTATATATTGTGTAAACTAATTCTATGCCAGACATGTGGCTCGCAAATATTTTCTCACAGTGTATATCATTTCTTTCCATTGGTTTTACAGGGTCTTTCACAAAGAAAAATTTTTTAATTTTTTAGAGTTCTAATTTATTAAATTGTCCTTTTATGGATTTGCTACTGGTGTCAAGGCTAAGAACTTGGCCTAGACTTAAATCCCAAAGATTTCATGTGATTTTTTTTCCTAACAACTTTGTAATTGTACATGTTGCATAGTCCATCATGAATTAATTTTTATAAATGATGTGAGATCTAGTTTGAGATATCTTGTTTGTTTTTGCTTATGCATATACAATAGCTCAGCGCCGTTTGTTGAAAAGACTATCCTTCCTGCACTGAATCCGTTCTGTGCCTTTGTCAAAAATCAGTTGGGCACATTTGCGTGTGCCTGTTCCTGGGTTCTCTATGCCGTTCTCCATCTATGTCTACCCTTCCAGCAAAATGACACTGTCATGATTCCTGTAGCTATCCTGTAAGCCTTAATAACAAGTAGAGTGATTCTTTTCACTTCAGTCTTCTTTTTCAAGAGTGTTTATCTACTCTATATATTACGCCTTTCCACATAAAATTTAGAATAAGCTTCTCTATGTTCACTAAAATAAAAACCTTGCTAGGATTCTCAGCAGAATTACATTAAACCTATAGATCATTTTGGAGAGGATTGACATCTTTATTAAGCTGAGTCTTCTAACTCATAAACATATTATGTCTCTTTATCTATTTAGATCTTCTTTGATTTCTTTTACTAGAATTTTCCACGTTCAGATCCTTAATGTGTTTTGTTAAGCATATACAAAATATTCATTTTTCTTTAAAGTAATTTGTAAATAATTTTGTGTTTTTAATTTTAGTTGCCACATATTCCATATTACTGTACAGACACATGCTTTTACTTTCGATCTGCCGATATCATTGAATGGAAAGGGAGTTTCTTCTCACTTCGAACACCATATACTTACTTGTGTTTCTTTTTGCTTCTCTTTAATTAATTATGCCAACCTATCTTGTTAAGTGGTTTACACAATTTACATTTATTTTTTATGTATCTGTGGTTAAGTATGCAATTTTATTATTTATTTTCCAGTTTTCATCTGTTTCTCTTTTCTCACCTTTCTATGGGTTACTGGAACTTTTTTTTTTTAGGATTCCATATTAATTTACTTTCAGTGTGTTTGAATGTATCTCTTAGATAAAAAGTTGTTGTTCTGGATATCACAATATGCATATGTGACTTGTCATACCCTATTGGTATCAACATTTTACCATTTTGAATGGAGCATGGAAACCCTACTTCTATTTTGGGTTCTTTGTCTTCCCCAATTTCTTCCCCTTCTTGTTGAATTTGTTGGGAGTGCCACTGGTTAACAAGATTATACAGGTTTCAAGTGCCTAACCCTATAGCACATTATCAGTACACCATGTTGTGTACTGTGTTCACCACCCCAAGTCAAGTTTCCATCTGTCACCATTTATCCATCTCTACCTTCCTCCACCTCCCTCCACTCTCCCCTCCCCCAGCAATCACCACACTGTTGTCTATGTCCATGAGTTTTTTCCTCCTTTTTTTCTTTTTCTTTTTTTTAATTTTTTTTATTTAAATGAATGTTCAAGTACAGTTTTCACCCCCCTAC